>OZ017742.1:136795047-137057547 GCA_963969285.1 Odontomyia ornata | reverse complement strand
CGAAAAAATTGGCCATTGATCGATGATAACAGTACAGGAGAGTGGCCCCTGAAAAAAAAATTCATCAAACGTAGCCGATATGAGTATGAAATAAAAGTTTTCATAGGAGCTTTTCAAAACAGTTGTTGAACTGTCAGTTTTTGCTTTTGTGGGGACACCGGGGGGGGTTGTAAATACATGAAAAATGTGTTTTCTCCGTCGCGGATGGACATCTGAAATAATTATCAAGGGAGATATTTATGGGTATAACAATACCAAAAACCTCAGAAGTCGAAATTCGTTCAACTTTGTTAATAATAGTATGAGCTTCGTATTTCATACTTTCTCCAATAAAATCGTCTTTGACATGTTTCTTGATTTGATTCGATCTGCATGACTGCAGTTTGTAAATTGAATACAAAACCCTTCTGACATGAGCGTAGGTCTGTTTACCCAACTTGTTTCTAAAAGTTTTTTATCACAAAAGTATTGGATTTGTTTTTGCATTCGGTCTAATTTAAAGAACATGTTAATCTACAATAATAAAGATAAAACACAGAACTCGCTAGAATAAGTTCGTAAGTTCAGTTTTGTATATATTTTTCTGATCGGGATAATGATTTACATTGCAAATGAAAGCATTCTAAATTATTAATTAATGCTGATATTGCAACAATGAGCTTTGTAGGTTTTAATTACGTAAGGTGAAAATAATCAAAAAACTTTATTTCCTTATAATTAGGATTGGATTACTCATTACTTTATCGATCAACATTTTAAGGAAGTTAATTCTGTTAGATACAGGCTTTGGCGACATTTTCTCCATCACTCAAAAAACTGTCACGATTTTACCTAATCTACCATCTTATCAATGAAACAATAGAAAGGGTTCGGAATATTCTATGCTGGCAATACCTATATTTTCTTATGGATACCTGCATTTCTGTTCGTAAAACAATAACAGAATTATCCATCATTTGAGCAGTTTAATCAGTGGCGTAGGAATGGGAGAGAGGGTTTTGGGGACAGAACCCCTCCGAAATTTCTGAAGTTCGAAGAAAATTCAACTTGAACATTATAATATTACTTCGTAGTTTTTTAATAAGTAACTGTTGTTAAGGATTTGGTATACTTTCAGCAAAATCTATCTGCAAAAAATATCGTATACACTCCCTTCTTTGCAGCTAGACATAAGTAAGACTAAATTTTTGCAATCCACGAGAATCCAAACTCTTGCGCAATATTTTGAGAATAAATTTAGCTGAAAATTGGACTAAGCCATTAAGCCAACTTCGCACTTGTAGAAATCAGTTGACATGTGGCCAAGTTCCAAACAACTATCAGCCTGCTTCGGAAGATTCCTTCCTAGTGATTTTATGCAAATAAATTAAATTTCACCCTTGATGACATTTGCAATTAAACCTATGTGAAAACTAAAATAATTTTGAAAAATCGTTGGATTCCATAACCTACGTATGTGTTTCCAACTACAGTGTGTCTCAAATTTATAGGGGCACCCAGTTTTTTAGTCAAATTTTTAATGTCTTTAAACCAAACAAATCTTAATTTGCACAAGCTATTTCTACTTCTAATTCACGATTTCTGTCTTTTTTGGTGAGCCTACGACAACTTGTTCGTTTATTATGCCATTTTAAAAAAAAAAATAGTGTCCCAAGTTTATAGGGGCAGTGAAAAAAACACGATTTTCTATCGAAAATTATTTTTACTGGTGAAATTCTGTCGTGAACTACAAATGATTGTGTCTATACTGTAGTTCCTGTTGAAATTGAACACTTTACCAACAAATTTTACACAAGTATAAAGGAAATACTCCTTTGCACCGTGAAATTTTGAGGTACTGTAAAAACTGGGTTTCTTTTCGATCGTCCGGTTGCTGTATACCTGCATTTTTTTTGTTTTGTGCTCATGGTTTGAGCCCTAATCATAGATTAGCTTGTGGTTTGCGGCAACTGATGTTGGTAGAAGTTTCGAATTGGCTGGTTTAGGATAATAGAAAATTCCAGACTTTTCTAGACGACCAGCATAATCTGGAATTTTCTGAAACAATCGGCTCAGGTATAAATACAGGCACGCTTGTTCAGAAAACCGAAATTAAAAGCTCATCACATGGTGGTTCGCTACAAATTTGCCGAAGAGAGGTTGCATTGGACCCATGAATGGTCTAAGGTACATAACTTGCTTATTTTGGAGTTCATACATTCAATCATCTGCAGGTGGAGTAAGATTAAAAACGTGGTTGTTTATGTGTTTCAGATTGTTTGGTCTGACGAAAAAAAGTTTAACTTAGATGGCCCAGATGGCGTTCGAGACTATTGGCGAGATCTGCGCAAAGAGCCACGCTTTTTCTCCAGGCGGAACTTTGGCGGTGGTTCCTTTATGGTGTGGGCGGCCTACAGTGGATTCGGAAAAGTTGGCATAGAAATCATTTCGCATCGAATGAACAGCGAAGACTATTAGACAGTGCTAGAAAAGCATCTGAAGCCCTATTTCCGCCGTTACCGCTCTGCAAAACTGATCTTTCAGCAGGACAACGCGTCAATTCACTCCAGTAAATCTACCAAGGAATGGTTGTCAAAAGTAAAAATTCCTGTACTTCAGTGGCCTGCCATTTCTCCGGATCTAAATCCAATAGAAAATGTTTGGGGCATGATGGTTCGCGACGTTTATGACAACGCTCGTCTATATTCATCAGTCACAGAGCTGGAGGAGGGCGTCAAAAAAGCTTGGGAAAACATCAGTATGAGCAGCTTGACAAATCTCAACAATTCGATGCAAAAACGGATGAAAATGTTATTTAAAAACGATGGTAACGTTATTAATTACTGATTTTTTTTTTCAAATCAATGGATTTTACCAATAATAAAAAATTTTCCATGGAAAATCGTATTTTTTTTCACTGCCCCTATAAACTTGGGACACTATTTTTTTTTTAAATGGCATAATAAACGAACAAATTGTCGTAGGCTCACCAAAAAAAGACAGAAATCGTGAATTATGAGTAGAAATAGCTTGTGCAAATTAAGATTTGTATGGTTTAAAAACATAATAATCTCAGCACAGCATTTCATTGATGTTAAAGAGAAAAAAAATGAGACATAAGTTTACAATTAGACTATGTAAAAAGAGTTGAAACTCAGCGAAATCGAGAAATTTCAAAATCAATTGTGGACATACTCATCTTCATTGGCAGACAAGAAATATCTTTGAGAGGTCATCGTAATACTGGCCCGGTATCATTACTAACTCCTTATCATAACGATGGAAACTTTAGATCTCTGCTACGATTTTGGATGGCCTCAGGTCACAATACCTTAATGCAACATTTTGTGTAAAAAGAAACAATGAAAAGCAGCGTTTTAAGTTACACGAGTCCAAAAATTCAGTATAAACAAATTGGGATTTCCAAAAATATTATTCTTGAAAATCTCGTATCAAAAATCAACAAAAGCAAACGCTGCACAATACTGGCTTAACGAACAACGGATATAAGCGGCACAGAGCAATACTCATTATGCTTTCGTTACACCGAAAAAACGGAGGATATTGTTATTATTGTAGAAGATTTTCTAAAATTTATTTCTATGGATGATACTAGAGGCAGAGGGCTTGCATTTTCTTTGCTAACCGTTTGTGGGCAATTGGGGATTTCTATGAAATTTCTGGGTTTTCAGGGCTCTGATGGAGCAGCTGTGATGAGCAGAGAATGGAATGGTTGTGCCAAGGCAATTATGGAACATTACCCTTGTGCACTGTACATTCATTGTGCAAGTCATTTTTTAAACTTGGCTGTTGATGAGGCCTGTTTAGTCCCCCTTAGAAGAAACTGTCTCGGATTATAAAAACTATTAGGTAAATTTCTCGAGAGAAATTTACCTATTGCGGAGCGCATCATATATATATATATATATATATATATATATATATATATATATATATATATATATATATATATATATATATATATATATATATATATATATATATATATATATATATATATATATATATATATATATATATATATATGGGATATAACGAAATTTGTGACCACGCTAGAGGTTGCAATTTTGCTTCAATTTTCACCAAATTTTGAGGAAAGGTGTATTGGGTAATTGTCTCGGTTAAGTTTGTTAACCAGCTATATCGGCTGGCAAAAACAAAATGGCGGCCATTTTAGACGAAAAATCGCGATTTCTGTTCTGACCAAAGTATAGCTCCGATTTGGATGAAATTTGGTACAAAGGCTCACTGAAGTATGTGATGAATCTCACAATAAAAAATCCAAAGTCGGTACGGCAGAAACAAAATGGCGGCCGCTCAAAGGTCGAAAAACGTGCAAAATTTTGTTGTTGTAATAGTGGTCAAAGCTTTCAACAGATTTTCATGAAATTCGGTAGTTTGATAGAAATTATAAGTATCTAAAGAATTACGTAAAAAAACTGGAGGTCAGGTTGCAAAAAACAAAATGGCGGCCAGTTGAAAGTCGAAATTTCAAAGGCTTTTAAAAGTCGCAATTTTGATCCGATATATATGAAACTTGATTTCAAGATAGACATTACTTACACCTACAGTCTTTGACATTTTGGTGATCATGCATTTGCAAATTTCAAAATGGCGGCCGTTTAAATATGGGTTTTTTTCATGTTTTTGTGGCCCTCTAGCGGTCACATTTTCCAACGGATTTTGATGAAACTTGAGATTATGAATCCCTGTACTATGTTCTTGTATTTTGCAGGAAATTATTAAAATTGAATGAAAAATAAAAAAAGTCAAAAATTTAAAGCCTAATATTTTTAGCTGCGATTTTCTTTAAAAATTGAATTATTTTGCCCTGTCTAGAGTGAAACTCCTTTTTGAACGAGATAGTACATTGATTGATGAGGTCCTAGCATACAAAGATTTAAAATAATCCAAAATCAAATGCATGCATTCAAAATGGCAGCCCCCAAAGGCCTGAAGGCAAGCGCAATTCGCTATTTTAGTGCCAACTGAAATAATGAATATTTTTCATTGAAACGTTTTAAATGACTTTACTTGAAAGAACTTATAAACCAGATAATTTTTAAGATATTGTATAATATTTTTAACAATACCCTAAAAAATTATAAAATCGCGACTTGTCTGTCTGTCCGTCCCTCCGCCCGTTTGTTCGTGCGTCATAACAAGTTTTCTCGCAAACCACATGAGCTAGAATGAGGAAATTTTCTACGTAGGTCAAAAGTGGTGCCTCTTGAAATTTGCAGTGCAAGAAAATATTTTAAGGTATTAAAGGGGGGTCTCCCCATACAGGCGGGTCTCCCCATACAGGCGGATGGCATACAATTTTTTTTTATTTCTGTAGCCCTCTAGCAGCCAAGATTCTCAACAGATTGCGTTGAAACTTGAAATTATAAGTTATTAAGGCAAGTTAATTTAATTTGATTATGCAAATCGAATGACAAATAAAACAGTCGAAAATTTACAGCTTAATATTTTTAGCATCCGATTTCAATAAAAATCGAATTGACGGCCCTCACAGTTCAGAAAAAAATTGAAATGTATATATTAATGGCAATGCAAGTGCTGATTAAACTTTTATGGAAATCTTTTGAAATTAACTATTCGAGCTATTTAAGCCTTTGTGTGGTTACCACTGTGAACTGTGTAAACAGCAGATGCGAGAAGGGCGAAACCGGTATTTATATGTTTACAACAATATGTAATCCATACGCATGCAACTCAATTTAATTAGCAAAATATTTGCGCCCCGATAAAAGGTTTCTAAAAACGAACGTGGCCAGATTTTTTTTACGATAATAAATACCCATGTGGTACTACCAAAATTGCAGAAAGAAGTTTAGTAGTAGGTAAGCCAAATTCTTTTTCGAAACTTTACGCTACATACGAGAAATTTACCTTTCCGGCTGGTGCTGCCAACGGGGATTTTCATCTATTTCTATTGGTTTCATCGAATCTTTTGAATGTGCAACAAATAGAGAACGCTTGAAGAAACTTTGTGAAACCAGATGGACTGAAAGACTTGACGCTATTATAACCTTTAAAGAAAAGTTTGCCCCAAATTGTTATAATTTAGAAAAACTTCAGAATGTGGAAATACTGAAACTTCCAAAAACACTTTTAGCTATCTCTAAACGCTTCAAAGTGCGGTGTTTATTGTATCAATGGTTATAGTCAACGAAATCTTTTCCCTCACTCATCCGTTGACTATCTACTTAGAAGGTTTAAAGTGTTGAGCTTACTGGTGCTACTACTTACTGCTGAAAACTTGATTGTTTTACTGAAAAACATATTCAGAATTCAGCAAACTTATCAAAATTCAGCAAACGTTTCACTGCTGCGACAGAAATATCTGATAGTATCGGAATTAAAATTGAAATTCCCAGGATTGCGAAGCTTTAGAGGAATCGAGAAAATTACGAATCCAATCCAGCGGAAGAGTACTTCCGCAAATCACTATTCATACCATTTGTCGATCGCTTTATTGGTGCTTTAAGTGAGAAGTTTGTAAAACACATAAGAATTTTGTCAATGATACAGAATATAATTCCAAATAAATTGGTAAAACTCGGTTTGAAAAGTTGTAACAAGGATGATAAGTTGACGTCTGAAAAAACTTCAGATACTATTTCTGCAACAGTTGAAGCACTTTTACAACAATGGCCAACTTTTACGGTATCAACTGAATCCATCATCGAAAAAGAAGTTTTATTATGGAGGCAACGTTGGATTGCAGCCGAAGAACGCCCATATACTATACATTTATCAATGCTGTAAATTTTTGTAATGGGACACTTTTTCCACACTTGGTAACGTTTTTGAAGATTGGAGCTACCTTAGCTGTGACAATTGCCAGTAATGAAAGAAATTTTTCATCGTTAAATTGTTTAAAAGATTGGCAGAGAAGTGGAACAGGAGAACAGAGGCTGAACGGTCTTGTTCTTTTGAGTATTCATACAGAAATCGGCACGGCGGCTGAGGAATTCATCAACAAATTTGCCAAAAAGCGTAGAAAATTCGAACTGTAATATTTCCAGAAGCCTTGCTCTGAGACAATTATGACTTTGTACATTAAATGTTATATATAATAATAAAAAGAACTTCTCTAAAACACTTCCAGCAGTCTTACTTGTTGTATAGAAAATAACTCAAGTTTAGAATATGACTCTGACACACACCTTCCCCTCAAAATATTTCCTCCCTGAAAATATTTCTTACTACGTCACTGAGTTTAATAGTGATGAATTGAGTGTGAACAGTTTTTTGGCTTACACGATTTTTTGAGAAAGATATATAGAGCTCATTTTATAGAACAGATGCATAGAAATATTTTTGTGGTTTATTTAGACTATCGACTATTTAGACTAATTCAACAAAACTCGAATTACATGAAAAAAATTGATCGTTCAACTAAGCTTAAGAGACCGGTGGTTCTTTGGCTCGCTCAGTCATCCGATGCGTGGTGGCTACTGCACACTTCTTTTAGGAAAAGGAACGTTTTAGCGAAAAGAAAACTTTGAAGTGATTTTTTTCGCTACGTATATACGTTTATTTGTTTTTACTTCGGATTATTCAAAGTAAGTGTTAGTTTGTTGTTGTATTGGTGTACAACTTAATAACCGGAATTTTTTGCGAAATTTGATGCTTTATTATTTTTCTTACAATATATTTTATTCAAAGTATTGTCCATCGGAAGCTACAACATTTCCCCGTATTTCAGGCAATTTATGAATTCCATCCCAAAAAAATTGCTCCGGCTGGGCCGCCAAAAACGAATCTATCCAATTTCGGATGCCTTGCTCTGAAGTGAAGCGTATTCCGGTGAGGGCGTTTTGAATCGAGCGAAATAAATGAAAGTCAGATGGAGTAAGGCCCGGGCTATAAGGCGGGTGGGCCAAAACTTCCCATCCTCTATTTTCCGAATAGTTTTTCACGGGTCTTGCAACATGCGGCCGAGCGTTGTCATGAAAAATTATAGCCCCGTGTCTGGTCGCATATTCTGGGGCGTTTTTCGATGATGGCGAGCTTCAAACGTATTAATTGTGTTCGGTACAGGTCGCCTATGATTGTCTGGCCCGATTTCAACAACTCATAATATAACGGCTCCTTCTGATCCTACCAAATACACAGCATAAACTTGGCGCCATGGATATTTGGCTTCGCCGTTGATTTGGCTGGTTAGCCGGGCTTTATGTATGACTTTTTGCGCTTGGGATTGTCATAATGGATTCATATTTCATCTCCAGTCATGATCCGATGCAAAAATGATTTCTTTTTATGGCGCTCAAGCAGCATTTCAGACATACGTCTTCAACTCATAGAGGACCCAATTACTTTGCTTCTGAGTGTATCCGGCGGCTTTCAAACGTTTCGAAATGGCTTGCTGAGTCACTCCCAACGATTTGACATCGTCTTGCGTTTGACATGAATCCTCATCGAGTAGCGTCACCCATTCTTCGTCTTCAAACTGTTTTGGCTGTTCTTTGTCTTTGATGTCGAAATCGGCACTTTAGAAGCGTTGAAACCATTCAAAACACTGTGTTTTCGCTAAAGCGTCGTCGCCATAAACTTTTACAAGTAAACGATAACTTTCCGCAGCAGTTTTCTTTGGAAAAAAATGACCCCACAGAACCTTCCACAAATGCTGTCTTTTTCTTCAACTTTCGAAGTAATTCATCGTGAAAAATAATAATGATGCACACAAGATAAAATTGTTTTGTTGACCGATTTTGATAGCTGTCAAATGTACCTTCAAAATGACATATATATAAAGTTCAAGCGTTCACAATATTTGTTAGTACGGACATCTAGCGTCAAATTCCGGTTATTAAGTTGTACACCCAATATAATCCGTGTAATCGTTTTAAGTTTTGAGTTTATACTACGTGATTTAAAATTAAAGTGTGGACCGGGGCTCGTAGACTAATTTATTTCAGGGTTAGATGACCACTTAGTCAACTTACCCTATTGCTGTCTTGATATGCTTCACAAGCAATAAATAAAGTCGTTTTCCAGATCTTATCAAGAACCTTGTTTCAGAAGCATGCGGACATATAAAAGAAAGACATGGGAGAACACCTAAATAAATCTTAAATAGAGCCTGTCAACAAGTTATTTTTGATGAAAAGGGCATCAATTTAACAGCAAAATAATTTGGTATACCATATGAAATACTTCAACGCCATGTGCTTAGAATGAAAAGAATGTTAGAAAGGAACCAAATTTAACATCCGCTGGTTGCTTTTAGTCGGAATGATCTGCTCATCAATAGCCATATAATTCTCCTTACTGACAGTTAACAAACGCTCTCTAAGTTAGTTCAGCAACGAACGAAGTTTGTATAACGGATCATAGCCTGGTTGCCCTTTAGGCACTTGGGTTGAGTTTGTATTGAAGTGAATATAACGCTTAATCTTTTCAAAACCATCTTCATATCCGACAGTCTCTGATTCGGCGGTGAAAGCCATTGCAGGCGTCATACCTGTCGGCCTCCTAGCTAGAGAACGCCACGCTATTTATCTGCGTCGATACGAGGATGCGAGAGAGATGGTTGTCCGCGAAGAGAGACAGTACTCACTCAACGATTGGCAGCAGTTTGGGTGAATTGCACGAAGGGAGGGTGGACTGCGCGCCTCATCCCCGATGTGAGACTGACCCAGCTTTTGAGCGGGCATGGGTGTTTTCAGTCTTACCTGCACAAGATTGGTAAGTCACGGTCCCCCGATAGTCGGTATTGTCCAGGAGAGGAAGGCAATGCCTGCCACATATTTTTTGGTTGAACAAAATGGCGGCGAAGGGCCCTCTGCAGGGATAAGGGAGAGCTCACCCCAGATAATATAGTCGATTTGATGCTTGAATCGGTTTACAAATGGAACCAGGTGGCACATTATGTTCGGGCAGACCTAAAAGATAAAAGGTAAAAATGGTTACATGACATAACTGAGCTGACTTTGGGATGTCCTGATTTCACTCCAGTAATTTTTAGTAGATGGCTTGATAGTAGACATCATAAGACATATACCCGGAAATTGTTCAATATATTGTGGTGTAACAGTAATATTTTTTCAGGATGCACATGGTTTGTTGGGATATAAGTTGAAACGTTTCCTCAGTAAATAAGTATTGAAAAAATTGTACGGGTGTTTCCAACTTCATTATCATTGAAGGCAAACTTATATTACCAGTAAATTTTAAGTCTTCGATAAAGCCATCCCTCCATCTTGATGTATCAGCTCTAGCAGCTCTTGAACGTTCCCCAGTTGGTTCAGGTAAAGGAATTAAGTCCCATGGATCATCTTCAGACTCGTCTTCAGTCTCGGGAACGATTATCAATAGAAGTCTTCTAATAGGCCGTCTCACGCGATCCTCATCTTCAGGCAGTTCTACACATGTACTGCCCTTAACAGTACCTAGAAAAATGGTGTATACATTACCTTAAATTTGCGTGGATCCATGAGCCCTCAACAGTACGGTATTAGCATAAACTTACAAAATACAACAGTATTTTTCATTACATCAGTATTATGCTTTAGTGCCAAATATGTTCCAAAGGAGCTTGGAACATGTTGGTACAAATTACATACATAGGAAAAATACGGCTTTTGTATCAGTTACATGAATAAAAATAATGAGATTTTACCTGTTTCACGTAAATACAAGTTAATTTTATAACGATTTTTTCGCAAATAATTTCTTTACGTTAAGTATTTTTTTTTTGTATTTTGAATATGAGTGCACTCTATTTAACTATCGAAACTTGATTTGCAAATTTTAAGCTAACGTGTAGTTCGACTAGCAGCTTATGGATGACATTGAAATGATTTTGTATGAACCTCTATGCCCCGAAAACGGCACAGCATGCAGAAAACGAGAAAAAAATATTCAATTGTAAATTATAAGAAAAACTATTGTTTGAGTCAAATATGGAACGCAATGCAGTAAGGGGTTAAAAAGGCAGCTGATATTTATTATGGGCTTACACCCTACGAAAATTGAAAATTTGCATATGAGTTTCCAAAAAAAAAAAAAAATAGGTCCACCCCTGATACATGGAGCAGCAAACTTATTGATGTTATGATTGGCTTGGAACTTTTCTTAATCGTTACCCTGCGCTCTCTATGAGATCACCTTAAGCTACCAGTCTATCTAGACCCTCACCATTCAACAAAAATAATGTGGACTTATTTTTTATTAACTTGAAAACTGTTTACCAGCGTTTGAATCTAAGTTCTGGTTATATTTGGAATGTACACGAAACTAAACTTACAACGGTACACGTTCCTCATTGGGTCATAGCTCGTTGAGAGGAAAATGACTTCAGATGAACGAAGTACGCTGGTGACAGCCCTGGTTGCAATCTGAGCTATTGGCAACATGGTTTCTCTATTTTTGTTTTCCTACGTGTTTACTATAAAGAACATTTTATAAGAGATGGATTGCTACGTGCAAATGGCAATACTAATCCTTCTGCATTGATGAAGGAAGATAAGTTTCAAAAGCTGGAAAAGTATTTGTAAAAACCGTTAAACCCAGCAACGAAAAACCTGCACTTTTACTTTTAGACAACCACGACTCCCATTTGTCTATTAAAATACTTGATTAGTTTAAAAAAATGCAGTCACACTATTATCATACCCTCCTCACTACAGTCATAAACTGCAGGCTTTGAACAGAACAGTGTACGATCAAATAAAGAAATATTTCAACAAACCGTGCGACACGTGGTTAGCTAGCCATCCAGGAAAGACAATAACGATCTACGACATACCTAACTTAGTGAAAACATCTTTGCTGTTAGCAGCTACAATTGAAAATATACAATCAGGATTTCAAGTCACGGGGATATCACCACTTAACGAAAATATATTTCCTGATTTTTTTTTTCTTTAAAAGCCATCGGGCCTTACTTTTTTGTCCTAGCAGACGCATTTTGACTCCTTGGAGTCATCTTTAGTATGCACAAAATAATTGAATATATGCGTAAACAAAATAATTGAATATAATTCCTAACTTAGAGTTCAGCGGCGCTTATGTGACTGACAGGCCAACGACAGAACTACTCCAATACTGTTCCATCAACTTCACAAGTAAGACCGTCGCATGACCCATGTAACGACACTAATGCTCCGATTTTATATGTTGGGCCTTATGATTCTGTCTTCGCAATGTGTAATGAGAATGCTTCCCAAATATCATTGCCATCTGCTTTTGCGAGTCGCCTACGGGTTTCGACGCAATTCTAGGAACCAGAGATAGTCGAGGATTCAAAACTCTAGAAAAACTTTGACAATTGGGAACAGAAAAGCCTTCAAACGCAGAAATCAATTGAGAAATGCACAAACGTCGAGTACTTCATTTATTTTACCTGAAGCAATAAGACCGTTACTATAAGCTGGGCCACGTTTACCAAACAGAGAAAATACTTGAAAACGCAAACGCACTATTTACACCGACACGCCTGAAAGGAAAATCTTATGGAAATCAAAAAGAAACATATTCTCCCAAGCGCTCAGCAAGAAAACGAAGAAATGTAAAAACCAGAGGTAACTAAGAAAGTTTTAAGGACGATAATTATTCAGACAAAAGAGACAATGACGACACATTTTCTTTAGAATGCACCAAATCCTATAATTCGAGTATTTCCGCTGAAGAATGGGTTCAATGTATTACCTGTAAATTATGGGCATATGCGAGGTGTTTAACTGATAATTTATTGTTTTATAAATGTAAAAGCTGCACCTCTAAAAGACTGATTTGATATTTATATTTCTGTGAATATTAAATATACCTGTGATCCAAGATAACTTACTATTTTGTGATTACAATTCAGAGGACTTTTTTGGATTTGTTTCTGATAGTACTTAAAATCTAGGAAGCTCTCACAATTAAGTTTGCTAAATGTTTACAAACGCACATAATGTTTTGAAGTGAGATGTGAACTATTTTTTGTTTCAATTTAAATAAAACAATTGCTTACTACAGACATATCTTTTAGCACTAATTCATTGCTAGATTTTGTTTGACTATTTTACTAATTGGACAGTAACACCAAATAAGACCAAGGCATTTAATAGCATTTTAATGGAAAATCTAAGTAAAATGGTAAAAATGTTCGTTGTTTCTTCCTCTTCGTAGCGCTACAGTCCCTGTTGGGACTTCGCTTCCTGCAAAAAGCACCTCCAACTGTCTCGGCCTATTGACCACATTCTCCGATTTTGAAATCCGAGCAGCGATGAAGTGTCTTCGTCGACTGAGGCAGACCAGCGTTTCCTCGGTTTCCCCATTTGTCTCCGCCATTCAATTGTCCCAACGAATACTTTTTTGGGTATCCATTGTTCGTCAATAAGATTCACATGGCTAACCCGTTGTAGCTTATACAGTCTTACCATTATTGAGACCTCCGGCTCGTCAAAAATTTCGTACAGCTGATGGTTGCATCGAATTCGCCATTGGTTACCATCTAGCTTCGCCTCAGGACCCGTCGCTCTAAGGCGTGCAATATATTGGTGGATGCTTGGATTAGGGTAGCATATATCATAATACCGTTTTTATCACAGATTTGTATACTTGGAGCTTTATTTTCCTGGATATGCAGATGGTCAAATATTTTATTTGCGACCTGTATTTTTCGGCGTATTTCGTCTCTTTAATTTGTGGTTCTCTTTATTTTGGTGCCTAAATGTACAAGTTTGCCCGCATTTTTGATATTTTATTCGCCAAGTGTGATATATTGTGTATTTGAGGTATTTTTCCTCAACTGCGTCATGAGTTTTGTTTTATTTTCATTGATTTGTAGCCCTACTAGTTTTGCAGGTTAAAATGAACTACATAAGTTAGTTAATTTAGGCGAGCGTCTAAATCAAGTCGTTATTTAATTACAGTTTCAAAAGTTTCAGAAACGTATAAGAGGAAACTCTTAAACAAAGCTTATTGTAGTCTCCACTGTTTTCTTTATGACGATTGACAAGAAAGAGGTTTTGAAAGATATGTTTTTTTCAGTTTTTGGTAAATATATCAAAAAGGGTGCATCGCAGAGAAAATGCGAGTAGTCCCAACATTTAAGCCTATCAAATTTTCTACAGCGTTTAGTCGTCTCTCAAAGAAGAGCGTCCATGAAAATACGAAACTTAGGAGGCTTAAATTCCATTTTTTTCAGTTTTTAGGACATATCTTCAAATTCCAAATTGGCAAATGTTGCGAAAAAAGCTGAGCAAATAGATTTCTTTATGATGCTAACATGGTACCAGGCCAAGCAATCACTTGGAATGGATTTAGTGCCGCTAGTGAAGTTTTGAACCAATGAAACTCGGAATAAGTTCAAAACGCCCTGACTAATCGGGCAATAATACCAAGTACGGCTAAGGCATTTAGTAGAATTCCAATGGGAAATACAAACAAGGTGGCAAAAAATGTTTCATTGATAAGTGGAGGTTAAAATAAAGTTTACAAGAGAAAAAATCACGCGAGCCTACCTATACAACTACAGGGGAAATCTTATTCAAAATCAAGAGTTGATTTTGGCAACAGAAACAAATTACAGCAAGTTGAGTTGCCTTTCTAGAAACCCAAGACTCAATTGATAATTAATGCGGAAGCAAATTTAAATTTGCCTCTTGAAGAATTCCAGCATTTCTTTGATAGTATTTAGGCGAAAAATAAACTAAGTTGTATCTTTTATGAAAATTTTAATCAACAGTTTAAAGAAACAAATTTTTAAGTAAATAAAAACTCATTCACTGAATCATCGATGAAAAATTCAAGTATTTACAAAAAAAAGTCAGAATCAGATAGGAAAATGATCCTGATCAAATTGTTTAAACTTTTCTCAGAGTTATAGTCTAGCAAAAATTCATTAGGGTATACTTAGAAAGATGCAGTTAAAAACTTACCATAAATGTAGAAAATGATGTTAATCCATGGGCGGGAACATCTCGATCGTAATTCCATTTTGATGAGATTATTTAATTTTTTCTCTCGCAGCTACAATAATTTATTATCGTATTGAGTGCACTCACTGAACTTTTCGAATATTTTTAATTTTCACTTAAATTTCTCGATTATCTTTTCATTTTTAACTTAATCATTGATTATAAAATTTAAAATTGATTTTATTTCAAAAAAAATCAAATCAAAACTCCCGAAAACATCCTCTTCATCATTATCGTAGATTATTAAACAAAAAACTTCATTAATTGATAACTAGTATCAACAAAAATAATGAATGATTTAGAAAATGGTTTTCAATTTGTTAATAGCACTAAATTTCATCTTCACTAACAACTTTCTATTCATTTCACAATAACCGCTTTTTTGCGCTACATGGAAAATATGATGAACAAATGTTGTTGCCAAACAAGATATCCTTTTCGATATTGAAACGAAATTGATTGGAAACAAATAATAACTATATGTTGTAGTCAATACACTGGTGGTATGGAAAACACAAGGACACCACTCCTGAAGCCAAAGTTGATGATGATAATTCAAACTTGTGAATGGATTGGTTGATAATTGTGACGAAAGAGTTATTGCAGACAACGGGAAATGACAGAATATTGGGAAATCCTGCTTTTGATTTTCCCACGACTGATATTCGCCATTCAGGATGCGATTGATAGTTGATCATTTGCACACCGAAATACCTTGAATTGAATTTCGGTGGATTGTTGACAAGAGAGAGTTCGGGTAGTACAGGATTTTAAAAATTAACAAAAATGTGAAAATAAGGATGTTCATATGATTAAAAACTAAATTATTCATCACTCATTTTTAATATTCAATTTTTACTATCGATACATTTTTGTAGCACGAATTAACCACTTTATTTCATTTCTATTGTATTCACCCATTGGAAACTTCCATCAAATTTCCCAGAAAAAGGGATGGTTACAATTCAAGAAGAAACTTAATATTCATCACAGCTATCCAAACATAAACCAATATCACATATTTTCCATATTCCACTGAACCTAGATTATTGTTTCTATCCCTTGGCTTTTGAAATTTATTTTTCTGCTCAAAATGCCATTATATAACTCATGATTTGATAGTCCTGCGATGAAAAACGACATAATTCATCCTTAGAGCTTCTTAGAATCAGTCCAATTCAAAGTTTTCCCATTTTTGGTCTACCTCCTTTTGGGGCTTTGCTTGCCCACTTTTCAATTCTTCCAAGGACCTCTTTTCAATGGCCCTGGTCTCACTCTAGTGCTTCGGGCTCGTCTGTTTTTCTTCTATTCTTCTTGTTTCGGGCCGTCGTGGCGGTTTATTGGCATTACCACACAGGGGATTCCCATAAATCATCCAGTTGAACGCGCTTGGCCAGGCTTGCAGGCAGTTTTTGGTTGGTTAATAGGATTTTCAAATTTTATTTTCGCACTCGGCCCCAAACCAACGATTCTTTCAATTTCTTTCGAGACACATTTATTGGGTATCTGGGAGAGTGATGGAAAATCACCAGTCGTATATTATGTGATGTCGCAGTTTGACTAGCCTAATTTCTCGGAAAGTCCATTTAGAGAGAAGATACTTTTGGCGGGATAGTTGAAATCGTTCGCAAGGACATTTACCAAGTAAAGTACTTAGTAATTTAGTAGGCAGTAAAGATGGTTCAGACACACTCAAATTTAATCGTTGTCCTTGCTATTCCATTAGATACAAACGCGCACTAAATAGTTCGCAATTCGTTTCAGATGCCTCTAATTAAAATTCATAGAAATTATTTGCATAATTCCTTAAATTTCTTTCACGCTACATTCGTCGCCACAACAATTTTGTCAACATTGCCTTCGGGTAGCACACGCGATGTAGAACAATGTTCGTAATATTTTGCCTTCGCACACAAGAAGGACATGATGCTGGTCCACAGCATCCTTTCACACTTAACTAGGGCACGAGCTTGGAAAGATCGTTCTTTCACTTCAATACAAATCGTATAGCTCAGGTTTGCACGATATCTTTACCGTCACGACAGATGCGCCAAAAACGGACGCGGAAACGCGAAATCGCGAGCGGACGCACGACGAACCGGGCACACAAATCACGGATTCACAGCTGACGACTTCCGAAAAAACGTCCTGACGAATTTCCAAACACGAACGATTCAATTTCAAGCCCAATTACGACTTCTTTTTCCAATTAGGGCGGTTCTGGAACAGCAGAAAAATGTCGAGATCTATGGGAAAATTTGAATGGTTTTCCCTACACCTGCCCTACACACAATACCGGAATCTTACAAGAATCATCAGTGCCGTGGCACAGCTAAAACCGAACTGAAGCGCGGCGCAACGCAAACGTCGTCAAAGCCGCAACGCAACGCGACTCTCTCCTGTATCTTTGTATCTTGTATCTATGAGAAAAGCAGCCACAGCCTCCGACTGTGACTTGGTCGGAGCCCTGTAGTTGGCAGCACCAAAGCTGAGGGAAATGACGACAACCCAACACACCGCGTAAGAACAGGTTCACGGATATGCGAGAGAATGTGTCGCGCGCCTGGGGGAAGAAAACAAAAACCTCCCCTGCATGAACGACACAATCCAATTGGATTCTTCTTGGAGTTGCCGTGGTCAAGTGGTAAATGTTGCGTATCAATTGCAGATTAAACAGATGTAAGAAATGCGGCACTGTTTTCGATGAGAAGAAATCATGAATATTTATATGAAATATTATAGTATTACATCATATTCAATGCAAGAAGTACCAAAAATTAACATATAATTTTTTCATTGCTCTAGGATACACACACTACAGGTTTTAATCGTTGGCGGTTTGAAATTGAATACAGTATTGCTAGTAAATATAAACATATTTCGAATGGACATTATGTACTCGTGATTGGATATGGATAGTAACGAAGGAGGATTTAGTAAATGCTGCGCTAAATATTTTGTAAATCAAAGTCATACAATAAATAATGGCAATATCTTAAATTTAAAAATATTAAAAGAAAGCAGTTGGGGCGGACGATGAAAAGTAATAATATGATAAAATGGAGTAGGGTTATGTACTGAACTAACAGTACGTAGGCGCCAAACAATCACGAAACACTTCAATGAGATGTATATGTTTAAAAGAAAAACCATTTGTGCTCTATTTTCACCAGCCGCCGTTTTTTTGCAATGCGAAAAAATCACCTACATCATGAATTCCTGAAAATATTGATGTGATTCGTTTTATCTGCAAATTTTAATAAGATCAAATCAAAACTTTAGTGTCTGATTCGATGGAAAGTCCATAAAATACCAAAATCGTGTGCTGTTGTCCTAATTAGAGGAATTTTAAATGGATATAAATTCTGTACACGTGATATGAATTTCTTCAAAGTTTTGTAAGACTACTTAAATATTATAGTTTAAAAGTATCTGTACGATTTTACTGGAGAAAGTGTGAAATTCGAACAAAATCGAGCGAATTCCGACCTGCACGATATTTTCCGTTGTTTTACTCATAAAATCATGATGCCCAGTTGCGAGGGGGATACAGCAATTTTCCGTTTACTTTTTACCTCCACCTGCACTGCACGAAGCTAATAACACTGTCTTAAGACCTGTTTGGAAAGTTCTCATCAATATCTTTTAATTGATACTCCCTTTCCGATATTGAAGGATTCCTGGAAACCGCTGAAAAAACTCCTGATACTCCTGATATATATATATATATATATATATATATATATATATATATATATATATATATATATATATATATATATATATATATATAGAAAAAGACAACCCAGCAACTCGTGTATGATCGCCTGTCTTCTGTGCATCCTGCCCAATCAGAGTCCACGTCACCGATGAACTTTTGGTAAGTCCTTTTAAAAAAAGTTTATCGGCGGTCCAATGGACTTTCTTATGAAAGTTCATATATTAGCTCAAATAGCTTACTGCATGTAAAATATCTGGACGAGTTCCCACGGCCAGGTACATGAGCGCACCGATAAGTTCCTGAAAAGGGACTGCTTCTCCTGTGTTCGGATTGTCGTCATTAGAAATATCTGATAAGTTAGTTCCGGTTGCGAGTGAGATACGTGCGGGTTTGCAATTAGTCATTCCGAAACAATCGAGCATATTTCGAATATAGCCAGACTGCGATAAATATGTTGAGTCCTTTTGGTGATTGATTTCGATGCCAGTACAATATTGTTACATGTACAAATAATTCTGGGAGCTACTGTCACAATTGTTTTCACAACCATTAAGAACATCATGATCAACAAACGAATGTACTCGAAAGCAGAAGAACTCACCAAGCATGATCAAAATCTGAAAGTGACGTCACTGTGGCCATTCAGGATTGCTCGAATATTCCAGGTAGCTCTCCTCAGGATATTCGCCAATGCACGAGAAATGGATTGAATGGCTAGATACCCTATATAAAGGCGAGCTGAATGAATGGGGGAATTATTACAACCGCGATAGTGAAACTGAGAAAGAGTTGAGTGTGAAGTAAAGGCGATATTGATTGAGTAATAGTGAATTGATTTTCGTGATATAGACAGTTGCAATATAAAGTTGATAGACAGTAAAAATTAGATTCAAATGCGATTTGCAAAATAGTGAAAATTATGATTGTGCATTTTTAGTAAATAAACTCTTTTAACTTAGTTTTAAAGACAGTGCGTTTTCACTTTCCCGGAACATTAAAATTATTGGCCGCGAACCGTAACACGCGACAATATTTTGCCTCTATGATTTTGTGAACTTTAATGTCATTTTTGAAGGCGATAAGATGTCATCGACATAAACGAGAATGAACATTTCTTCTTGTTTGTCTACGTAAACACATGGGTCTGCCTTTATGGTGCGAAACCGAGGCCTTAGAAAGTTTCGATGAGTTTTGCGTGCCATTGTCCGCCAGACTGGCGCAAGCCGTAAAGTGCCTTCTTAAGTTTGCAGACCTTGCCACTATTTTAGGTAAATTTCTCGAGAGAAATTTACCTATTTCTTAAAAATTAATTTATTTATTGTATTTTTAACAAAATTTAATTAAATTTCAGGAATTTTTCATACAACGTCAAATTAATATATGGCTATAAAGTTATTCAATAAAATCACCATGAGCAGCAATAGCCTCTTCGATCCGGGTCCGGAAACGATTACATGCTCGAATCAAATGCTCCTTGTTCTTACTGACCATAACGGCATTAATAGCAGTCTTCAGCGAAGAAGAGGTATTATGAGGGCGCTTATTGGTCCCACGCTCAACTACGCCCCATACGTAATAATCTAAAGGATTAAGGTCTGGGGAGCTAGGTGGCCATGGGCTCGGCGTTATGTGGTCATGAGAATTTTCGGCCATCCAATCTTGTGTCGCCATTGCTTTATGTGATGGAGCAGAGTCTTGTTGAAAAATGTATGGTCTGCCTCCGCTTACATAGTCTATCCAGAATTTTACTTCTGTCTCCAAAACCTCGATGTATGCAGCAGAGTTCACTCCAAGGCTTTGAGTAAAAAAGTGTGGTGGCATAACGTGTCCTTCGTTGCTGACAACACCTAAAACCATAACAGTGGCTGAAAATTTTGTTTGTATAACAACAGGAACATCCGTAGGATTTGAACATTGCCATTTGTCATTTCTGCGATAGGTCTTTTGATCTTGGTCAAAATTTTTCTCGTCGGAATGAAACCCTAACATTTTGGGCGCCTCAGGGTGTTTGATTTTTTTTAAAAGACGTTTTGATGGGAGAACTCTCTGTTCCCGTGTTCGTTCGACATGAACTGTCCTCTGCGCATCACGTAAGACTTATACCGAAGGTCTTCGTGGACAACTCTACGAATCAGGTGCTCAGAAACATGAAGCTCACTCGCAAGGACCCTCATTGGTTTTGAAGGGCCCTTGTTTATGAACGCTTGCACTTGCTCCTAAAATTCTGCAGATCGGATAGTGCCTAAACGTTCTTCGTGCTTTTGCGTTTTACAACCGATTCTGTGTTGCCTCCTGATGGTTCCAATTTACGCCAAACCTTATGCACGAATGAACGCTGTGACCAAAAATTTAGGCAACACTTGAATTTAAGCTGCGCGCGTCGAAGGATTTGCAGAATTATTTTATTTTGGTTGGTAGTGCTGTCAGTGACATCTATGTCAAATTTAAATGTCAAATTATTCGTTAGTGTTTGAGATACGCGTCGTTTTGTGAGCTGCTAAAAGTGAGTTTTTCGTTTTTTGCAATGTCGAAATTTGTTGAATTTGCATTAAATTTTGTTTATGAATCTATTTTCTGCTGCGGATACATTGAGGTTGGTGCAGAAAGCCTTTGGTGATGAGGCTATGTCTAAAAAAAATGTTTACAAGTGGTATAGTGAGTTCCAAGCCGGCCGTGAGTGTGTCGAAGACAAAGAGCGTCCTGGGCGATCATCAGCCTCTTCTCTTCTTCGATTATCTTGGTGTTGTGCATTATGAATTCCTTCCACTGGGCCAAACTGTCAACAAGGAATATTATTTGAACGCTATGCGTCATTTGCGTAACGCTATCCGCCTAAAAAGGCCGGAATTGTGGAAAGACAATTCTTGGTTTTTACACCACGATAATGTACCATCCCATATTGCGCTCGTAATTCGTGATCATTTCGCCAAAAATTCAACCCATATCGTTTCGCAATTACCTAATCTGGCACCGTGCAACTTCTGGCTGTTCAGCAAGCTCAAAAGATTGCTCCGGAGACACCGTTTTGATACGATAGAGGAGATTCAAGCCGCAGCGAAGACGGAACTGAAGGCCATCCCAGAAATGGCGCGTATCTCAAACATTCATGAATATTTTGACATGTGAATTTGACATGGATGTCACTGACAGTATTACTAACCTGAAAAAAATAATTCTCCAAATCCTTCGACGCGCACAGTTTAAATTCAAATGTCACCTTATTTTTTGGTCACAGTAGTATATATATAGTAAATATGTTGGTTGTGGTGTTCTCATTGGCGCTCATCGATCAAATCTAGGTGCCTGCCTTTGTGACTTTCTACCCCCTTCTCCTGTTGAGTGCATTAGTGTTTCAGTTCTCCTATCGTCTAACATTTCTTTATTGATCCTGCACACAGTCTTAATCCCCCTGTTTGCTCTTTGCATGTCTATGAAGCATTCTTTTTGGAACCCTCCTCATTTTCTTTAACCGCTTTCCTTCTTCTTCGCTTGTTATTTGTGGTGACTTTAACCTCCGAAATGTTGTGTGGGATGCATCATTTTCTAAAATAAGCTCAATTGACTGTCAATCTATTTCCTTCTATTCATTTCTCTCCATGTGTTCCATTGCCCAATTAAACAATGTCCCCGGTATTAATAACAAAGCTTTAGATCTAGTCTGGTCTAACATTCCTAAATCATCCGTTTTTCTTTCTACTTCGCAAAATGAATACGTTCACCCTGGTCCTCACCATCTTAATTTTTATATTTTCTTGCCTTGTAAAACTGCTCTGAACAAAGTCTTTTCTCCCGGATTTAATTTTGTGAGAGCTGAATATAGTCAAACGGAGGCTGAAATAAACTCCATTAATCGGTTTTCCTTTTTCTGTAATTCAAACATTAATGATGCCGTACATAAATTGTATAGCTTCCTTGAACCTCTGGTCTCACAATATACTCGTACACCTGTCCGCTTTTGAAAGAGATCAAAAGACGCTCCTTGGCTACATAAAAATATCACCTCCATCTTAAAAGCAAAGAATGCTGCCCGCACCAGAGTCTTACTGGCTCTGGAATGCATCTTCTTAGCTATAAAAGTTTGGGCAGAGAAGGTAAAAAAAATTGGTTAATATTGCCCAAAAAAAAGTTATGTTGTAGATTCAATTAGAACGAATCTGAGCAAATCTTTCGGGTCATACATCAATGGGCTTAAAAGCTCAGGTTGTTTTTCGAATTTGATGTACTATAATGGATTCGCATCATCCAATGATTAAGAGATTTGTTAACTCTTTGCTCAACATTTTTCTTCATTTTATGGTACTTCAACTGCTGAAAATTCTGATCATACTTTCGATTCGTCCTTAAATCCTTTGCCTGTCTAAGTCCTCTTGACATAGAGCCATTACTAAAAGGTCTAGACAATAATATTGGCTATGGTTTGGATGGAATTCCTAATATTTTTGCCAAATCTTTGTCTTTGTGTGTGTTCCTTTTTCCTTTTTTTCAACCGTAGTCTTTCTGACAACGTATTTTCTGTTCTTTGGAAAAAGGTTAATGTATTTTCGGTTTACAAGTCGGGTGATAAGTCTAATATGTCGTCCTATCTCCCTAATTCCATGTTTTAGTAAACTTTTTGAAAGAATTGTTTATGATCAGATTCATCCCTTCTTATTTCCATCGTTTGCTAGTGAACAGCATGGCTTTCTCAAAGGGACGTCCACTCTCACGAACTTGCTTTCATTTTCAAATACTATTGCGTCAGCTTTTGACAGAGCGAAGCAAGTAGACGTCATTTATATAGATTTTTCTAAGGCTTTTGGTTCCGTAGATCATCTTCTACTTCTATTTGTCGGTGGTTCCACTCGTACACTGTCAACCGTAATTGCGTAGTCACAGTGAATTCCCAGAGTTCTTCACCTTTCTCGTGAGGTTTGGGAGTGCCTTAAGGATCTATTCTCGGCCCATTACTATTCCTTGTTTTTATCAATGAACTTAGATCGTTATTCAAATCCAATTCACTTATGTATGCTGACGATTTGAAAATTTTTGAGTAATTGAGCCCTTGGAAGCCTGTGTCTGTTTCCAATTAGATTTGCAATTTCTATTAGTGTAGGAATAATCGTCTGAAAATAAATACAAGCAAATGTCATAGTATGACTTACTCACTGAGAAAGTTTGCCATCCCTTTCGATTATTCAATATCTGGTAGTTCCCTGGAATATGGGCTACATATAGCCCACGTGGTTTGCAAAGCCCCTCGAATGTCTGGCTTTGTATTAAGATCCACCAAAGGCTTCAAAAATATTTCTTCCTGTATTTGTTTATAGAAGTTTATTGCAATATTGCTCACAAATTTGGAGTCCTCATCAACATAGTCTGTGTAGTACTGTGGAGACTGTTCAACGTAGGTTCACCCGCTCTTTTCTTTTTAAATATCGCATCCCCTATTCCCCTTATAATGATCGTCTATCCCTCTTCTGCATGCCTTATTTAGTCTTGCATCGTATATTTTTTGATGAATGCTTGCTCTTTAAACTGAACCACAAAATCTTGCCAATGATCCTCTGTAATGGGCTATCCACCTATATTGCACAGCGCTCAAGTAGATCCACAACGATTTTTAACGTTCCCTTTGCCAGAAAAAATGTGTTTTATTTTTCGCTATTGGTACGTTTGCCACGTAAATACAACTCTGTCAGTCTTGGTCCGATACTTCAATCTTTTGTACAATATAAAAATGAACTTAAACAATTCGTTCTTCTTTATAGTTTTGTAGATTAACTTGAGCGTACTTTCTAATTTTAACTGTCTTGCTAAATTTTCTACTTTTGTTTGGAAATGTAAGTATTGGGCCTTTTTTGTCACTAGATGGTGTTTGTTATCATATATCGGGCAATACGAACCAGATTGAGTCAAACTGACATGCATTTGAAAGGCGACATTTCAGTCTACAATTTTCATATGGACAGTTTTGTATTTCGTTATTCGTGTCAAAAGCTGTATTCATTTAAAAATGAGTTAAATTTCTGAAAAAAATTTGTTATATTTTACATCACTACGATCAAGGTAAGAATGCATATCATGCTCGTGAAAAAATTTGTGGTGTCTACGGTCAAGATACTTTATCAGCCACAGCTAAGAGATGGTTTGCTCGCTTTCGTTCTGGAAATTTTAATGTCAAAAATGCACCTCGCTCCGGTTGACCAATCACTGAAAAAGTCGATGAAATCTGACAAAAAATTGAAGAAGATCGAAATATAAGCAGCCATGACATTACCAAGGAACTGAATATCTATCACCAAACAGTTTCGAATCATTTGCGTAAGGCTGGATACACAAAGAAGCTCGACGTTTGGGCGCTGCATGAATTAGCACAAAAAAATTTGATCTACCGAATTTCCATTTGCGAAACACTAATAAAATGCAACGAAATCGAGCCATTTTTGAAGCAAATCATACGGGCGATGAAAAATGGATAAGGTACGAGAAGTTCGTTCGAAAAAGTTCATGGTCAAAAACGACTTCAAAGCCAGGATTGATTCCAAATAAGGTTATGGTATGTGTACGGTGGGATTGGAAGGGAATTGTTTATGATGAGGTGCTAGAATCTGGCCAAATGTTCTATTTGGCTCTATACTATCAGCAATTAACCAGATATCCACAAGCAATTTGAAAAAATTGGCCAGAATTGATCAATAGAAGGTGCGTTGTCTTCCATCATGACAATGCCAGACCACAAACATCTTTGATGACCCGGCAAAAATTGACAGAGCTTGGCCGGGAAGTTTTGATGCATCCACTGTATAGTTCAGGCCTTGCACCATCGGACTACCATTTGTTTCGGTCTCTGAAAAATTTCCTTAATGAAAAGAAATTTATTTCTGTACGGTACTGTGAAAATCACTTGGCCAAGTTTTTCACCTATAAACCACAAAAGTTCTACACAGATGGAATAATGGCTCGACCCAAAAAATGGCAAAAGGTCATAGGTAATAATGGACAACATGTATTTAAATAAAAGCCATTTGAAATAAAAGAAATATTCAATCGAAAATTAAAAAAAAAATTACTTTTTAGACTTACCAATATATATATATATATATATATATATATATATATATATATATATATATATATATATATATATACATATACATATTTATACTTAGATATATAAATATTGTGCAAATATATATATTGTTACATGTACAAATAATTACATGTACAAATAATTCTGCGAGCTACTGTCGCAATTGTTTTCATAATCATTAAGAACGTCAACAAATGAATTTACTCGAACCCACGAGAACCCAACAAGCATGATCAACATCTGCAAGTGACGTCACTCCATTCATTTATTTGCTCGGTAGAACATTCGCCAATGTACGAGAAATGGGTGAGTAGGTAGAGACCCTATATAAAGGCGAGCTGAATGAATGGGGGGATCATTCATTCATTCGACCGCGATAAGAACTGCGATTGTGTGTGGGAAGCGATATTATTCGAGTAGTAGAAAAGTGATTTTCGTAAAAGTGAAGTGATTAAGAAGACAATTGCGATAAGAAATTTATGGACAAGTGTTAGATTTTTCATAGTGAAAATTAAAATTAGTGAAAGTGTTAAATTGATCATTGTGCACTTTTGTAATTAAATAAACTCTTTTAACTTAAATTAAAAGACATTGCGTTTTCACCTTCCCGGAACATTAAAATTATTACAACCGCGAACCAATAACACGCGACAATGGTGTCAGAAGTGGGATAGAAAAATTTTGAAAGTGAAAATTTGAACATTTTTATAGTGCACAATAGTAAAATTTAAAGAAACATTAAAAATGCCACGAAGCTTAAACTTAAAAATTAATGAATTGACCATGTCGGAGCTTAAGGAAGAGTTGGAACAGCGAAACCTGGCTACGCAAGGTACAAAGGCCACACTGATTGCACGCTTGCTTGACGCAATTGAATCGGAAGGTGCGTATCTGGACTCGGGTGAGCCCTCAGATGCAGAAAAAGGCGCAGAAGGTGGTGAAGCAGAAATATCAAAACCAAAGGAACCAGAAAATGCGCTGATGCAAATGCTGATGCTGATGCAGCAAGAGCTGCGACAACAGTCATCTAATTTAACTGCGAAGCTCAATGAACAGTCATCTAATTTAACTACGAAGCTAGATGAACAATCAGCGCAGCTAAATGAACAGACATCCAGTTTAGCTGTGAAGCTAAATGAACAATCAGCGCAGCTAAATGAACAGACATCCAGTTTAGCAGTGAAGCTAAATGAACAATCAGCGAAGCTAGACCAACAAGCGTTCGAAATCAAGGCAGACATCACACAGAAGCTGGAGAAACAGTCAACCGAAATAAAAGCGGAGCTCGGCCATCTGAACAAACAAATTAAAGAAGTCGAGCAAAAGGTTGACCAAGTCGAGGAAAAGGTTTACCAGGTCGAGGAAAAGGTCAGCCAGGTCGAGGAGAGAATCAACAATGAGATGGAAAACGTGAAAAAGGAATTGGAAGCAGCGAAGGCAGTAGTAACCACTTCACCAACCAAGCTTATAACCACAGCGCAAAGCACATCCAGAAATGTGCAAGCACCAATATTCGATGGGCAAACGGTCTGGAGTATTTACAAAATCCAGTTTGAAGCAGTCGCTAGGATAAATCACTGGAATGAGCAGGAACGGGCAACTGCGTTAATTCTTGCTCTAAGAGGCCCAGCTGCCGAACTTTTGCAGACTATCCCCGTTGAGCTGCATTCAAACCCGGCTGCTATAATGAATGCGCTGGACATGCGTTATGGAGACGATCATCTGAAGCAGATTTACCGGGTGCAGCTACGACATCGGATGCAGAAGTCTGGCGAAACCTTGCAGCAGCTAGCACAAGACATTGAGCGACTGGCACTTTTGGCTTACCCAGCGTACGACCCAGAACATCGAGATGACGTAGCAGCAGAAGCATTCATCAGCGCCTTAAAGGACAAGGAATTGCAACAAGCCGTGCGGTTAGCTCAAAAGCAAACAGTCAAGGAAGCATTGGCTTATAGTTTAAATTTTGAGGCAGCCAAAAATGTGACCCGTACCACTGCCCGGGTTCGCGAGGTAGTGGCAGATAATTGCAGGTGTGAGCGCGTGGGGATTGAGCGAGAGCTGCAGGTGAATGGTGCGCCTAGATGCTGGAATTGCGGGGAAAAAGGGCACCTGCAACGAGACTGCGAGAAGGGAAGAAGACCGAGCTATTGTCTAGGGTGGTGGAGATCCAGACCGTGTCAGGAGCCTAGAATGGAGGCCCATCAAACTGCAAGGGCCAACTTCATGGGGCGAACGTTGGCTAGGAGTATCGACACCCCCAGCACCGTGCCAAGGCAACATCGTGGAGAAGCAGACAGATGCCTTCCTGGTCAAGTTGATGAAGAACATTGCACCATAACAAACGACACTAGTGCAACCCGATCGACGATCCGACCAGACATAGTGAGGCCCCAACTGCTTCACAAGGGCAGAGTTCATGGAAATGCTGACGCCCTATCTCGTCATCCATGTCCAACTAACTGCAAGCATTGCCGGCGGATTGAGGAAAAGGAGCCGCCCGTTGATCTGCGAGTGATAACGGCCGAATTCGATGAAGGTTGGTCATCGGAGGAGATTCGAAATGCCCAGGAAGCCGACGAAGATATCGGACCATTGCTCATATGGAAGGAGACGACTGGGCGACCTGAGTGGAAAGACGTTTCAATGCATGGCGCAACCCTGAAAAGCTATTGGGCACAATGGAACTCCCTTCAGGTGGAGGGTGGCGTACTCAAGCGGAAATGGGAAACGGCGGATGGTAGCTCCTATAGGATGCAAACTATACTACCCAAAAGCCGAATCCACGATGTGATTAAGGAAATGCATGAAGGATCTTCGGGAGGCCACCTTGGTGTTAACAAGACCTTAGCGAAATTGCGGGAAAGGTTCTACTGGCTCCACGCTCGAGAAGACGTAGAGGACTGGTGTCGGAGATGCACAATTTGCGCTTCCGTCAAAGGCCTAAAGCGACGACTGGGAGGACAAATGCAAGCCTATAACGTAGGCGTGCCATTCGAAAGGATTGCTGTTGACATCGCAGGACCCTTTCCTGAATCCGAATGGGGAAATCGATATACGCTGAGTGTAGCCGATTATTTCAGCAAGTGGCCTGAGGTCTACCCCATTTCCAACCAGGAAGCAACTACTGTAGCTGAACAGCTAGTGTTAAATCGGGTCAGTAGGTACGGCGTGCCTTGCGAACTACATTCAGATCAAGGCCGAAACTTTGAGTCACTAGTTTTTGGCAAGATGTGCGAGCTGCTCGGAATACGGAAAACGAGGACAACACCGGTACATCCCCAATCCGATGGAATGGTCGAACGTTTCAACGGCACGCTCAATAAACACCTTGCCAAAATGGTTGACGAGAACCAAAGGGACTGGGACCGACATATCCCACTATTTTTAATGGCGTATAGAGCCGCTGAACATGCGTCGACGGGCCAAGCCCCAGCCAAAGTCATTTTTGGAAAGACTATTCGTTTGCCAGCCGATATAAAGTTCGGAACACCCCCTGAGAAACCCCAAACGGTCTCGGAGTACGCAAGTGATCTAAGACAACGGTTGAACCAGATACATCGGACAGTGCGAAAACACCTCGAATCGGCTACTGACCGCATGAAGACCAGGTATGATCTAAAGGCTAATTCTACTGGCTTCCAGCAAGATGACTTGGTGTGGCTTTATAACCCGCAACGGCGAAAGGGTAGGTCTCCAAAGTTGCAACATAATTGGGAGGGACCATACCGAGTTACAAAGCGAATCAACGACGTCGTATACCGAATACAGGAACATCGTAAGCCGAGAGCTAAAATGAAAATCGTGCATCTGGACCGTCTTGCCCCATATTACACCCGGGGAGAATTGACTACAAATAGCGACACATCTTTTCGGGGCGAAAAGAACTGAGGTGGGGGCAGTGTTACATGTACAAATAATTACATGTACAAATAATTCTGCGAGCTACTGTCGCAATTGTTTTCATAATCATTAAGAACGTCAACAAATGAATTTACTCGAACCCACGAGAACCCAACAAGCATGATCAACATCCGCAAGTGACGTCACTCCATTCATTAATTTGCTCGGTAGAACATTCGCCAATGTACGAGAAATGGGTGAATAGGTAGAGACCCTATATAAAGGCGAGCTGAATGAATGGGGGGATCATTCATTCATTCGACCGCGATAAGAACTGCGATTGTGTGTGGGAAGCGATATTATTCGAGTAGTAGAAAAGTGATTTTCGTAAAAGTGAAGTGATTTAGAAGACAATTGCGATAAGAAATTTATGGACAAGTGTTAGATTTTTCACAGTGAAAATTAAAATTAGTGAAAGTGTTAAATTGATCATTGTGCACTTTTGTAATTAAATAAACTCTTTTAACTTAAATTAAAAGACATTGCGTTTTCACTTTCCCGGAACATTAAAATTATTACAACCGCGAAACAATAACACGCGACAAGATATATATATATATATATATATATATATATATATATATATATATATATATATATATATATTTATATATATATACATATTTATACATAGATATATAAATATTGTGTAAATATATATATATATATATATATATATATATATATATATATATATATATATATATATATATATATACATAAATAGATATATATATATATATATATATACATATATATATATATATATATACATATATATATATATATATTTATATATATTTATAGATATATATATATATATATATATATATATATATATATATATATATATATATATATATATATATGTATATAAAAATAGGGTTTTCGATTCAGGACATAACAGTAATCAAATGAATTTCAATAAATCGATTCTGAGGCTACTGTGTGGCTAGTGATACCGTTCTTGTTGAAACCAGATATCGTTGATGTCAAATTCATCCAATTCTACCCACAAAAAATCCTCCAACGATAGTGCTCTCCATTGACATGACATGATGTTCGTGCTAATGCAAAACGTTATAGATATAGTCGTACATATATAAATATATATATATATATATATATATATATATATATATATATATATATATATATATATATATATATATATATATACGAGTGTATATGTATATATAATATATTTATATATGTCTATATATATACATAGATATATATATATTTATATATATATATATATATATATATATATATATATATATATATATATATAAAAATATATATATATATAAATATATATATATATATATATATATATATATATATATATATATATATATATATACAATATATATATATATATATATATATATATATATATATATATATATATATATATATATATATATATATATGTATATTGTAATGAGATTGAGACGAACGTGGGCTTTACTAAATATTATAAAAGAATAAAGATAATTGAACAGATTCCCGGGGGAGGTGCAATATTACGAAAAATTGTGTGCCCCCTTGCAATTGGGCACACTTCAACCAGAAAATCTTTAGAGAAAGTCACGGAGGTAGTCTTTTATAAGTACAAGGCACACAGATACATAAAAAGTTGAAATTCTCAAAATTTTAGGTAAATTTCACGCCTAAGAATTCTTTTTGGATACATTTGATGTGTCAAAAGCCGGGGTAACTTACCGAGAGATGTAACAATGATGAGAAGCGATCACTTTTCCAAACGTTATTGACGTGGCAGTTTACAGCCCTCAAAAGTGGTATTGGTATCCCCTCGCAACCTTCTCAACCAGATCAAGGATCTCAATGATGACTAGGACATGTAGAAGATAAGGAAGGCTAATCATCTCAGGTGAGAGACCCTGACACCACAAGAAAAAGAGAAACTATTGTAGCCCGATGGCTCGCTCGTTTTTACGAAGAGCGCGCCAAAGTTGCGAGTCGCAGACGTATTAGAAGGATAAAAGAAAGTCGATTGTTTTTTTTCTTTGATACTGCATGCTAGATATTATTTAGCTTCTGAAGTTCCACGACAAATCCATAAATGAAAATTATTTGATCGAATCAGTGAATCTTACATCAATCAACACAAAATATTTGGCTATTGATTTTTTTTCTGTCATCTATTCAGTTATTGAATAGTGGCAAACATATTTAAAAAATTAATTTAAGCATTATCTAGGAAACTTGAGTGGACACATGGCAATGACCTCGCAAACGAAAAAAAACTATCCAATTGGATCCTGAAATGTCAGATCACTCAATTACCCTGGCGCTGTTAAGGATCTTTTACAACAGGCCAGTCAATATAAATTAAAAATATTGGCAATCCAGGAACTGGACTGGATATGACATTCGAGACATGCCCAAAGAATTCAAAAGAGCAACGCTCACTGGAAAACGAGAATTCAGAGTGGCCTTTATTGTGGATAGGGAGTTCAAATCACACGTTATTGATTTTAAGGCAATCAATGATTGATTGTGTGTGATCCGTATAAAAGCGAAATTCTTCCAAATCTGGCTAATAAATATTCACTCCCCGTCTGAAGAAAAGGACGAAGAATCGAAGGAAACGTCACCTGGAAAGACTAGTGAAGCCATCGCCTACCAACAACACAGAAATAATTCTGAGTGATTTTAACGCAAACGTTGGCAATAAGCTATCTCATCGGGGAATGACTGGGGAATATAACCTCCACAATGAAACAGACAACGGCCAGCGTCTGATTGGCTTTGGGTGTAGCAGAAATCTAGTCATTGGTTTGACTTGCTTCCCACATCGACGCATTCGTAAAAGACCAGGGTATCACCGGATGGCGACACACAAAATTAAATTGACCATGTTTTGATCCAACCACGTTGGGCCTCGAGCTACTTGAAATCCGTACATACCGAGGAGGCTACTTGATCAAATTAATCCATCGATGTCGTTTTTCAAAGGCATATTTGGCGAAGCCCAGCCCGATACGAAAATATGATATCGCAAGGCTCCAAACGGCGTCTGTTGCCAAAAATTTCACGGAGACCTTCAACAACCAACTGGCTTGCATCTTATCAGACGCATCGTTAAAGGCAAGCAACGAGCTCTGGATGGAGGTGAAAGCGACTATTGAAACCGTGTCAGAAAGCGCCAAGTATCGATGCGATTCCAGTGGAGCTCATCAATTATGATAGCAGCAGGCATATCACTGCTTTGTACGGCGTACAAAATATTTGCATAAATTTTAGAAAATACCATCGGATCATACGCCGATAGTATTATTGGGGAGTATCAAGGCGGTTTTAGAACAGATAGATCGACAATAGACCAATTGCTCACAGTCAAGCAGGTACTTGAAAATTGCTGTGAGTTCAACATAAACGTACTCGTACAACAAATTTTGGTTGACCTTAAGCATGCATACGACAGTATTGATTGTAATGAACGGTACCAAATAATGGATTCTGGTCAAATTAGTCCATCTTACCAAAATGACAATGACGTCGACGACCTCCCAAGTCCGCTTCAATAATAAACTCACCGATGGTTTTGACACAAGTATCGGACTAAAGCAGGGAGATTGCCATTCAATTTGACTCTGGAGTACGTCATAAGGAAGCTACTTGTCGATACACGAGGTACATTAATATACAAGTCGAGCCTAGTAGTAACCTGTGCGGATGACATCAATATATCTTGTCACGGTCATTAACAACTGCCAAAGAACTTTTCCTGAAACTCGACAGCGAAGCAAAACTAGTAGGGCTACAAATCAATGGAAGTTAAACAAAACTCATGACGTAGTCGAGGAAAAATGAATCAAGTACACAAAATACCACAATTTGCGAATGCAGCATTGAAAATTTGAGTGAATTTGTATACTTAGGCGACAAAATTACGAGGACCAATAATGCAAGAAACGAAATACGCCAAATAATGAATATTAATATATTTGTTTTTTTTCAGTTTTGAAGAACTTAAAGGGCGTCTGTATACAAAGGAAAGCAAAGCTCCAAGTATAAAAATCTGTCATAAGACTTGTGTAATGCTATGGATGTAAAACATGGACCCTAACCCAAGCGTCTTAAGGTGAAATATCGGTGCGAAACTAGACTGGGACCAATGTCGAATTTGATACAACCATGAGATGTATGAAATTTTTGACGATCCGAATCCGGAACTATTGTAAGTCTGCGGAAGCTGCGATGGGCTGGACACATGAATCGAATGGACAAACAACGGTTACACAAAAAGTAATTTGTTGGAAGAACTGAAGGGCAGAGGCCAGTGGGGAAACCGAGGAAACGCTGGTCTGACTCGGTCGACGAGAACAGTTTATCGTTGCTCGGATTTTGAAATTGGAGAATGTGGCCAATGGACCGAGACAGTTGGCGGCGCTATTTCATTAAATGAAGGCCCGACAGGGGCTGCAGTGCTATGAAAAAGAAGAATAATAGGAAAGACGCATCATTTGCCGAAAACAGGACTCTCCTATCAGTTTTCGTTCCAAAGATCTGCGTAAATATACATAAAAAATGCAAAAAAATGTACGGGATGAATTGATAACCTTTTCTCCTCCAGAGGTCGGTGATTAAAAATTTGCTTTTTGGTGATATGTGTTTAACCCAGATTGAGGATAAATAAGCCATTCTGATAGGGACAAAATCGTTGAATTTATTTCTAGAGTTGGACTGAGTTGATTCTTCTTGGTTCTCTTAAGAAGTTTTTGCAAGCAAATTGAGCAGCTGAATTCTTAACTCCAATTCTTTTACTCCACAAAGATGTAGTTAGGTTCATAAGGAATACTAAGCAACAATAAGTCTTGAGGATTTATTGTACAATGCAGTATCTCAAGGTGTTTGCACCCTCTCGTTTAGATACTATTTTTTATAAACTGTGAGTTTTTTGCATTGCTACGTTTTATAATGTTTTTTTTATCCCTGAGAACTGTTGACCAATTGAACTAGATTAGCAAGAGAGGAGTACTTCACGACCCCCCCCCCCCCCCCCCCCTTGTACCGATCTTTTAACATTGCCTGCGCGGCACACTTAGGAACCGCCGAGGTGTGAATTGCGACGATGAAAGACTGATGGAGAAGGTGGTAGAGAATGGAGGAAATAAAAAAATAAAGATCTGAGAAGCCAACATACGATATAATTACATAAAAAAATTAAATTTGCTATTTACAAATTCACAAGAGCTGATTATTATTGTAAGTACCCAAATTCAATCTAAACTTTCAAACGACATCAGTTATTTTCAAATCAGGATAAATTGTTACTTATGATGAGTGAACAATAAATTCTTTGTAAAGTCTGTGTATGAAGAGGATGCGATTCAACTGTCTGCAAGATTTTGATTTTATTTATGTTTTCATGTGATTGATAAAATCTGAAAACAGTTTTTCCGCAAGACACATGGTATGGCAATATTACTTTAGATCAATCAATAAAACATTTGAAGTTGTTATCATCAAATCAAATTAATAACGAGTTTCAATCACATATCTGAAAACTATTAAATACATTTGTTATTTGCATGGTACCACTGTTCACATCTGCGAACTGACAACAGAGAAATTTGCACTGCGTGAGATACAGAATGAAGTGCGTCTACGTGCTGCGCGTGGAAGCAGCAAGAGAACACGTTGCTGTGCGCCGGACGTACGACAGTGGTGGGAATTCGAAAACTCGTTACGAAGGGGTTGCAACATGCGTCCGGTTCGCGTGCCACAATGACTCGGTCTCAATTCGGTTCCCAATTAGTCTTGCGCTTTGCAATTTTAGGCTCACAGAGAGTATCTTTTCATCCGCAGCATCTCAATCTCAAACAATCGTCCTAATAAGAGATCCAAACATCTCCACTTGAATTGATGACGACAGTTGTGATGCTATGGTCCAGTTGTAAGCAGCGCAGCCTTGCGTACGTTGCGGTTCTCGTAGTTGTTTAATAAGAACTATGGAAATTATCCAATTCCGCCCAAAGTTCTTATCAGAACGGAAGTTCTCCCGAAAGTATCTATTTCACGTTTCACTATCGATATCACTTACGAGGTCTCAGGTAGAAGTTTCTTGTGTTGGCGACGAGTCGTCGGACCTTTGGCTGAAGGCATTCCATCACAGTGAGGAAGTGTGGATATGACGTAGGAAGCCAAGCGCCTGCCGTTTCTCGATAGCAAACATACACACCCCGTTGCTACGATACAACCCGCGACCCTCCCGTTAAGGATGCACTGAGCAAGAAACCTGTCCCTGGCCTTCCTGGCACTGAAACTGTTGCTCTCGCTAGTGTGGCAGTGGTTCTTGGTAGTTTTCTTGTGTTTTCCTGTTTGTCGCCTGTATCGCAGCTATTTTCCTTTTGTTTTTTATGACATAACGCCATAGGGTGTCACCGGGAAGTCATAAACTTCACCGCAGTGGAATTAGTCCTGTCGGTGGCTGTATTGGACAGCGATTTGGGCGGTGGACTGTCGCCTTCAGTATCTTAGTCTGTAAAGTAGTCGAGGTCAAATGCTACGGATTGATCTTTCAAGCGATAGGAAAGTATTATGGCGAGATATGGTCCTGAGATATTTTTGAGCAGTGTCGGCACACTTTCACAGTGCATTCCTTCGGATAGTATCAACCGCCAATAAAGGGGGAAATCGTGAAGTCCTAGTCACTACAATATTCTGTTTATGGTGGCGACAAATACCTCACTATAGATGAAATTAGAGCAGCGATTTTTTACGATCGTCTTTTGGGATACAAATGGAACTCGGGCGGTCGGTATTTGTGGTGAAAAAGGATACGTTAATGGACTTGTTTGGGATTAACAGGGATATGAATCAGAGTACATTACGATAGGATGAATTGAGGTTGAAGATTTTTTGCGTTTTGTTTGCGTGTTTGACTAAATTTCGGGTTAGCATGAGTAATCCATAATGGAATGTTAGATTATGGGAGAAACATCGAAAGATAGAATTTCATGGGTTGCTGACTTATACACTATGCAGAAAACATGCCTCCGTTGGTATTAAGAGCAAATGAACGGGAGAACATTACAGATATTGTTCTGAGAATAATTTATTTGGGATTATGCCACTTTCGAGGAAATTTCAATGATTTTAAAAACTTCCACGGACCGAAATTGAAAATAAAACAACTTTTTTATTTTTTCCACACAAACTTTATTTTTAAACTTTAGTTACTTTACATTTCTCTGCTAATGTACAAAAACCGGATTCGATGAGCACTCCAATGCAGCCTCACATCGAGTGGTTAGGTTACGGGCTTTGCCGTGCTCTTCGCGAGTTAACCGTTTAACTAAAGAATGATCCAACCGAGCAAGGAGTGCTTCTCACTTTTATACTAAAAAGGTGCTGATTCCTTGCGAAAATTGTTGCAACGGAAAATCCAAAAGGTGTGCAATGACACCGGAATAATATACTTGATTCTCCACATCTAGGGCGCGCATGTAGGAAATGCTGATCTCTGCAGAGACAGGGTTCGTTAGAATATTGTCTGTGGGAATTTGTGAGATCGCGAAATAAATTTCCATTGCAATTTTAGAAGTTGAGTTTTGATGGGGAATATTTTGAAATTGAAGTTTTAGAAGCTGGATTTTATTGGAAAAGTTATTGTAAAGAATATATGGCGGGTTCGTGGGAACGGAACACAACAACGATGGCCGCCGTTTCTTCTTTATGAATGTGTAGCAGCGTCACGTGGTTCAATCGTTTTTTGGTCATTGTTGTCCGAAGGTATGTTTTTAGACGCCTCAAAGCACTGAATGACCTCTCTGATGTCGCCGCAGAAACTGGGACTATTAACAACAGTGTGAGCGATTTCAAGACTTCGTTGATAATACTCTTCGTACCAGTCGATACACTTCGAAAAAGATCAGCCAACTCGACGCAAGATTTCAATCGGCATATTCCAGGCAAATTTTTCATCATTTTCAACTGCGTATGGAGGTCATCAATGTCAAAGTCCCCATCATATTTTCCGAGAGCTCTTCTTAAATCTTCTATTGCTGGCACCTTACCTTCACAAGCATCAAACAAAATATTTTCCAACGACTCTACAGCTTCCAAACTTTTCTGGTCAAATCTCGATTCAAGTTCATTTTTCATTTTTCATTTTGCCTCAAAAAAAATTTTTATCAATCGCGTTTTCATCGTCAAATAAACAGGAGGTTCAGGATTTTCAGTTTGCTCTAAGCTTCGTGGTGGTTTTCTTTTTCTTGATTCAGATGGATACTTCAAGTCCAGCTTATCGGCAAGATCTTCAACGTCCTTATAAATATCTTCAAATCTCTCTTCGGATCGAAGGTCGTCAAGTCTTTTCTTTGATAATCTCACCCCTTCCAACGCGCCACTTGCAGTAAGAACGGAGCTTTGGAGAGATTTTGCCAGTTGCTCACATGGCCCGAAAATGTCGATACTGACGGCCAAGAAAAACATGGTTTCGAAAGAATCCAATCGTAGAAGGCAGCCTCTGATAGAGGCTTTTTTTCAGGCGTTGCTGCACCTGGTTCATTCATGATTGCTCGGAGGGTTTCTCGTAGTCTTGGGAACATTTCCTTGTACCTATAAAGAACAGTTACGGTAAGATGTAGTGGGCCGAAGGCTTCGGAAAAAAATTTAATTCACATATTTTCTTTATCATACAGAGAGAAAATTTATGGTGGAAGTGAATATTTTAGTATAAACGCTGAAGTAAATGTTAAAATAATTGAAAAATAATTATTGCGAAACTTCAGATTCACACCAAAACATGAAAATTGGTACTGTATTCGCCAAACCACTCTTGAGATCAATCAGCAATATCTACTTTCAGGTTGATTTATCGAAAAAGCACCAATCTCTAGTACCTGACTTTTTTTTGAATAAATTATTTTTAACGTCTTATTGGTAATTTTTGATAAACGGGTGAATTTCAAATACAAATAAGGTGTTAGGAAACAGAATGTAAATCACTTATTATAAGTTAAAAATTACTACTGACTGGAAACAAAATTACTGATTATTCATCAAAAATCACTAGTTAAAAAAGGAAAAGTAAGCCACTACAAATAAGCGATTTTTTAACTAAATTTACCTGACCAACTCGGTAAAGGTTTTATCAACTTTCACATTTAGTTCAACTACACTTGAAATTCTTTTTATGATCTTGAATTTGCGTTTTTTGAGAGTTTAAGAAAGGATAAAAATATAGGATTTTCTGTGAAAATGCAGCAATGGTAAAAAATAATGTATTTGAGAAAATAATGGTGCTATTATATAGAAGGAAAATGATTATTAATTGAAAATATTAGAATATTATTAAAGTTCCGAATATAATATGATTTTCTAATGATATTATTATAAGAATATAATAAGAATAACAATAATAACAATGAATAATACATTACGTTGCATAGAAGAAAAAGACAGTTATTAATTAAGAAAACTTTACCTGCGAAAGGATTTTTCCTTCACGCACCATCTTGCCGGGCACAATGGGACGAGTTTCTTCATTGGTTCTAAATTACTATCTTCAGTTATTCGGCAAGGTGGTATTACGACGTTGGCTCACACACTTTGCCTTTTCGCTGATTCAAGGATTATATTGCTTGAATCTTTCACCAATGAAAGCAAGTCAAACATTTCTGGGATGTTTTTGGCGACTTCCTGTAAGGCCAGATCTGCCGCATGGTTGGAACAGTGTACATACAAACACTTTGGTTGCACGTCGGTGATTTCCTTTTGTACTCCTTTTAAATGCCCTGACATGTTGCGACCACCATCATGACATTGAGAACTAAGTTTGGAAATTGAAAGATTCAATCTCAAAAGAACATCTCGGATAACAGAAGCCAATGTTTTGCCTTTTGTATCTTCTGGATTGTACATGCCAAGAAACGACTCGTGAATATGAAAATCTTGATCTACAAACCGAATGCAAACTGAAAATTCCTCACGACCCTCTATGTCTGTTGTGCCATCTGCGATAATGGCGAAAAAGTTTGAGTTTCTTGCTAAATCAGCAATTTCGCGCAGTACTTTGAAAGCCATTATTTCGATTATCTCATTTTGAACATCTGAACTTGTGTATTTATTAGATCTTTGAAGCCATGAGTGTAATTCTGGAATGTCCATCTTTCGCTTTTCAAGAAGATCTTCAAAGTTGCCACTGCTATGGAAATGCCCGCGAACTGCCAGCCCCGAACGCATCAAATACCTGAGTGTGCCAATAATTGTAAGGAGGCACTTTCTTGCATTCGCTTGTTCAATTTGATTTGTAGATAACAATAGCTTATGAACTGTTTGGGTATTTTCTCGATTTAGTATGATATTTAAGTTTTTGACATGGAATCCACTTTTTTGGTGAGTCAGAAATTTCGTTGTAGCTTTCTTCCAATTTCGGAAACCGATCGATATAAATGCCTCTTCTGCGCCGTTTTTCCAGCTGCTTTCAGAATTTGCGACCATATGAAATGCTTCAATGCAAGAAAAACAAAAAACGCAATCTCTTTCTTGGTTATAATGCAACCACGGGAAACTTGACAACCACGAATGACACTTTCTTCCATTGGTGACCGGAAATTCGAAAGTTGCCGGAGGTTGATTTTTTGCGTCAAGAACAGGAACGCTGTTTGTCACAGCCTGCGATTTCTTCTCAGCTGGCAATCCTTCCATGTCTCTAACTTCTTTCTCATCCATTAATGCATCTGAAACTAATGAAGATATCTTTTTTTTAATATTGCCTGCATTCTACATGCAATAAACTTTTGGTCATCATATAGAAAAATTAAAACAACCAAGCATTAAAGAGAATTTTGGGAAAGAGAAATTCCAGTTAAGACATAAAAAAACAACTCATATTTTTTAATTTCGCAATATTTATGTTGGTGTATTTTCATTTGTTACATTTTTAGTTCGTAGTCACAGTATTGAGAAATGAATTCCGATGACAAAAGTTCAACATCTTTGATTGAAAACTTTTTGAGAATATCGCATACAAATAAATGCATTTCACAACATTATTTGATATTTTCTGACATACATACCTTCATTATCTGAAATCACTTCATCATGCCTGCTGTTAACTTGGTTTTTTACTGAAGAAGAACTGGCACCAAAAAAATCAGATATCTTTTTTTGAGCCATTCTGATGCCGATCTAGATTCAAGGAACACCTAAAGTTGCAAGTAATATAAAATTTACATAGTATGTTTCTAAGATTTATATGGATTTCATATATTACAACAGATTTGTTTTCTGCAAATCTTCACTGAATTATACTAAAGGATCATATTTTTTGAACGTAAATTTTATTTAAGGCATTTAGGCAAAAATAAACGATTGCATACTTTTCTTCGATAAAAGGTTGGTGAAAGGCAATCGCTAAATAATTAAATGAGTAGTTTTTCTGATTACTGAACCTCATGAACCGATAAAAAGTACAATAAATACAAGAAAAATATTACTCACCTTACAATGTATAATTATCCATATTAAGTGATTCGATCTTAACCCCACGTTATCAACTTAATAAGCAAGTGGCAAGTGACAACACAAGAGACAACTGATCACAACTGGTGACAACCAGACTGCTCATAAATCACACGATTTTCACGGAACATCACATCACTGATTCACACTAATTGCGAGTCAAAGATGCTAGACACTTTTCTAGTTCTCTTGCACTATGAATACATATACGGATGCACAGTGTAGAAAGAGAGGTCCGATGGTGTAGAATCCAACTACGTTGAACTAAACTAAGTTGAAAGAGTTGAGCTAATAGCGCCAAATTTTGAACTTATAACTTTTACTTTGCATAGTAGAAGTTCATTGGCGTATGGATATCAAAGTATATGATCGGACATAAAATAGTTAAGGATGTTAAAAGTTTTTAAATTATGAAAATATTTTTTATTTCTCAAAAATCAGGGGGGGGGGGGCAAAAAGCATACTTTGCCCACCTTCTAAAAAAGTGGGGGGGGGGGGCAAGTGCCCCCCTTGCCCCCCGGTTCCGGCGCCAGTGTTTGTATTATTAATTTGCTTCAAATATAGCTTTTCAATTTTTATCTCTGGGATAGTGTTATTTACTTTAATGGCTTTAATAAACTTAGGTAGGACTACTTTATCATATAATTTTAATTGGGGATTAGAATATGTCTTATTTAATGCTTTGATTTTAAAATTCTCAAATTTAATCATAAAAGTGCATTGGGTCGTTACATTGTTATTTTTATTAAAGTTGTATTCGATTTCTTCGAAAAATGCTTGAATATTAAAATACCTAGTATAATTTGTCTAACTTCTTGGTTGTTTAATATTTTTGAATTATATTGGGCTTCACCAGGATTCATTATACTTTCAATACATTAATCTTTTATCTCATCTATGTTATTTTGTAGATCATCTTTGATGTATGTTTAATACAGTTTATTTCTAGGGCTCACTATGATTGCTCCATAATTTGTTGATAAAGACCTATTTTGGATGGTTGGGATTGGTTCGAGTGCACTTCTGGATGAAATTTCTTTCGAATAATTTGGTATATGGTTTGTATATTCTTCGAGATCCTCTGCTAGGTCTAGTTCTGTCTTGGTTAGCATGTCTTTAGTAACAAGTCCTATTTTGCTTGAAAGTATAGTCTGTTCGATGTCCGTAATGTGATTTCTTAGCAGAGAAATATCATTGGCGATTTGATACACGTGTTGAAGGAAGGTTATTTTGTCTCTAAGGGACGCGATTCCGTTTTGGATGATGGCTCGAAATTTATTTAAGCAATTTGTTAGTATATTTTGTTGAGCATATACGTGGTTAGTTATATTTTTAGTTTGGGTTGCGAGAATATTATTCGTTATTAAAGATTGTTCTATTTTAGTTGCAAGTTTCTTTCCGTTTCCTGAAATGTTTTTAAAAGAATTTCCTATGTCCGTTCGGTTGTCATCGTCCATTGTTCCTGTAACGTATTTGAGTCCTTTTCTATGTAAGTTAACTAGTCCACGTCTTTGTCTTTTGTAGGGGATTAGTTTGTTGATTTTCATTTCTAATAGTTCAACGTTTTTGTTTACAGTTTCTAATGTTGTTTTTGCCTCTGTATTAATCGAGCAGTCACACAATCACACTGCTCGAAAACTTTCCTATCTCCTACTCGGAATTTTATGGCAGATTTGAAAAAATATATGTAATTGATTTTATTTCAAATCCAATTTTTGTAGAATACTTTTTCGTCCTATGAATTTTATCAAATGTTATGTTATATCAGTTTTCCTTTATATTAAAATTTAAATATCTCCCTTTAATTTTATTCGTCATGAGATTTAACTTTTATAACAATTTAAAATTTTCATTTCTTTACTACAGTTAAAATTTCCTTACTTCATTTCAATTTTCTCTACTGCAATTAAATTTTGTTTTAAAAAATTTCAAACCTGCATGTAAAATTCCGGGTTTGGGGAACGCTGATGTAATACTCCTCAACGGTGTATTACATCACGGAAGAGAAGTGAACAAGGCTGATGGAGTCAGCTGAGGTTTCACCGTATGCACGGGATGAAAAGAAAAAGACAAGTTTTTGGACGGATCGAGAATTGGATGGATGAGTCTGCTTGAGATCGTGAGACAGCGTAGACGCGGTGGGAAAAGGGGTATTCGATTTGCGACAACAAGCGGGATAGATTGTGAGAGTGACCCGCTTGCAAGCACGTAGATGGAGTCGTGATAAGAGTTTATAGCAAGCGAATATTACTTCGAGTATTGTAAAGTACTCTAACTGCATCTAAGTGAAGGCCCAAAAGGGGCGGCAGGGCTACAAAGAAGTAGAAGATTGTAAAGTTCAGGTGATCGAACCGGCGTCGGATCGGGGAAAATGTATGGAAAATCGTGGAGTGACTTGCTGAAGTGTTTTTTCTTTGTTGTCTCCATGCCGTGTATTGATATCTAGTGCAGTATTGAGCAATAGAAAAATGTTCTACCAGGCCTGCTCCTTTACATGCAGTAGCCCTTTCAACCACTGAAATCCCAGTGAAAAATTTGTTGTTTTGTCCGAATTTGCAATCTTGGTCTTCGCCATCGAAAACATCAAAAAACCAGTGATAGCGAGCCTGTTTTTCCTGCCGTCAAATATTTTTGCACACATCGTCTAGACTGACCCCATATAAACCTATAATAAACGAGTGGAGTTCAAAAACCGCATTGTTACACATAAATCAGTTATCAAAGGAAATAATTCGTCAGAGTATGAAGCTCAACATTCAATCATCAGACCACGTGATTACGTCGCCAATATAACAGTGCTGGTCAGTGCGAAACTATCCATTATCACAACAAAATTAGAACTCGAATCCTCAGATAGTTTATGCGCTTTTCGATAGCAGTTACAGTCCAATCGAAAATATAATGATAATGAAAACCATAATGTTGATAGCAAACCATTCAAACTCAAAATGCTACCGTTAGTTCAAGCTTAGTCATAGATAAAGACTGTGCAAACTGAAGGTTTGGTATCGTGCAACTTGATATTGAATTGGGAAAAGTGCATCGGGCAGAAATTCAATCCTTTATAGCATGGTCAAAGGTTGTTCGTACAGTGGCCATACCACAGTAACAACAACGGTAGAAAAATACCAGAAAGAGCTACAAAGCAGCAAAAGAAAAAGCCCAAGTTTAGTACGCAACCGAACAGTCGTATGCAATATATAAAAAGCAGCTTTTTTTTGGACCATAAGTGGAAGTCAACTTAAGACTGTTCGAGTGTGATTTCAGTTATATTTACGTTATACTTATACCCACTGCACCATTTTTCGTTACGATTAAGAAATGAATAATGGAAGTGCTCACAGTAAAAGAAAATTTCAAAGTTATAAAACGTTTAAAAAAAATATTAATTACTCTTTCTTTAGGAAAATTTCGCCGCATCATCAGCGGGCGTCCGGCGAGGATGTAGGTGAGTACCCGTTTGTTTTTTTTCTAAAGTTTCTATATTAAAATTTATTTTCTATTATATTATTTCTATTATTTAATTTTTATTAAACATTTTTAATTTATAAAAATAACAAAAATATAAGAGAAACGTACGCAAATCCCTCCAAATAACTGTAACGTTCTACATTTAGATTACTTTGATATGTTATAAAAAATAAAATTATGAAGCCTTGGGGAAGCGGTCGTTGCGTACGTATCAATACCGAGTTCTCATATGGAAAATCAAAAGAAAAAACGACATGCACAATTCAACATTAAGATACTCTACACCCCTTTGAAACTCATTCAATTGCCTCATCTTTTATAAATTTTATTTTCTTTTTTTTTATTAAATTCTATTTTTGACTAAATTAAATTTTTGGTTATTTATATGTATGACCCGTATTGGAATTCATTTTTGCAATTACAACTAAGCGCAACTACCATTTTCATGTTGTTGGTCACTTCTTATGGAATAAAGATGGAAAGATAATCGAAAAGATAAACTCGGTCTCTCCATTCCGTCACACTCGATCGGATATAGGACCCGCAACGATGGCAGGCGTTTCGCATAATATGGGCGCGCTCTACCGTTTTGTTGTTTTCAGGGGCTCTTGCCGGGTAAAGTGGCCTTTCGCTCGCGTGCCCTTTTATGGTATAGGGCTATGTGATTCGATCACATAGTTCTATGACATAAATCGGTCACGTCTATATTTCTCTTTTGATGGAAAAGTCCATGCAAATTATGTTCTTATGATTTTCCACTCAAAAGTGAAATATATGGCCACGTCTACGTTTGGATCTTGATCCGGTTAGGAGGGTGTGACGGGGCACCACCTCCATCTGGATGCCCCGCTCTTATTTGTGGGCCATATGATTCGTCCAGTAACGACGAAGTCTCTGCCAGTCCGTCCGTTTTTGCTCGGTACAATTTGTTTTTCAAAAAAACTTAGCAACCCTTAGTAGGTTACCTCGGTTTGACACCAGTCAACCGGCATTCAACCGTTTTCTAAATCGTGAATGCGAAATATTTTTGTAGTGGGTCCTTGTGCTAGGGGGAAAGAACCTGCCCCACGACACCGCAACGCTAGCCTGCCTACGCATTCACGCGTCCTCAGACAAGGCCAATCTCGGCGGATCTTAACATCCTCTTCCGCCGAGGCAGCAGACCATCGCTGCAGTCCTTCACGGATATTTATACCACACTTTCGCTACAAATCTGTTATAGATGCTGATAAAGTGTTAATATTTTATAATATCAGTTCGGACGTATGCTCGTATTCAGTCGTGTTATAAAATGTTGGACGTTCCTGTAGTACTGGACTGGTCCAACTCCACCTGTTTTGATTGCGATGCAGCTGTTGTTGAAGTTTAAGTCTTCAAGGCCCATTGTCTGGGCGTTTATCATGGTCCAAAAGCCAAAATAAGTATAAGATAAGAATGTCGACGGTAGACAGGAAGAATTTACCATTTTACCTAGTACAAATTGCAAATAAGGTCAGTCCAAGTGCCCTTCAACAAATAAGGTACTTGAATTTCAGAGTGGTGAGGTGGGAACGCCTCCAGAAAAGAGAAGTCAACCAGTGCTACCGGTTTCAAAGATTTGGACATTCGGCTGCCAATTGTACCATGCACTGTCGGTGCGTCAAATACAAAGACGTTCATGCTCCCGGTGAGTACAAATTGGCTCAGACGGAGCCTAAAGAAAAATTATACAGCGTTAACTGCGGTATTTTTGGTCACCCAGCATTATATCGAGGATGCTCCCGATATCAAGATGCAAAAGTTAAATTTGCTCCCAAGCAAACACAAGTACACCGTAATATCAGACCTTCCAACTTCGTCAACCCCGGAGTATCATTTGCACTCGCCGCTAGAGGACCAGCAGAAAATGCTGATCATAATGATGTAAATAGTGTAAGGGGCAATAATGGGTTGCTTCTCAAAATTTACCAGCAACTTAATTCTTTATCGGAGAGAATCGACAAACGAGATTCAAAAATTAACTTTACTTTTCAGCGTTTAGATCTTTCAAATGCCTCATAATAACTTGTCATCCAGTCATATTCCCATGGATAGGCTTCGCCTCATATCGATCAACGTCAACTCTATCGTTGCTATACATCGACGTGATTATCTCCTTGAATTTATTGTTAAGCAACAGCCTGACATTATACTTCTCACTGAAACTCACCTCAATTCATGGTATTCCATGGAATCCAAAGATTTTGCATTCGTAAGAAACGATAGGGTAAACGGTGATGGGGGAGGTGGAACCAGGATATTGGCCAAAAGACCCTGTTTTTTCCAAAATATTGGAAAAGTCGAATTCAAAAACTTTGAATTTCTTGAAGTGTCCGTCATCAAAATTTCACTGCCAGGTGGGGATAACCTCTTCGCTATCTCTGCCTTTGCAACTTGTCGAAATAATCTTAAGTTCAAGGAGGAACTCAATTCCTTGTTGGAAATATTAAAATTGAACAGGCTGCATAGTTATTATATTTTTGTCGGTGACCTGAATGCCTAGCATACATCATGGCTAAACGCCATCAATAATCCAAGAGGTGTATTCCTGAAATCGTGGACAACAGAAAACCAAATTGAATACCGGTGCAACCTATATGGGTCGGAGTTCCCAACATACCCTAGATCAAATTCATATTTGAACCTCTGCATTGCTGACGCAGCACTTGAATTCAGCTTTGATAGTCCTCAACGGAAACTGCAGGTGCTTGTAATGATTTTAAGTCTAAGACGGGACGAGGAATCGACCTCTCATCGGTTCTAGACGTTAAGTCTGAGTAGTGCCAACGGATGGTACCAACCGGTCAACCAATCCGTGCACCGTAATCCATTCACGTGGTGGCTGCTTGTCGGCCAGCAAGATTGGAGAGGATTTCGGTCGCGGGCCTCCGAATGGATTCCGCTCATTTACAATCTTCAGCCACCAATACATGCCCGTTTTCAAACGCTTCACAAAACAAAACCATACGGAGAGGAAACCTACTTTACGTCACTCCGTATTTCTTCCTATAACTAGTCAAAGGACAAAGGTCTAATCTTTACTTCGCGTTCCCGAATTTCCGACGCGGTACCGAAAAATATGCTACGCTAACTCAACCCGACGAAAGCTACGCTAATAAAAAGGCAAAAAAACAAAGGTACCGCGTACCGCGCGCGACGCAAAGCCGACCTCGGCGGATTTTCTCAAACCCTACCCTCGCGACGGCATACCTACCCTGCACTTTATTTCCCGCTGAAAGGAAGAACCACTGGAAAGGAAAGTCGTGTATTTAATTTGCAATTCATTCATTTTGTTATTTTATTTCGTGATTTTTAGAGGTAATATTATTCTTCCCCAAAATATCTACTTAGATATACGCTAAATAGATTATATTCCTCTGAATTAAGGGCGAAATATTTTTTTTTTTTTTATTTAATACGTGTTTCTACTTAGGAGTATTTATCAACAGCCGATTTAAACTTAGATTCTTACGAGAAATTTATTAAAGATGAAATTTAATAACGGATTCATAAGAGCGATACTGATATATCCGTGCACTAATACTAAATTTAATTGAAAACTTTTGGCTAATAATTTTTTTTATGACGTTTAAAGCTCTTTATGATCAACTACTTCTCTCCCACACTAGTAACTATAATTTCATTACAAAAAAGTAGAATATTTGGAACTGCATTGGTTTTGTGTAACAGTATGGAGGTAAAACTCATCTGTAAAGCGCATACATAATTTATATTCCTCCCCGTTTAAACCATTTAATGCACCGACCAAGACTGCGGGGGTTCGAAATGTACCGGGGTTTCTTTTTAAATTACATTTTTCATATACCAAGAAATTCAATTTTTCGTACTTCGTAATATTGGCCAAGAGTTATATCATAGTATTTTTACATTTTCAAATGCCGTGAATGTCCGTTCAGAATTTTTCTGTAAATGTAAAATTAGTTCTTGGTACCCAAGGCAAGATGCACTAAATTTGCTCGAGGAGTAAATGAGTTAATCTTTTGTCAAAAAAGATTAATTACGCTTAACCTTACTCTACTGATTAACATACAATTCATACATTTTAATTACTGAGTAATTTTCGCAAGATCTTGAGAAGTTACCCAGCAAAAATAAGTTTAAAATTTTTATCTAATAAATGGGGAAAATTTCAATCTTATGAGCATTATGCTAAAAAACCAACAATTTCAAGATGGTCGGTTACATCATTCTAATGATTTCATGATTGAATTGTACAATCCTTCCCCTAATATTAATTTGTATAGGGTTAAGATTTACGAATAAGTCTAATTGTTTTTCCTTAACTTATATTGAAATTAATCGAAAAAAGCTGAATCAATTATTCATCTGTTATATCAAAAGCGAATATTGTTCGGATTATTCTATTATAATCCTCCTTCTATCTTTTATTTACGAATTATTAAGCATAGGAGTCTTGCAGGAGACTTTCTGCTGCGTCTCTGGTTAGACTGGCATGTAACATCGTTATTTACCGTTGTTTAATTTATATGTCCCTCAGATTGGATCGGATTTAACTTGTATGCGACATACTCACTGTAATATGGCTTTGTAGATCCGGGGTTCACAAGCAAGCACAATGTTTCCAGCTTTTTGAGGTGCGTGAGTGGTTCCAAATCGCCCAACTCTTGAATATTGTTCCCAGTAAGAACTACTGACTCCAAATTGGGGATAGATTCATGCAAGTAATCGTCCATTCGTATTATCCGGTTGTTGTTTAATGGCAGGCACTTTAATCTAGGCAAATACGGACATCCATCACGTTTGCGTAGATCATAATCAGAGAAGTCTATAGTATCGAATTGGTCCAGTGTAGCTCCCAAATTTTCGATTTATGGTGTAGCTCTAGTTCACGTTCTCTGCATGGATTTATATACTGCATAGATTGATTGATGATATCCGCGGTTAGTTTAACTATTACAAAAACGTTATTTTAATTCGAAGCGGAAAAACAAACTTTGCATTCGCCGACTTACCAATTCCAATTTCTGATAAATTTACCGCTACTTTTGAATAGTCGATGGATATCTGTGATGACCATTTTGTAGGAAAGTTATTCTTCCTGTTATTTTTAAACCTTTTGATGCTTGTTGGCACCGCTTTGGCTGCATATACCGTATTAGAAGCGGCGCTCGGTGTTCTGTCTGAATTAGCCTGCCCACGGATATTCTCACCCACATTCAAGTTGTACACTGGGTTCGGGCAATAAATGGGAAGTGTATTATAATATATGACGTCGGTATACTCATTCGAATTGCCAATACTCAACATCATTTGGTTGAGTTGAATTCGACCGAATTGTCGGCACACTCCGGGACTTCCTCATGGGTGGCGGCCACTACCTCCACACTTCACTCCCATGTGGCTGTCAAATCCTGTTGACATCCCACGACAAAATTTACGTGGGATGTGCGCTCGTCGCAATCAACGTGAAATGACAAGCCACCTTGCAGCAAAGTGTGTTAGTAGTGGTCGCCAGCGACGTCACATGATTCATTACATCCTTCCTTATGATAGCGATCATAATGCATTCATAATGAAAATCAATCATCAAAGGGATGATGTCTTCCTGATTCTAGTTCAACATGAAAACCATCGGTTGAATTTTAAAAAAAACAGACTGGGGAAAGTTCAATCGAGAATACTAGAAGTAATGTCAATCGAGAATACCAGAAGTAATGTCCTCCTTCTGATGATGGCGATGCTTGCTCAATGGTTCCTAATAACAGAAATCTCACCAACGATGAAATAAATCTCTATTTGTCGAAGTTAGAGAAGCTGACGTTGGAAATGATTGAGAAAGAGGTTCCCAAGATTAAACATGGAAACAATATGGAAGGATATAAGACACCAACCATTGCAAGGTTGAAAAGATTGAAAAGCCTTCTTCTCACACGCGTCCACAATATTTATCATGGATTGGTAGACGACAACCATCCATCGTTGTCTTTGTTGAAATTACACCTGAAGAAAGCCCACAACGTTCATACTTCAGGAGTGAGGTCAGTAATCAATGGGCGGAAAATTTGAGGGGTATTAGCCCTTAGGACCCAGAAGGCATTTCACGAAAGTGAACTTATTCCGTAAGAAGTCTTGAGTGCAGGTATCGAATCTTGGAGTCACTAGTGATCAAATAAATCTTCTCGATAGGGCTGGTATCGAGATTGATAGTACGACTCCGGATAGAAATGGAAACAGGATTATATGTGATGGATTGCAGCAACTTGCCCTGATTGGAACACATTTCGAATTGCTTCATCAACCAAACCCTGAGAGAAGGAATGCAATATTTCCAGAGGTCGTTGAAGAAAAAGTTTCTGACTTCAAATCAAGCCTGAACGGCCAATCAATTCTTCATTTCAATGAAGCATTAACATCTGACCTCATACCGAGCTTGAATCTTATTGATTATTTTGTCAGCTATGAAGACTTGTGCTTCATATTTTGCAGAATAAACAACAAAAAATCATGTGGTACTGACGGTATTCCAAATGTAGTTCTCCGACATTTGACTGAGGTTGCTATTAGGAAATATTGCATATTGTTCAACAACATGTTGAACAATTTATATATCCCAAATGAGTGGGGAAAACCTGAGGTATTTCCGATCTTGAAGAAAGGAAAAGAATCTGCATGCCCTAAAAGCTATCGCCCAATCAGCTTACTGCCTAACATCAGCCAGTTGTTTGAAGTGTTCTCAACAATGCATTAAACACCCACATTGAGAAATATGATTTGATGCCGAATTCCCAATTTGATTTACGTGCCAGGCATTCGACCATACATGCGATAACGAAAGTAACTTCAGACATCTGTTGGAAACTAAACAACAAAAAATGTGTTGGAGCATGTCTCATTGATATGGAGAAAGCTTTCGATACGGTGGGGTTAGATGGACTAGTTTTCAAACTTCTTCAAGTCGCCATGATGTGCAATATGTAATACGGGAAATCATATGTTGTAACTGGTGGAAATCTGACAACAATGCGCGAATTCAAGGTCTTGAATGGTCTACAGCAGGGAACAGTTACTGCGCCTCCGCTCTTCTCAATATTCATTCGCAAGCTATTGAACGGTTTTCATTTTAACGTCTCACCAACGCGATCATTGGTAGCGTTTGCTGATGATCTGATTATCTATACAGCAGACCGAAAAGCTACAATAGTTCAGAGCAATCTCCAAAAAATGTTTAATGATGTGCAGCTCTACACCCACAATTGGCGAATGAAAATCAATGCGCAGAATCACGAAACAATTTTGTTTAGGACAACGCTGCAGGGGGCCAGTGAAGACCTGAAACGTAATTGGAAGCATTTCCAGATTATGGCTGGTGAGGGTAGTCCAGAACGGTTTCCACATAAATCCTGTGTTCGATGCCTGAACATGTCAAAATCATGCTCAGTAAAGCACTAAAAGTAGTCATGGCTTTTCGGCGACTCTTTCATTCCAGATACATTGATCAAAAAGTCAAAATTATCTGTTACAAGACCCTAGTTAGACCAGTTTTGACATATAGATGTCAGATCTGATACAACCAGAGTGCTAGTAAAATAGAAAGATTAAGAGTTTTCGGAAGGAAATGTCTTCGTGCATGTACTGGTTTGTACAGAAAGCCTGAGACGAATTGGAAGCACTATATATCGAATAGAAGAATTTATCAAACTGCTCAAGTGACAAGAATCGATATCTTCATATTGACGTTTCTTCGGAATTATATCGCAAGATCTGTAACTGTGAGTGAAAACGCTTACATTTCCCAGCCGTTCCACCCTACAGACGGGTATATTGTGACTTGACTCACTACTGGCTTCATTCCTCTATGAGCATTCTTGTATTTGGACATGAATTGATATGTTTTTGATTCTGACGGTGTCCCAATCATATATCACATACATAGACGGGCCACCAATAAGAAGATAAAATATCCTCCAGATTTGAGTTCACGAGACTAACAATTCCAATGGATATACTCATTCGCTAGATTCGTTGAGGCTGGTCGAGCTGAGACGGAGCAATCTAGGTATTGGTGGCTGAATGACAATGTCTAAATTATTCGTGTTTATTTTCTGTTTTTTCTCGTTATTTAGTTTTAGTTTCATCTCATTATTGCTAATACAAGTAAACAACAACACTAGGTTGTTTATTTGTATTATAAATTAGGGATAGATTTTAGTGTGAGATAAAGTTTTTTTTTTGATTGAATTTATTTTGAATTAGGGTGTTGTGTTAGCAATAAAAGTAATTTTGAATAATGCTGGTTGGTTTTATTCTCCTTATTTCAGATTGAATCAAAAAATAATCTTAATTAATTTAAATTTGCTAGCGTTTTGTTTTCATTGTGTTTCATTGATAACGTATAAATTTAGAGAGTCATTTGGGCCATTAAGTTTTCATAGTTTTATTGTTTGGAATTCGCTTTATGTTCTTTTAAAGTTTATAATGATTGGTATTGAATAAAGCGCTTTTGACTTTGACTTTAGGGTTTCAAACAACTTTTCTGATGACATGAATCAATGACTTGAATTATAAATCCGTTGAACATACACGAAATCGTTAAATTATAAGTATACACGAAAGCTCAAGATAAATACAAGATAGCCACCATTACGTTAAATTTTTGAATACTCAGTGAATCAAACATATTCAAGTCGAACACTATTTTTGAAATTTTCATGAAAATCTGAAGAAAACTTTAGTATCTAGGTCGGTTTTGAATGTGTACCATCTTCCACTATATGATGTTGTATTTCCATATAATTAATTTGAATTAAAACTGGAATCACTGCGACTGAACCGCCACATGACGTAAGCCTAAGTTGAGTGTGATCGAGCGAATTGCATGTATCAGGACAAGTATTACAAAAAAACCAATTAATTTAGTAAATAATTCTAATTAATCGGACTAAATACGTTAACAACTCAAAAATGACTGACTTGCTTTAAATTGCAAGTGTAGCAACACGTACCAGAAGGGTTACTTATGCTAGTCAGCGTCGGATGTCGTCTGGCGTTTGGCAAGTGTCATCAGAGATGTCCGAGGTGAATGTGCTATACGTGGGAGGCATTATGTTTGCACATGGGAACCGTCTGTAACTCCTCCCCCCTTGGTTTGAAGCGTCAGCCACAAGAATTTTATACTGGCTGGTTCGTTGGTAGGTAGAATGTTGTTTTCCGAGATTACGAATGATTTTGATCGTTGATGAAATATGAGCCAAAGAATGGTGATAGTGATGATGACAGCACCAATTCAAGTAAGTACTGTTCTCCAAAATAGGTTCCTTTGATGCGAACAGCAGTATTTCTTGAAAACTGGTGATTCCCAAGGTTTTCCAGGTTTATAGAGTGTTCATCCGCGGATGGAAAGTCGAATTCGTTGAATATTGTAGTATATATATATTTATTTTATGCCAGTAGGTAAGTTTTTGGGTATTGTAGCTAATCTCGTTTACAGTCATTTGGCAGTCTTCGAATCGGATAAGGATTCCTTTTACTTTGCTCTTGTTTGGCCCGCATGCTGTGTTGATGTATTTTTCTGGAACGTTGAAAAAGACAAGTTGGTTGGGCTCTGGTTGGAAGCACTTTCATGAAGCTCACAATAGGCTGGTTCATTCCTTATTATCCTTGCGATGCACTTGGATTGTTGTATTGGTTTCTAGTGCTCGTTTTGCTATGGCATTCTTCGTCTAGATTTTGGATGTGCCGGGAACTCATGACAACGTAAGGTTTGGTCTGGATTGCTTTGGTTTTTTGGATTGGTAGGGCAATGATGTGGAAAAGAGAATAGGATTCTTCTGATATTATGGTAATTTTAATGTTAAAAATAATATTGGTACTGTTGGAATAGGCTTAGAGACGTAACAACTCGTAAATCTGTTCAGCTGAAGAAATGTTCATATTTTGGCATTCTAATATGTGGTATAATTCAGTAAGTTCTCGTGGATTCAATATCATCTTCGAGATTACATTTAATTTTGCCAAAAGGTTAAAAGGTCGTTCAATAAGTCGATATTATAATTTATTTGGTTTATGTACTGGGCGTATTTTAGGGTTTTATATTCATTTTTAAGTTGGTTTTTAGAATTTTCATTTATATAATTAAGGTAGCTTGTTATACATATGTTTGTTGTTGATTGATATGGTTTGTTAATTTTCTCGAATCTTTCCATCATTTGCCCGTTTAATTTAGATTGTTGAGCTATCTCTGTGTTAAGTTTATTTTCATTATTTATAATTTTATTTCGTTATTAATTTAAACAGCATCATTTGCGTCTAAGTGGCTGGTTATACCCCTGATCATTGTTCGTAAACCATTTATGAGTCCTCTTTTCATGTGTCTTTGAGGCATTAGCGAGTACAGTTTGTAACTACCCACCAAACATTATGACGAAATGTCGCCTAGTCGAACTATTGGCGAAACGCATTTTCTTCGCCAGAGGGAAGAAAAGTCGTAAAATAGCATTTGCGTTGCGTTGAACTACAAACAAATCGTATTTTTTTCGTCCGGTCGAAGAAAAGTCGTAAAATAGCGAAAATCCCGCGCAAAGAACTATAGAGAAATCCTTGTAATTTGATGCGGCGATTTGTTTGTAATCCGCCACGGTGAACCGTTTATGATGCGCCGCGGCGGTTCGCCAACGAGGTGACATTTTGTTCTCAGGCAATTCGACTCCGGATCGCTGTCGAATTCGCCGGCGAACAAATTGTTCGACGTGGCGATACGAATTCGCATCGCCAGCGATTCGTTATGTTTGCTGGGTAACTTCTCTAAGTTTTTTTTTGGTTACTTCTAAAGAATTGATCAATTTGGTGTTGTTTTCAAAAGTTTGAAGTGAATCAGATATTTTATTTATATTGTTTTTGTAACTATCCAGTTGTATTATGTGTAGTAGATTACTATGGGACGTTATTAATCTCGCATTTCCTAGTTTAATCGGTAATAACCCTAGCTGATAAATCCTGTATGTCCATCTCTTGGCCGAATATTAGCAGTGCTTGCCTGAAATTTACGTTTTTTCTTAAATTTTGATTTATTTATTTTATGGTTTTTATTGGTAATAAGATTTACATGGTTATCTTTCTTTACCCTATGTTTTGTAAATCTACGACTAAGCTCATTCCTTTTACATTCATTCCTAAATACTAATGAACCTTCGTTTTGAATTGCGGGATATTCTCTATTTTCGTTTAATTTCTTTAATCTTTTTTCGGTTTGCTCTTCGAATGTAGTTTTAATTTCAGCTTGTAATTTAGCTTGAAATTCTCTTAACTGTTGGGAATATTCATGCTTACTACTAGGTTGTAAACTATTGTTAAATTTATAAGTCCTACCATAAAAGTGTTCAAATGGTGTATACTTAGTTGCTGAATGTATAGCATTATTATATGTAGCTATTTTTTTTTTCGTAGCACTACAGCCCCTTTCGGGCCTTCGCTTAAAGATAGTTAAAGTATCTCATTGTTATGATCCAATGTTTCAGCACTCCACAAGGTGATATGATCATTATCACGCTTTAGCCGTGTGTCCGTTCACCCAGCTGCGATATGTTCTGATTTGAAACCAACACGTATCATAACTGAACAGGCTTATAATCCGTCCAAAGAATCACTTGAACTAAATCTCGTTGACGCCAACGAAACTCGAACCAGAGACCTTCGGCTTACGGGCTTAATGCTCTAACCACCAAACCATGCGGACTAATAAAAGAACACACCCAATTTATTCAAATTTGATTACCACTTTATCATTTTATAAACCAATAAAATAACGCATATTTGTCCTATCACGCTATTACCTCATTCAAAATATCTTCAGGGTCCTTATTTCTATACTTAAAGTAGATTATTCTATATGTTTCAGTATGTGTGGAGTGGAGTTTTTCCACGGAAACATTACTAGTTGATTGTTGGTATGAAGTTGAATGATGGTTGATGCTATATTGCTTACAGAAGTCACTAAATATGGTGGAGGTGAATTAAGTACCTTGATCTGTTACTACGTCACAATATTTTAAGGAGTACCGTGGAGGCTGATGAAGTGTTTTAATGATTTTATGATTGCTAGACTGTTTCTAGCAGGTAACATGTAAGCTGCGGAAAATTTAGAAAATTTATCAATGATGGTGAAAGTATATTGTTTGTCGATTGTATAGATATCCATATGTATGTATAACATCAAGTGGCTTTTTAGGGCTTTTGAAGCTTGAAATTTCGGTTTTCGTGGACGTCTAACATATTTAAAGTCTGGCATTATTCACAATTGTTAATAATTTGAGTAATCTTTGTTTTCATATGGGTGAAATAGTATTTTCTTTTAAGATGTAGTAGGCTTTCTTTTATGCCACGATGATTATTTTTCTGATGGTAATCATTTACGAGGGAATCCTGCTCATCACTTGCGGTGATGTCGTTTACTATTTCTGTGTACCTAATTAATTTAAGAATATTGGACGCCGAGAAGTGCCCTTGAATTATCTTGAAAATTTCGTCTGTACTGTGGGTAGCAGTTAGAGGATTAGGGGAAATCACCTTTTAATCAATACTTTAACATTTTGGTCGGAGAATTCTTGCATTTGGATAGTGTGGCGCTGCTTATACATAAATTATAAAATATTTTCTTTTTCTTATTATTATTATTAAATATAATTTTATACCAATTTTCCTTTATATTCAATTTAAACGTTTCCCTTTAATCATATGACCCCCACTGGACTGAGGATGATAAGCAGTTGGCTGTAACTTCTTAATATGGAGTAGCTTACACAATTGCTTAAATAAACTACCCACAAAATTCATCCCCTGGTCCGTAACGAGCTGTTTTGGGATTCTGTATGTTGTTATTATTTCCTCGAAAAAAATTCGAGCTACTGTGTCAGCCTCTTCATTTGGCATTGCAGTCAACAAATTCGGTCAGATTGTTCTGAAAAGTGAGAATGTATTTATTTCCTGTTGAGGACTCAACTAAGGAGCCTACGATTTGTCGAATGGTTTATCAGCTATTTCTGTAATCATCATTGGCATATGATATTGAGGATTGTTCTTCATTGTTTGGCATTTTTTGCACTTTTTTATGTAAGACTTGATTTAACCGTATCTTCAACTACAGGCTCCTCAACAGAAATTCTGCTGAGAGCGTCGGCGTTTGTGTTATATTTGCCGGGCTTATATTCTATACTGTAGTCGTACTTTGACAGTTTGTGGTGAAACCTGATCAGGCGTGTAGTAGGGTTCTTAACGCTGAAGATTCCTTTCACAGGTTTGTTATCAGTGTATACTGTAAACTTACGGCCTAGCAGGCAACAGCGGCTATTTTTGGCGGCCCAGACTATTGCTAATAGCACCTTTTCGATAATGGAGTAATTTTGTTCTGCTTTGTTTAGTGTCCGACTGGCATAAGCTATTGGCTTGTCTTTTCTTATTTCCGACCTGAGATAAAACTGCACCCAGATTCATTGATGAAGTCAGTGGTAAGGTTGAAAGGTTCACTAAAATTGGGGTAGGCTAGTAGAGTTGGTTTAACCAACGCAGTCTTAAGAAGTTGAAATGCTTCATGAGATTTGATTGTCCAATTATATTTAACACCCTTATTAAGCAGGTTTGTTAATGGTTTGGCCACTTTTGAAAAGTTAGGGATGAATTTGCGGTAGGCCTAGAAACAGCTGGTTTTGCTGGGGTCTGGACGGGTGCCAGCCTGGGAGTAGATATGCCCCAGATAAACTACCTCAGGACGCAGGAATTGGCACTTTTGTGGTTACAACTTTAAACTATTCTCCCCTAGTCGGTAGAATATTCTCCTAAGCTTGTGCGCTCGTGTAAGTTTTTCTCATAGACGACTAAATCGTCTAGATATACATAACAATCAAAACCCTGAAGGCCTGTCAGGATGTAATTCATTAATCGCTGGAATGTAGCAGGGACCCCCTTTAATCCAAAAAGTTTACGTTTAAACTCATAATGACCATAACTTGTGCTAAAAGCTGTCTTAGATCGATCTTGGGGTTGTACGAGAACCTGGTGGTAGCCACTGGCTAAATTCAATTTGCTAAGATAGCGTGAATGTCCTAGTTGATCCAAAATATCCTCAATGGGTAGCGGGGGAAAGCGTCTCCAATAGTCTTGTCGTTTACTTCTCTAAAGTCAACGACTACACGCTATTTCTTTTTCCCGTCGGCCCCTGCCTTTTTTGGTATCATCAACAGAGGGGAGTTCCAAGGGCTTTTGCTACGCTGCACGATATCAGTGTCCAGCATTTCTTTCAGCTGTTCGTTAATGACTTATTTTTGCGGTGAAGCTAGCCTGTACATTTTTTGATTTATGCGGGATTGATCGACGATCAATCGTATTTCATGCTGAATAGTGTTTGTGTGGGTGAGTTTATCTCCTGATAAGAAAAATACATCGTTAAATTCTTGGCATTGTGGAGTAATAGCCACTTTTTCTTCAGGATTTAGATGCTCGTAGAACATTAATTCATTCTCCAGTCTAGCGTTTCTTTGTGTACTGGTATATTCTGTTTTATTTACCAGGGGTTGCACAAGGCTGCTGTAATTGAGTTCAGTTGGGTTATAAATTAGTCTCAGTTGTTCCGTTCGAACCTGTGAATAACTATCGTTGGCTGTAGGGTAGCCTAATGACTTTTCCTCTTCAGCTTTTAGCTCTTTGATAGTATATTGGGTGGCCACTTCCTGGGTAAGATCCACACGTATCAAGATAATAGGCATACTAGTAGTGTTAAGTACCCCAATCAACACTTGGAATGGGCTCAGTAGGGAATTAGCTATGAAAACTCCGTCACGAATTTCTTGCGAATGGCAATCATTTCCTGCGGCAATTTTAGGGGCACTTTCAATATCTGCTGGGTACGGGGACTCAAGGTGGCAGCCTTTTCCAAATTAACCATGTACCTCACACCTCCCTTATCCCTACTGGCCGTGCCTACCATTTGGCTTTGTTGTCTGTGAATGAATGCCTCGAGCGTCACGCCTGCTTGCTCCTTACCAGGGTCTAAGTCTTCGTTATTCGACACTCACTTGTATCTCTGCTCTAGATGGCTCCCATTCAAAGGGAGGGATAATGGGAGGGAAAACTCTCTGAGGTTGATTTCTTTGCGAGGAAATCTGACAGTTTGAGTGGGGCTCTCCACGTTGCAGTTCTTAGCTAGAATCCATCATCAATGACTCCAGGTATTTCATCCACCACTTGAAAGTAACAGAAAAAAGAAGTGGGGAGGCTATATTTTCCTACTATAACTCTTAGAGTTTTCCCCTGTCCAAATGGACACAGTAGTGTTACCTTTTGACTTGAATTTATGTTGCTTGGTTTCATGGCTGATACAATTGGCTTAGGAGCTCTCTAGCAGCGTCGAGGGTTGTGAGGTAGCTATAGGAAATCAACTGGTAGGCTCCACCACGCAGCCTAGTAGGGAGGATTTCCATAAACGCTGATTGGTCCAATTTGTTTGAACATTGCCAGACTTGTTTTCTGCATCCTAAAAAGGCTTGCAACTCGTAAACTATGGTAGAGCTTGGGGCTCCTGAGAACAAGGGGATCATTTGCCCCATGAGTTTGGCTACTTTCACGTAGCCTGCGATTTCGCTGGATGTCGGCAAGAGTCGTTAGCGACGAGTGATGTATCACCTAGTTCAAAAGAGATTTTCCAATCTCTGGAAGTTATTAACTGGTCAATTGACTGCGATAGGCTGTCTGAGCTTAATGCCTGGCTATGCGAGGTTCCACGGAACTGTTTGATTTCTCTCTTAAAGTCTTCTGTGTGCTGTCGGACGTCAGCTCTTGGGAACCTTGCACAACTTGGGCTATGGTTACTTGGTTAGTCATCTCTGACGATTCAGACTTACTTCTTTGTATTTTCGTATTCTTCCACTCCGTAAACCCACTGGGTTTACTTGCAGGCGTAGAGTTGGAAAAAATGTTCTCCGCACTGAATTAATCCTTGGGTGTTAACACTTTCTTAGTATTCAACCCTAGGGTATTTCTTGTTTTCAATGAATGTTTATTTTTTGTGCTCAAAATTTTGACTACTCACTCGAAATTTCACACTAAATTGTAAAGTTCACCTTCTGCTTGTTTAATTGTCCCGCTTAGTTTGAGGTTTATATCTGCGTGCCACTGTAAGTTAAATTTTTATGAGTACATGAATTGGAGATAGCGTGGTTTTACACTAGGTTAACTTAGGAGGGAAGTGTACTTGGCAAAACAAAAAACAAAAAAAAAAGATATTCCAGGCAATGGATGTTTCCAACCTCGTTCCCAGGTACCAAAATTTGGTTCAGGTATCGGTTGGGAGGAAAAATTTACAGCCCATTGAATTTTGCTTGACAATTCGCTACATTGGGATAGTCGAAAACCGATATCCTACCGGCTGTGTAAATTTGTTTCAATACCAGTGCACCCTATGTATACTGGCATAAACTGGGAGCTTGATGTGATATGTATCCTATATACAGATCAAAGCTCCCGGGGAGAGAGAGATATTCCTGTATAACACTTACCTGCTACTTTATACTTGCCAATTAGATCATTCAAAAGGTGTTCGTTTATTTGATCAGTTAAATTTTATTTCCTTCTTTGTTTGGTTCTACAATTACAATTTTTTATGGCCGAAATTGGATGGTATTGATATGGACAGCGTTTACTTTCAACAAAATGGCGCTACGTGCCACACAAGCATCGAAACCATTGATCTATTTACGGGAAAAGTTTCCGGACCGTGTTATCTCTCGAATAGGTGATCACGATTGGCCACCGAGATCTTGTGATTTAACAGCTTGGGACTTCTTCCTTTGGAGGCCAAGTGAAGAAAAAGGTCTACGTCAAAAGCCCAGCGTGAATTATAGACCTCAAAGATCGAATTCGTGAGGCTTTCGAGGACATAGGGCAGCCACTTTGCGATTTGGTTATGGAAAATTTTATGAAAAGAATATGGTCTTGTAAGCGTGTTCGCGGTGGTCATTTTCCTTATGTTATTTTTCATTATTAACGGCATACCTTTTTCTTTAGAATGAAATAAACATCGGATCATTTGTATTAGAAAATGGCATTTTTCTTTCAATATCAAAATAACACCTCTTATTGGAAAACCCTGTAGTATTAGTAACGATTAGGCTTGCAAAGTTTATTCACTTAAGATGCAGTCGTATGGAAAGTAGTCTAGCATTCTTTTATGAGCAGAAATGTATTTATATGGAAAAAAGAAAACTATTTAATAGATAAATAAAAATTGAAAATTGTTGGTTGAAAACTTTGTTCCACGCATGTTATAATTAATTTGATTGAAATTATGTAGATGATAAATAATATTATTTAACTTAATTAAAAATATTATGGGTTGTTGTATTATATAAAGTGTCTAAGCACATGATCCACCCAATAATTTGTTGAATAACTTGCAATAAAATTATGTCTAGATAAAAGAACTCGAAACTACGTCGATCCTTTTTTTGAAAACCTGACTAGGTACAGGACCCAGAACGATGACAGGCTCCTCCGCTAACATGGGCTTGCCACCGCTCATCCTCTCCTTTCGTTAACAGGGGCTCTTGTCGCGTAGAGTGGCCTTTCGCTCGCGCGCCCTTTTATGATATAGCGTTATTTGGTTCCATTGCATAACGTTACAACATAAATTCGTCACTTTTGTATTCCCCATTTGATGGAAAGAGTCATGCAAAGTACCTTTGTATGAGTTTTCCACTCAAATGGGAAATACATGGCCACGTCTACGCTAGGATCTTGATCCAGTTGGGAAAGCGCGAGGGGGCACCGCTTCCACCTGGATGCCCCACTCTTATTTGTGGGCCATAAGTATCGTCGGTAACAACGAAGTCTCTGTAAGTTTGTCCGTTTCCTTCGGGCCAAATTTGTTCTCCGAGCCAGCAGTTTCCTAGCTCTAAGTAGGTTACCTCGGCCTCGACACCAGTCGATCGGCATGTTAAAATGTTTAATTCGTAAATGCGAAATTCTTTTGTGGTGGGTCCTTGTGCGAGGGGGAAAGAACCCGCCCCACAACACCGCAACGCTAACTTGCCAACGTATTCACGAGTCTCTCGACAAGGCCAACCTCGGCGGATCTCACCATCCTCTTCTGCTGAGGCAGCAGACCATCGCTGCAGTCCTTCATGGACATTTTATCTAACATATTTCACTACAGTTTTCTCCATTTTTACTCTAATGGATACTAAGGAGCTTTACAAATACTTTCTCGCTTTCAAACCAACCAAATAAGAAGTCATATTTTAACTGTCTGCGCTTAGCCCAAAGGTTCACATTATTATGAACAGTGTCCTTTGCATGGTAATCAAGGGTCTCCAGAGACCCGAAGTGACAGAATATTGAACAACGTGATGTTCCTTAAGCGTCGTCTAAAGAAAATATTTTAACGAAATCACATGCTGGGAGAAGTTAAAGCAAAAGTCAAAAATCTTTTCTGTAGAATTTCGGTTTACAAAATGAAGGGCAATTAATTACGCGATAAGTTTGAGCTTCCTGCATACCTGGCATTAAGTAAATGCATATCAAATACATTTTTCTTCAAATGGCATATTATCATGTACAAAGAAGGATAAAATCAAAGTTCGTACAAACAATGAGTTTGCAAATTCATCACACCCTCTACAGTACTATATACCCGTGTACCCACACATAAAGAATCAAGCATCCTGAAATTAAGCAGGCAACAAAAATTTATTAATGAGGAACACCATCACGAACAAGCACTCCCTGCCCACATGGGGATTTTTCAGAAGCATCATCTTAAGCACCAGGAAACAGCAGGAGCAATGGCAATAGGTAACATGAGAGTTGTTAGCGAGATCCCAAACAAACCGGCTGAAGGGGTTGATTGCACAGACGTCAAACAACCCTTGAGTTTTTCAGCAAAGTGAAAACAAAAAAAAATTAATTCACAATGTTTAAGGTTTGGCAACTTTTAAAGTGGTGCAGACTCAAAAATGCCTGACGTCGAAATCAAACAGAAGAAGTGAAGTGAAGCGAACCCATGAAAAACAACATGAAAATGGTGTAACAGCAGGTAGAAATTTGTGAGAATTTCCGGGGGTGGAGGGGCTGGGAGCATTGTTCAAGGTTATGTTCGGATGGTTTTCTTCTCGTTCTCTACAATCGTGGCTGCACAAGTCCTTGCGTTACATATTGATAAGTGGCGGATGCCTAATGGCTTTGTTGTGGGCGAAGGACATTCAATATTCAATGAAGAAATCATTCTTAGTATATCAGAAGCTTGATAACAACCAGTTAATATTTTTCGGCCTGCAGCGGGAAAATGACAACACGTTGCCTCCGTAAATATTATTCGCATAAATGTCAGTCGGCGTGGGGCAGACTAACATTGGCTTTCTGACAAAAGATGTGGTTCACCTCCCTTTCACAAAGATGCAATGGCAATACCACCTCGACTAGTGGGAGGGAAGTCAACCGGCTATGGCAAGGTTGCTTTTGTTTGCCAGGTCGTCCTTTTTCCAAGTAGTTAACAGTCGAGTCGATAGCACACACAAAAACTTAAACGATCTATTGATTTCCCAGATTTCAGGCTATTGTGCTGGGGGAGAACCTCAACTGTTTTTGTTTAATCAAGGAAAGAAGGCTTTCGATAGGGAATAAAGTTCAAACAAACGAAATAGGATTCAATGGGCTTGGGAAGAATACGTCGCGAGTTTGCAAGAAATGTGAAGCCCATCAGCGATGTTGAAAAGTCTGTGGTGAAATTATATTCTGGTCATGTTGGTCTCGCCGCCGACGAAAGGAAGAACAATTCACGGGACGATGCACAGCAGAAGCATAGCAAGACACGGTTTTAGGACGTAATGAAGTGGTTATTTGAAAATTCAATGGATGTTTTCAAGTGGGCTAATGTTCGTTCGTTTATATTGTTGAAACTGCTCTAGCGACTGCTCCGCGTTTGAATTATGAAACAACTCATAATAGCAGAAGCAGACAACATCCATTGTATTTTATTTAGAGTATTTATTATTATTTTTTAATTACACAAGACGAACGTGATAGGCTTGATTAATTTTGTGCCTCCATCTCTAGACTAGTTTTGATGATAAATTTTAGGAGGTAACACACATAGCACTGTCATAAAAATAGAATGTATCATATTTCAGAGATCGTGATTTTGTTGACACTTGGCAGCAAAAATAAAATATGACTGGACATTTGGCCTTTATTTGTTAAAAGTGTTCAGGAAATAAGTTTAATTATAATCTTCGCTACTTTTCTTTTACAATCGTGTTCTTTTTGAAGATAAATTATTGATGAAAAGAAAATGAGTGAGTTTTCCAGCAAGAAAAAATTCGCCTCTTATACCTCTGCTCCCTGTATAATGTTAGATCAAAAAACCAGACGTCTCTTTGGACACTGGATGATTGCGATGTCAAAGGCGATTTACACGTACCTGCTCTAGTTAGCCGCATCACTATGCCCTCAAATGAGTTCCTGTTGTCTCCTGAAATTTTTTTATTTCCTGATTTCATTCGACTTCTTCTTTGATTATGATATTTGAGTTTCCTTCTATCTTACACCGTTTTTTCGATGGGATCGAAAGACATGATAGTGAAATAAACAAGTTGGGTAAACAGGCTTATGCTCATGTCAGAAGGGTTTTGTACTCAACCTACAAAATGCAGTAACCAGCAACAAATAAAATCAAGAAACACGTCATGTTCGAGGATCATACTATTATTAACAAAGTTGAAAGAATTTTGACTTCTGAGGTATTTGTTATAGTTATACCCATAAATATCTCCTTTGATAATTTTTTCAGATTTTTTAGATCACGGGTGTCCATTCGCGAGGGAGGAAACACATTTTTCATGTATTTCCCCCCTGTGCCCCCACTAAAGCAAAAACTGTCAGTTCAAGAACTGTTCTGAAAATGTCTCATAGAGAACTTTCAGTTGCTACTCATATCGGCTACCTTTCATGAATTTTTTTTTTCAGGGCCCATCCCTTACACTGTAATTATCGATTCATGGCCTATTTTTTCGAATCTTAGAATGGTTACACAGCCCTTTTGCTAGAAGCTCGCTCTAGCCTCTTCGACTTGTTTCAATTGTATGTACTCATCTTCCTGAAATTTTCATGCAAATCCTTGCAAAGCTGTAGTGTTTAAGTCGGTAAAAAGCGCATATGGCTCCATAGCCATATCTTTCCATAGTAACACAGGGCATATTGATCCATAGTAATACAGGAATATTCAAATCGCTATAACTTCGTTAAATACTATTCGATCTTTATGAAACTTTCAGAAAAGATCAATCTTATAAATAGTAATCTGTTCGCTAAATTTTATATTTTATTCAAGAAAACATAAAATCGATAAATCATACTATTACTAACAAAGTTGAGTGGATTTCGACTTCTCATGTATTTGTTGTTGTTGTACTCATTAAGGCCTACATTTATGATTTTTTCCAGATTTTTCGGAAGGAAGGTGTCCAATAGCGAGGGGGGTACGCGAACAGTTCGTACATTTCCCCCTTTCCCTGCCCCCCTCGGTACTCATAAGGAAATTTTAAGACTTGTTTTGAAAAGATCTCATCGAGACATTTCCAATAATACCCTACTCGACTACCAATGGTGAAAAAACCTTGAACTTGCAAGAAGTCACCACTTCCGACCTTTCCACAAAGTTTCGGAGAAAAAGTGCTGTGACATACAGACAGACGAACGGACACAGGTCGTGATTGCAATAGGGTTTTGTATTTTAGTACAAAACCCTAAAAAAAAAAAACAAATCTTCTGAGCCCTGGCCGCATCGCAACTTTAGTTTTCTACGAAATCGAGAAAGAAACGATTTCAATTACTAAAGCAGATATGCGGATGTAAACCTTTAGAATAAATATGATGGATAACTCAGCTCCTGAATTCTCGATAAAAGGCCGCAGATCATACAGTTTACACTAACTTAACGGAAAAAGAGTTGTCATGTCATTTGTTATTTTGATACTTTGTGGAGTGTTTACGTGCACGATCGTCATTCCGATTCTAGCAGTTAGTTCTTCATTTGGTTGTCCTCGCACGGAAAATGTTGCAAATATTTAAACCCATCGCGAAATATTTTATGCAGCATTTACATGCGCGCATTCAAACCTACGTCTAACGGGTGCGAGCACGAGCGCGATCATGTGAACGGGCTGTTTGGCTGCCGGTGCATGCGGCCGCCACTGAACGGACGATTGTCGGTTTTTTTGGCTAAGATCAAAGGGTGAACTTGCTTGCGTCCGTGTGCTTGTTCACATGCGCTCGTTCACTTCAGTATCTTTTGTACCTTCACGACGACAAGTCAAACGATTGAATAAAATACGTAGGACTGGACAGGCGACTAAACACTGAGTTTCCTCGAATTTTACCAGGGAGAACCAATAATATGGGACCCTAAACATCCATTTCACAAAGATAGAAAAAACATTCACGATGCTTGTGGGATGTTGAGTGAAGGATGAAATGTATACCAATGCAAGTCCTGAAATCAAGAAAGGATACACTAATGGGCACCTTAAGACGCCACTTAAAAAAATGATTCAACACGATCTGGTGCAGGTATGTTGGCATTATTTACAAAAAACTATACTTACTTTCTTAATTTTTTCAGGAGGCGACAATATATGCGATCCCATTTGGTTTGCGTATTTGTTGATGGAATCGTTTTTTCTGCCGTTATATGCAACGAGAAATACATTAAACGGTATGTCATTGTCAATTCTGACACAATACCTGGATGTATAGCGCAGTTAAAATTCCGAATGTGTTTTCCACCACAACTCGGGATCTAGATAGACATCAATTAAATCTACTTTTTGGTGAAGTTGAAGCATGGTTCCCAGGGTATGGCTTCATCACATGTGCATTTAGTGCAAAAGCACCATCACTTATAAAGACGTATGGCACATTGACATTTGATCCGGGAAGTGGGCATGGCGTGGGTAAATTTAATTCGTTTCTAGTTTTTTTTTAGATAATAATAAATTATTGAATACGCCACCACTTATTCTTCCTTGACTTCCTATGTCAGCAAATATAAATTTATAATTACTATCTACTAGTACCATTAGGACAACGCCAAAAGTCTTCTTGTAGTTAGAAAACTCTGTTCCACTATCGAATGGGTTTTCAATTAGTATGTGTTTACCATCTGAAATAGAAATTGCATGTCAGTAATAAAGAAATAAAAATGCATTTCTTTCAGGGACCATCAGCATCACTACAATCTACAGAAACTTTCGAAAATGAAACATCATTGAAAACGGATGAAAGCATTGCAGACGTAATTATTGAAACCGAAGGTATGGAAACGTTACCATTGCTAGCTACTTCAACAGAAAAAACGCGATCGACTCCAGCGAAAAAAAAATTGGCGTTGCTCTGCATTTGATTCAGCTGAACAGCAAATGGCTAAAGCATTCGGTCAGCTGACTGAATCAAGCGCAGGCTATCGAGACGTGAAATTCTATGCCCCCCAGTATTCATACCCATATTCCAGACCCCCTTCATCATTAACGTCATATTCCCTACTACAGTCAGAGTTGAGTATTCATATTCCAAACCTGCCTTCAAGTCTTTTAAGCGCATATTCAGAACCAGTAACAAATACTTATGCATAAAACCGACCTGCTCAATTCGCAGCTCAAAATTCACATGTGCAATCCGCAAACACCTACTCAGTCCACCCTCCAACCATGCAATCTGCAAGCACCTACTCTGTCCACCCTCCATCTGTGCAATCTTCAAGAACCTACTCAGTACAACCTCCACATGTACAATTCTATAATTCCCCAGTGACCGAAACGATTCCAAAATTAAACATTCTACAAATTGCTCTATCAAATTCATTTGAAACGTTTGAATCTGATGATACAAGTGAACCGATTACTATGCAGTTACGGCATTGATCTGGACCGTGTCTTCATTCCTCACACAGGCAAAAAGAAAGTTCTTTAAATCAAGAATCATATGAAATCTCATGATTTGAAAGAATAATTCACAAAAATAATTATATCCTAAGCATCTACATGGAATATACTCGTATTCTACGGATCATGCGCCGAAACGAGGATGCGAGGGAGATGGTTGTCCGCGAGGAGAGACAACGCTCGCTCAACGATTGGCAGCAGTCTTGGAGGAATTGCACGAAGGGAAGGTGGACTGCGCGCCTCATCCCGGATGTGAGACCGTGGCTAAATCGAAAGCATGGTGAGACTGACTTCTATCTGACCCAGCTTTTGAGCGGGCACGGGTGTTTTCAGTCTTACCTGCACAAGATCGGCAAGTCACGGTCTCCCGATTGTCGGTTTTGCCCAGGAGAGGAGGACAATGCCTGTCACACATTTTTTGCGTGTACGAAATGGGCCAGGCTGCGAAGGGAACTCTACAGGGAGACGGGAGAGCTCACCCCGGATAATATAGTTGCGGTGATGCTCGAATCGGTTGACAAATGGAACCAGGTGGCACATTATGCTCGGGCAGTCCTAAAATATAAAAGGGACTCACAGCAGCCGGAGGCGCTGGGGCTGGGGGATCGCTCTTCTGGCAATTCCTCTTCCCCCCTCCCCTCCCGCTAGGAAAGGGACTCCCCAGCTTGAAGGCGCCCCACGGCGTAACAAAACGAGACCTGGCCCGAAGTAATGTGTCAAACGGTTCCAGGCTAGGTTCTCAGATTGACAGGGGAGGTGTTTAGTGAGTAGTCCAAAGGTATCCTCCATGGGAGTCCCACACTGCCAGACTCGGCGGGCATAAATGCCTTCACCTCCCTACCACAAAAAAAAAAAAAAAAAAAAAAAAAAAAAAAAAAAAAATTCTACGGATCATATAATCTTATCAATGGAATTCAAAATATCAAAAAATTTCAATGTATGACCGAAAATCATCAAATCAATGACCAAACATTACATGATTTTTGGTTATACACTCCAATCCTTTTATATTGCGAATTCCATAGTCTAAGATTATATAATTCAGGGAATATATTCTATGATTATGCTAAAAAATTAACAGTTTTTATAATTATTTCTTAAAAAAATGGAATATCGTAGATTCTATGATTCAAAAAATTAATTTTTCTCTGTGCACTATATTCGTATATATCTTTTATTTTGATAAGTAACTTGTAGCATTCGGATGGTTTTTGTATCAATAAAAAACTTGAAAATATACTTTACTTTCACTCCATCCTTTAAAACTTCATCAAGAGAATCAGAGACTTCCCATATGCGGTAGGGAGGTAAATGCTATTTATGCACAGAGTGTGGGACTCCCATGCGCGACTGGACTACCCACTAAACAGCTCCCCTGTCAGCCTGAGAACCTAGCCTGGAACCGTTTGACACATTACTTCGGGCTATGTCTCGTTTTTTTACGCCGTGGGGCGCTTTCAAGCTGGCGAGTCCCTTTCCTAGCGGGAGGTGAGAAGGAAAAAAGGAAATGCCAGAAGAGCGATCCTCCAGCCCCAGCGCCCCCGGCTGCTGTGAGTCTCTTTTAAATTTTAGGACTGCCCGAGCATAATGTGCCACCTGGTTCCATTTGTCAACCGATTTGAGCATCACCGCAACTATATTATCCGGGGTGAGCTCTCCCGTCTCCCTGCAGAGTTCTCTTTGCAGCCTGACCCATTTTGTACACGCAAAAAATGTGTGACAGGCATTGTCCTCCTCCCGTGGGCAAAACCGACAATCGGGAGACTGTGACTTACCGATCTTATTTAGGTGAGACTGAAAACACCCGTGCCCGCTCAAAAACTGGGTCAGATAGAAGTCCATGCCTTTGATTTAGCCACGTTCTCACATCCGGGATGAGGCGCGCAGTCTACCTTCCCTTCGTACAATTGACCCAAGACTGCTGCCAATCGTTGAGTGAGCACTGCCTCTTCTCGTGGAAAACTTTCTCCCTCGCATCCTCGTTTCGGCGCAGGTAAATAGCACGGCGCTCTCTAGCAAGGAGGGCGACGGGTATCACGCCTGCAATCACTCTCACCGCCGAGTCGGAGACTTTTGGATACGGAGATGCAATTCTCAGTGCTCCTCTTCTCTGTACCTGTGCCAAACGTTTTCGGTATATCTCCTTGCTGAGAGCGTCACCCCATACCTCTGCTCCGTACAGTAGCACTGACCGTACAGCACTCATCAAGAGGCGTCTTCTTGATGGGCTGGGTCCCCCTACGTTGGCCATAAGTCGACTCAGGGCCGATATTCCCGAAGCAGCCTTTTCAGCCGTTGCTCTGATTTGCTCAGAGAAACTCATCTTCGAGTCAATCATTAGCCCTAGGTACTTCACCGATGGCTTCGATTCAATTCGTAAGTCGCCAATTCTGATCATCCTTACTCTAGGGATTCTCTTTTTTGTGAAGATGACCACTTCGGTTTTCTCCAGTGCTAAACTGAGCCCAGGAGCAATCATCCAGTCCCTCACTCGGCGCATCAGCATACCTAGCCTAAGTTGCGCTTGTTGAACGGTGCGTCCAGCGACCAGAGCCACAACATCATCCGCATAGCCGACCAAGCGCGACTCATCTGGCATCTCAAGTCTCAGTAGCCTGTGGTAAGACACATTCCACAGGTCCGGACCAAGGATAGATCCCTGGACAACACCCAATGTAATTTCCATCCTTCGTTGGCCCTGTGTCGTGTCGTAGAGCAGGCTTCGGTCCTTTAGGTAGTTCCTCAAAAGCCACATTAGATATTCTGGAACTTGAAAAGAATTTTCCAGCGGAGTTGAAGGCATTCCTGACGTCGAGTGTCACCAACAGGACTATCCGTCGCTTGGTGCGACTATATGCCACTGCCTTTTGGACCGCGTTCACTACCTCTGAAATCGCATCAATGGTAGAACGTCCTGCTCTAAAGCCGTACTGCCGAGGAGATATGTCTCCAGCAGCACGAATCGCGTCAGTGAATCTTCCTTTGATGAGTTTCTCTAGCACTTTCCCAGCCGTGTCTAGCATGCATAACGGGTGGTATGTAGACGGCGATTCGGGATTTCCTTTCCCCTTGCTGATCAGCACGAGCCTCGCCTAGGCAAGCGTTGAATGTGCTGAGCAGCAAGTCAGGACAATGGTGATAGACGAGCTGCAACACCTCAGCTGAAACACCATCTGGACCTGGAGCCTACCTCACTTTCAATGAGAGGACTGCCTCCTCCAGTTTCAGCTGTGTGAAGAGTGGGCACTCTACTGCTGTTTCACCATGGACAGCGTCAACACGGACGGGCTGGGCGGGGAAGAGTCCCCGCACTGTCGCGTCCATCTTTTCTGCGTCATGTATAAAAGGCTCCCGTAGGGCACCAAGTTTTCGTATCACCCACCTGTAGCCAAGGCCCCACGGATCCTTGCTTACATTGTCCACTACGTCTTGCCAGCAGCGAGCCTTGCTACTGCTGATTAGTTTGCGAACGCATTTCCTGGCCGACTTATATGCTGCCACCCAGTTACATGCCTCGTCACCGTTCCGCGCCCGTTGAGCCTCACTTCAAAGCTTGTGACACTCCCTTCGCTTCCCAGCGATTTCAGTTGACAACCAGTACACTGGGGGCTAGCCGTGCCGGGGTCTTCGACGGGGCATAGAAGCGCAGCAAGCAGTCGTGATTATACTCATAGTAGGTTCACCACGTCTCACTCACCTGCTGTAAGCACCTCGACGAACGTCTCGACGTCCATCTTTCCGATGTTCCATCCAGTTGTAGAAGGCCGAGAGCACGGACGTCGCCAGACAGCATCACTTATCTCAAGCAAAATGCACTGATAATCACTAGCTGAGTAGTCATCTAATACTTTCCAGTTGTGTATCCTCCATACTAAGGACTCCGAGGCGAATGTCACGTCCGGTATGGTTCCCTCACAGCCAATACGGCGGAAAGTCAGCGTATTTCCAATGTTAAGTACGACGAGTGCCGTCCTGGCCGCCATTTCCAAAACTCGTTTTACCCGCGGATCCATCTGAGGCATGCCTCATTCGATTACTTTAGCGTTGAAGTCGCTCCCAACGAGCACTTTGCCCTCTGCGTTCGAGACAGTGCCCTCCAAAGCATTAAGCTTGGCTTGGAAAAATGATATCGATTCGTTAGGCGTTAGGTACACACTAAAGAAGGTGGTCCCTGAGCACCGAACCCACACGAAACCATCCCCCCGTCCACAACTCTCTACTTGAAAGTCACTGTTCCAAACCCAGATGGTGGCAGTACCAGTTTCATCAGAATACCTTAATGCAGGACTTTTATTATGGTGTTGCTTGCTCAGCAGCAAGAAGTCGGCTTTCATGCCCCTCGTGAACTGCCCAAGCAGATTTTGGGCGGTTGAACTGTGGTGTTGGTTTAGCTGCAGTATGCGGGTGATCGGAGTTCTGATTTTTCCTTGGCTAGGGCTTCCTGGAACACCTGGCATTTCCCTGATCCCAAGACCTGTCCAAAATTAGGTTTTGGATCAGCATCCTTGCAAAGAATACAGTGTGCCTCCTTCGTACACTCTTTTCTTTTATGTCCCATTTCGTCGCATTTGTAACATAGGGAACTACCATCGGGTCCTTTGCGTACCTGTGTGGTGTGACCATAACCAAGGCATTTGAAACATTGAGAGGCGTTGGTCTTTGCCGTATCCTACAGACAACCCACCTCATTCGTACTTTGCCCTTGTTCAGGAATTGTTCGGCGTCCTTTTCGGTCAAGTCGACAATGGCCATGTGTTGTTCCCTGTTGTTTTCTGGTGTCAGTCTCGCTTTGATCCTTCCTTCGCTAGGCAACTCCCTTTTGATGGCCTCTTCTACCTCGGCTAGATCCGTCACGCAGTCAATGTCTCATATTACGATCGCTGCCATCGGCTCAAGTGGGGCTATAGTTGCACTTTTGGCGAGGACTTTCTTTACTGCGTCACAGAATGCTTCTTTATTGCCGGTCTCTGCTCCGAAAGCGGCCAGTATGTGGCCCGACCATGTTGGTCGTATTGGTGTCTTCAGGCCTCTTGTTCCCCTGTTGTCCCGCAGTACCTCCGCGTAGGATCGGCCATCCTGGGGCTTTACGAGCAGTGTCTCCGTCGGGGCTTCTGCCTCTCATGTTTTATAACAGGTCCTTTTTCTAATCAGGCGTCCGTACGAACTTTACTTTCTGGCTTTTTTTGAAGGAGTTTCTTTGCAGCTTTCTTCGCTCCTTTTGTATGCAGTGTCTGGAACCCGTGATCTGTTGCTCCGTGCCAATCAAGTTCCTCTTCCTTCCTTCTTCTATCCCGATCTCCTTCGATTAGGCTAGACGCCATTCTTTTATTGACTTTTAATGTTGGAGATACATATCTGCATGTCGCCTTTAGATTTCATCCCAAGAGCCTCTTTAACCTTCTGTTTTTCTTCGGCCCTTAACCAGCTCCTCCGATAGGGCTCTCTACAATCTAGGAGCTCCACCAGTTCAAGGAGCCCTGCCTTTGCTGCTTTGCTGATTTTTGGGGAGTCGCATGCAGATTGTATTCTTTTCAAAACATCTCCCGCTTTTCGGAGTAGCCTTTCTTCTTCGTATTGCTGGGCGGCAATTGTACCTTCCAACCATCCTCGGGAGAGGTAGTCGCGTTCTGTTTCCGAGTGCAGTACTTCCGCCACATTCTCGACGTTGGCGGTACAATCACGCGGTGTCTGGTCACTCGTTGATTTTCGTGCCGTAATCTCCTCATTGGCTTCAGGATGTTTCTTTACTATGTCGGGATTTGCAACCCTTGCATCGGTCGCTTCGGTAACGATCGCAGCAGTGATGATCGAATTTTCGGTGCCCTTCTATAATCTTCCACTGCTCGAACACCTGAAGCGTCCTGCAGAGTTTCCCGCTTTTCCTTAATAGGACGCTCTGGCGTTCGCATTATTTTTTTCCTGCGCCCGAGCGACGCAGGAATCTCAGTCTGAACCAAACTGTCTACTCTTCTCCGTTTATCATCTGCCTTCACTGTTATTGTGTTGTTCTTCGTTTTTGTCGTGGTTAGTACCGATTTCATGTACTGTTAACACCGTGGCTGCAGCCGCTGGTTGCGTCGTCGTTGTTATAATTTTTTGTTCCTTTTTATGAATGTTTTTGGTCTTTTGATTTTGTTTACTCCAGTTTTGTTGGGTCCCCCCTCAAAGCCGCTATCTCCGTTCATGTGGGTAGTCGCCTTTTTGGTCCCATGGTTACCTTTGCAGAGCGGGGAGGCCATGTGAGGTTTGGCACAATCCCTTATGGGGACAAGTGGTCAGAGCCAAACAAGCGCTAATCGGGAGTCCGTCTCAACCGAACCTACACCACCAACCCAATGGTGCGAGCATCGAACGTACTCCGAGGCCTGCCTGGGTTTTATCCAGGACGGAGACGTTATGATAGTTGAATTGGAGCCGTTCAGACACGAGTTTCACCTCGGCGCTACTGTGCAAAGCAACTAGGTCCAAGCCATCATATTCACCAGCCCAAAGCCTCAATTCCAGTTCGTTGTCCAAAGCGTAGCCCAGATCCAATTAGAGTCGTAACCTGTCATCCCAGGAGGGAACCTCACAGCTCCCATATCTTCGGGTCCATGGGGGTGGCGCTCCCCAAAGAATGCTAGCCTCCAAGAGTGCTCTTGTCGACCAGCATTCCCCCTGCGGGAATTTGCTCGGGTACGTGGGGGCGGAACTCTCCAAAGAATGCTAGCCTCTAAGAGTGCTCTTGTTGACCGGCATTAACCCTACGGGGGAACCGATAGCGCAGACTACTGAAGCCATCACCAGACGCTAAATATCTATGGGTCAATGCAAGTCAAAATTTAGGTGAAATAGTAGAATCTGACACTTCTTCTTCTTCTTAGCAGTACAGCCCCGCTCGGGCCTTCGTTTCCTGCGTACAGCGCCTACAACTGTCTCGGCCCGTTGACCACGTCCTCTGATTTCGAAATCCAAGCAGCGATGAACTGTCTTCGTCGAGCGAGTCAACCGAGCGTTCCCTCGGTCTCCCCACTGGCCACCGGCCTTCAGTTCTCCCAACGAATATCTTCTTGGGTATCCGTTGTTCGTCCATACAATTCATGTGTCCAGCCCATTGCAGCTTCCGCAGCCTTACAATCCTTGAGACCTCCGGGTCGCCAGAAATTTCATACAGCTCATGGTTGTATCGAATTCGCCATATGTCTCCGTTAAGCTTCGCTCCGAACATTCGCCTCAGGACCCTTCCCTCAAAGGCGTTCAATATATTGGCGGATGCTTGGGTTAGGGCCCATGTTTCACACCCAGAGCATAACACAGGTCTTATCACAGATTTGTATTCTTGGAGCTTTGTCTGTGTATGAAGCTGGTCTTCAAGATCGTCAATACTGAATTATATATTCAATTTGCTGGCTGTATTCTTCGGCGTATTTTGTCTCTTTCATTGCCCGTTTTCGTTACATTGGCGCCTAATTACACAAATTCGCTAACATTTTCGATACTGTATTCGTCAAGTGTGATATTTTGTGTATTTGATGTATTTTTCCTCGACTGCATCGTGAACTTTGTTTTATTTTCGTTGATTTATAGCCCTATTAGTTTTGCTTCGCTGTCCAGTTTCAGGAAGAGCTCTTTAGTGGTTGTTAATGACCGTGACAGAATGTTGATGTCGTCCGCATGGGCCACTACTCGGCTCGACTTGTATATTAATGTACGTCGCGTATCGACAGGTAGCTTCCGTATGATTTAATCCAGAGAGCCAACTTGAATAGCGATGGGGCCAGCCCATCTCCCTGCTTTATTCCGATATTTGTGTCAAAGGCATCGGTGAGTTGGTTATTGATGCGGACTTGGGAGGTTGTCGACGTCATTGTCGTTTTGATAAGATGGACTAATTTGGCTGGGATGCCAAAACCAAGCATTATTTGGTATAGTACGTTACGATCAATACTGTCGTATGCTTGCTTGAGGTCAACGATAATTTGGGTTACGTTTATGTTGAACTCCGAGCACTTTTCAAGTACCTGCTTGACTGTGAACAATTGATCTGTTGTAGATCTACCTGCCCTAAAACCACCTTGATACTCCCCAATAATACTGTTCGCGTATAATCCGATTTTATTTTTTAAGATTTTAGAAAATATTTTATACGCCGTACAAAGTAGTGATATGCCTCTATAACTTTCGCACTGTAGCTTGTCACCTTTTTTTGTGGATAGGGAAAATAATTGATTGGCTCCACTCTTTTGGCATATGTTCTTGCTGCCAAATGTACTGGATGACTTTGTGAATAACTTGGTGAACACTACTTATGAGCTCCACTGGAATCTCATCAATGCCCGGCGCTTTATTATTCTTTTGGGCTTTGATGATGGAACAAACTTCATCCAGAGTTAGTGGGCCCAATGGAAACTCTCCGCAGACATCTATAGGCTCCAATGTTCTAGAGCTGCGCGGAGGATTAGGGAGGTTCTTGAAATATGATGCCCATCTTTCCTTAATCTTGATTTCATCAGCGATATTGCCGCTGTCATTATGACAGAGCGTGGTTTTGGGCTGATAACCATGTTTCAGGCTTTTCACTACTTTGTATGCTTGTCTTGTGTTGTTGCTCACTAAATTTACATCTATACTTCTCAATTGGTCGTCACTTTTTTTTCTTTTCTTCATCCTAATTATGTTATTCGCTACTCTTCTGAGATTTTCATAGTGTTCTCTCTTTGTCCTGATTTTCCAACCTACGTATTCTTTGTACGCCTGATTCTTTTTATCTAACGCATTCTGGCACTCATCATCGAACCAATCATACCTCTTGTGCCGGGCTTTATGTCCGATCGTTTGTTCTGCCACGGTTCTGATAGCCGCTTTCACTTCCATCCAGAGATCGTTGCTTGTCTTTAACGATGCATCTGATAAGATGGGAGCCAGCCGGTTGTCGAGGGTCTCTGTGAAATTTTCGGGCACAGACGCCGTTTGGAGCCTTTCGACAGCAAATTTCTGTAGCGGGCTGGTCTTCGCTGAATATGCCTTTGACATACGACATCGATAGTTTAATTTGATCAGCTAATGATCTGAGTTACAATTGGCTCCTCGGTATGTAGGGGCTTCAAGTATGCTCGAGGCCCCACATTGTTGGATCTGAACATGATCGATCTGGTTTTGTGTGTTGCCATCTGGTGATTCCCAGGTCATTTTATGAATGCGTGGATGTGGGAAGCAAGTCGAACGTATGACCAGATTTCTGCTACATGCAAACTCAATCAGGCGCTGGCCGTTGTCATTTGTTTCATCGTGGAGGCTATATCCTCCAGTCCTTCCCCGATGAGATAGCTCATTGCCAACCTTCGCGATGAAATCACTCAGAATAATTTTTGTGTCGTTTGTGGGCAATGAGTCGACCAGTCTTTCCAGGTGATTGTAAAACCATTCCTTCGTTTCTTTGTCTTTTTTTTCGGTCAGGGCGTGAACATTTATCAGCCAGATTTTGAAGGATTTTGCTTTTATACGGATCGAACACAACCGTTTATTGACTGCCTTAAAATCAATAACGTGCGATTTGAACTCCCTATCCACAATAATTCTAGTAGGCTTTCCACTTTATATATTGTGTGCGATCTCATGTCTTGAATGTCGTTTCCAGTTCAATTTGTCTCCTGGACTGCCAGTATTTTTAATTGATATTGACTGGCCCTTGTAAAAGGTGCTTAATAGCGCCAGGATAATTGAGTGATCTGACATTCAAGGATCCAATGCCATAGTCCGTCGCCGTGAGTCCAATTCATTCCGAGGCCTATCTGCAGGTTTCGAAACAATTAAAGGTTTTCCAGAGACGGGGAGGTAGCCCGTCACCCAATCTCCATTCCGGCGGCATGGTTATTACGTCGATTCCGTTATCAGGTGTGGAAGATTCGCCTCTAACCTCTTACGTCCTCACAAAGGAGGTGTAAGTAGGATTTATTAGCAGAGCTGTAGATGTATTCACAGCTATGAACATTTCTCGACATTTAATGTTACATTATTTGGGAACCAGTGAACCCAATGTGCACCCCGAGAGCATTTACTACCGTTTAATTGGGGGGGGTTCGGGATGAGGAATCATGGAAACTATGGGTTGGGGAAACAAGGAGTTCCCTCGTCCTTTCTCAAACGGGCTTGGGACCGTCTATGGCGGAGTTCGAGTAGATTATAAATCGTCTTAATTTCTTTGATTTTCGACCATTGGATGAATAGCTTCCACTTCTTGACAAATAGAAATAAGCAAAAAAATAAAAAACACTGGCACGAAAAATCAAGGAATGAGCCAAACTTTACAATTTGATCATTTATAATAATATCCTAATCAATGTTTGGTCAAATTAATTTTCGAATTCATCTACCTTATAAATTCTAATAATATTTGTTATTGTTACAGCCTACTTTAAGTTAAACGTTACTTATCTAAACAACATGCCTACATATGCAATTTGCACCATTCAATACACTTGTGTTAATGATTTGATTTATCATTTAAACACAATTCACAGCGAGCAAACATTTGATACTTACAAATGTGGTCGAATTGAATGTTTGCAATTATTTTCCAGTAGAAAAACATGTAATTGTCTCCCATAAATTTTCCAAACAAACAAGTGAATTGCTAAATTCAAAAGACACTATTAGAGAAAGTAGCTTATGTTCAATTGATCTATATGAAAATAATTCACAAACGGAAAATTTCGTTGAAGAATCAGAAAGTAGTAATAATAAGTATGAAAATGAAGCAAATTCGAATAAATATAATGCAAATATCAAAATACCGAAGCTATGAGGTTGGTAGCGCCACTGAATTGCTTTCGATACAGAGACCTGAAAAGTTTAATAGTATCCCAATGCATTTGTACACTTATAATGGAAATACGTTTGTAAGAATCAAACACTTTTTTTTTGGACTACTAAAAACGTTCATTTGGCATTAACTTTCGTGTTATTATTTATTATTTTCCTCCAAACAGAATTTCAAATAAATGAAGTCAAAATAAACCATTCGTTATACAGGGTTTTCCATTTCGTGATAAGGAAAGTATAGTCCTGCCATTTGACATCTGTCAAAATTAAATGTCACCCAAAGCATGTATTTTTAGCTGAAGGTTTGCCATTTAGAAATATGGATCATTTAACAGTCGAAAATGCGTTAAAATTATTAAATTCTATTATAAAAATGGTGATTCTGCTGTATCAACATTTAGGGCTTTACGAGCCGATTACAGTCAACATAATCGACCTACACAGCGAACGATTTCGAACACAGTGAGAAAATTTGAAGAGACTGGATCGGTTATTGATATTGCGAGGCCTGTGCATCATCGCAACATTCGTTCTGCTGAAAATATCGCTGTCGTTGCTCAAAGTGTGGAGGAAGATCCGAATTTGTCGATTCGTCGACGTGCTCAACATTTGGGCTTGTCTTACGGCTCATTGTGGCGGATTTTGCATTTGGATTTGCATCTCCATCCGTACAAAATCCAACCCACCCAAGAAATTAAGCCTCAAGACCATACACAACGCAGAATGTATGCGAATTGGGTGATTGAACAACAAGCCATTGATAACGATTTTTCAAAAAAAATTTTCTTTAGTGATGATGCTCATTTTTCGCTCAATGGTTACGTAAATAAATAGAATTGACGCATATGGGGCTCTCAAAATCCTCAGGTGATTGCAGAAAGGCCTTTGCATCCGGAAAAGTGACCGTTTGGGGTGCATTATGGTCTGGTGATGTTATTGGCCGACGATCAAGGAAGAGCCATTATAGTCAATTCTGACCGCTATGGACGGATGTTAACCGATTATTTTTGGAGAGAAATTTAAGATTATGATCTGGACAACATGTGGTTCCAACAGGACGGAGTCACAAGCCACACAACACAGGCTAATCGAGCACGTTTGGAAGAGAAATTTCCAGGACGCGTAATTTCGAGATTGAGTGATGTCAATTGGCCCGCAAGATCCTGCGACTATGTGAAAGTTCATGTTAACGCAAACAATCCTCACATTCTTGAGCAATTGAAAACCAATATTCGTGAAGTAATCTAGGAGCTATGGCTCTAAAAGCAGCGCTGACACAGGTACACAGCACGAACGCAATTTAACAAGGATTGAGTCGATTCAGTCACCTTCCCCATCGCAACACTCGTTTTTTTTTCTTTCTCTCTCGCAGGAAAAATAAGTGGAAAAATTTCTTTTGTACTTAACACCCGGGAAACAAAATTCTAAAAAAATGTTAAAAAAATTTCTAATGTGTAGTATCTTATTACAATATCTTTTGAAGATAATTTAACGAATTGCGGTGTAACGCGGTATACAAATGCTTAGAACGAAACGGTTAACCCTTTTAATTATATGAACGCTAAAATCATTGTATCAGTTAATCCTTTAAATTATATGAACGATAAAATCATTGTATCATTTAAACCCCACAAAATTTGTCAAATTTTACCCATTCCAACCATAATATTAATTAAAAATTGTTTTGTTTGTCGGTAATTAACGCGTGCCTGTCTTATTCTTTCGATTTATTTCCCTCTTCATTACGCCTAATAATTATAAACATAAATTGCTTTCAATTGATAATTTAAGGGACGACTTAAAATTTTAAAAACAAACCGAAACGAGTGTGCATTATCACCACCGCATGTTCACCCATAGATGGCATTATTAAACGAAACTTTTGCTGTTTCGTTGCTCGATGGCTCGGCCCCGCCATGCTAGTTCGCAGTTGCACAAGATCCTCGTGAGAGGAAGGCGAGTGAATAATAAAAAAATACGCGTGGTGGCCATTGTAGTGTAGTGGACATAGTTACAGTAGTGGAGGAAACCTTTTAAAACCACAACAAAATCGTGGTGGATGGTTGTTGGCAGATAGATAACTCCTACCATCCTGTTGATACACAGCGAAAAAAAACTTCACAGACTGCTACTTTTTCTACGACAGTGCCTGTAAAAAAAAAAAAAAAAAAAAAAAACGATAGCAGCTGCCAATAGCGCCATGAGCCATCAGCATTAGGTCACCAAGTGATGTGCAACAGGTGGTTGGAAGGCCGATGTGAAGATTTTCATTGGAAGGAGCGGCACATGTTGATTGGGAAACGGCGGGACCATACTTCCTGTTTCTGGGAAAACACACCGTTTGGATGCAAAAAGGCGCATTGTGTATTCAAACATAGTTCAACGAAGAGTGATAAATCCACTGAAAAGTTAGATCCAGAAGAATTAGTCAAATCACTCAATCCATATAGTGACCAACGGATTGCATATAAAGGAGCTGATAACTTATCTAGAGAGACTAACAATTCGTGGAATGAAACAATCAAAAGTTTAAACGCTGAGGAAGTCGATAAACTTGTGAATAAAATTGAGACTCAAGACGCCACTGAAAACGAAATATTAAACATTAAAAGCAGTAGAAGAAGTAGCAACGAGCATTACCACGTTCGAAGACCATACGGTTGTGATATTCAAGGAAGTCTATATGTATTTACACTTTGATAGCTGAATTTTTATACGATTTTATACACCCTTAGGATCTATTTTATGTCTTAATACTCGTGTGTTAATATTTGATGTATGAACGCGATTCTTCACTACCAAAAATTCCAGGACTTGCTTACCTCCACATCGTCAACGAGCGCTCGTCGTCGAGGGAAAGGTACTGTAAGTAACCTCTTAACATTTTTTTTAATTAAATATTTATTGAATTTTTAAAAAAAAAAATATTTATTGAATTTTTAATTAAATATTTATTGAATTTTTAATTAAATATTTATTGAATTTTTAATTAAATATTTATTGAATTTTTTAAAAAAAGAAAAAAAACAGAAAGAAAATATCAGATATATATAAATTAATATTTATTACACATAGAAAATTATATGACATATATATACAAATTTAATTTATTAAACGATCAAGATGAAAAATGTAATAGGACGACAATCGTCATCCCAATGCATCCGTCTATTTAGATGAAAAAAAAAAAAAAAGAAGAATCGTCGTATAAAATCGTTTTTTTTTAATTTCGTATAAATCTATGTAAAAATTTTTTGAAACATAATGTATGTAGGGTGAAAGTGTGGCATCTACAAGAGCTAACCACAATAATTATAATACTACAGGAAATCGGAGTAAAATGAATTTTCTTCTAATGTTAATCTTCTTTTAATATCAATTTCCCTCTTTCAATGATTAAATGCTTTTCAAATTGGTGTTGTAAATTGCTGTGCTGATTGCCATAGAAAAATCATATTGTGGAGATATATCAATTTCATTTCATTAACGTTGTTCGAATAAAAACAAAAAAAATGATGGATTAAACGGAAAATCGGTCTTTCCCTTCCGGTCTTTTCCAATCGGGTATAGGACCCGGTACGGTGGCAGGCTTTCACCCCAAAATATGAGCCAGCCGCCGGGTACAGATTAATTCCTTCTTTTGTTTCAGGTGACTTTATGGGTTGAGTGGCCCAAGCCAAGTGCCCTTTTATGGCATAAAGTTATGCAATTCAATTGTATAATTCTATGACATAAATTGGTCACCGGGGTACTCCCCTTCTGATGGGAAAGTTCATATAATTCAAGTTATATGAGTTTTCCACTCAGAAGAGGAATACCTGGCCACTTCAACAGTTTAACATTGGATTTATTCCGGTTGGGTGGGCATGAAGGGGCTCCACCACCACCCGGTTGCCCCTCTTTCATTTGTGGGCCCTGAATTTACTTGGGTAAAGACGAGGTTACCCCAAGTTCGCCTTTCCTCTCAGGTTTCTCTTGTTCTAGTAACAAGTATGTCTCCTTCGTGGAGGTTATCTACAATGTTGCGACCTCGGTCGTCTTCTTTGATCTCTGCAAGCAATTCGTGAATGCGAAATGTTTTGTAGTGAGTCCTCGTGCCGGGGAAACGAACCCGCCCCACGACACCGCAATGCTAGCCTGCCAGCGCATTCACGCGTCTCCGGACGAGGGCATTCTCGGCAGGAACCAACATCTTCCTCTGCCGAGGCAGCAGAACATCGCTGCAGTCCTTCACGGACATTTATGGAACTCAATATTCACTACAAATGGCGCCCAACGTGGGGCCCGAAATGCCTGGCTGTATCATCAGTCATGAGCACGAGACAGTCCATCGTCTCTAGGTGTCCCCACTAGGTGTTAGAATTATTGGCGGGTAGATAACTCCCGAGGGTTTTTGCACTGATCGTGCCCCAGCAGCCTAATAACTTTCGAACGTGTGTTGTCGCTGGACATCAACATCGTTTGGTCCTTCTTTTGATTTATACTTTGGTGGTTTACCCCCATTGTATAACTAGTAAGGCCAAATGATATCAGAGTCCCTTTTTGTGTTCGGAGGTTATTATCCCAACATCTATTTTGCGGAGGATTCTGATCCGCTCCCCAAACCAGCGGTGCCTAAGTGTCTTAAATTACATGGATTTTGATTTCATGTGATTGGCTGATTAGCTAATCCATGACTATCCATGACAAGACACGCGCTGCTTGTGGATTAGAATCCCACCCTGGGCTGACAAGCTGTAACTTGAGAAGTTTGCTAATGAGGGATCACTTCGGAACCCTGATTTTCATGGTGCCACAAGAGAGTGTCCCTGAAACGTTTGGAAGGATTGTGCCATGGTGTCCATACTTGGGGGGAAGGTCGGAAAGGAAAGTCCGTTCATATATATTTTTTTTATATAACTTAATCAAAACTTTTTTTTTTTGTGAGGTTCTGAGATAGTTCGCCACTGACGGCCACATAAGAATTTTAGTAACTTTTTCTCACCTTTTCTTCATTATTGTCATTATCCGTATAGTTAATCTTATATACCCATATTCTTCATTATTTATTTATCTAGGTATTTAATTAGGAAAACCATTTGGATTTAAAATGCCCACAAAAAGAACTCCTGAAAGGAGAAAGTTGCGGTCGGATGCCGGACCAGCTCTATTGTGCTCCATCTGTCACGAGGACATGGACGAAACTACAAGCCAGAGGTTGCAATGCGGGCACAGGCTACACCAGCTGTGTTTGGCCCAACTGCGGCAAACCTCATCCACGTGCCCGCTCTGTCGTCAGCCTTTGGAAATCGCACAGCCAGCAACAGAACGACCTCAGTCCTCCAGTGCAAGTGGAGCTGTCCCCAAAAGCGGACCCCTTCCATCCACGACCAGGAGTGCACGAGACGATGACTACAGGGCTGAAGCAGTTCCGCCTGCAGAAGAGGCGAGTCCCCCGGTGGCTGTGGAAGCCACAGTTCTACGAGATCTAATGGCGCTCGTACAGGACATGTCCACCCGGCTAGCCTCTCTAGAGAGCCAGAGAGAGAACCCCGCACCACCCCGGCCAAGAACTCCTCCTATGTGGGATTCGGACCCAAATCCGTGGGATTTCCCAGTCGATTCGCGGCGTGATCCCGAACGGATCCGGCCAGGTACAGCCATGAATCCGTTGGCTCCAGTTTACCGGCCCCGATTGAGCCAAGCACCGCCACCAAATCAGGCTCCCGTGATTCCGCCGGACCAACGCTTCCATCCACACGACATGTATCGGCTGAAGCCGACACAGATCCCCAGCATCATCCAGGGATGGAATCTACATTTCAGTGGGGAACCCAATACGATAACGGTAGAGGTTTTCATAAGTCGGGTGGAGTCACTGATTGAGCAGATGCTAGCAAGAGACCGCACAGCGCTCGCAGGGTACTTGCCAATGCTGCTTAGGGGAGTAGCACTGGAGACATATTGGAGAATACATTCAGCTCCCCCATCCATACGCTGGTCACGGCTGAAGGAGGTACTCCGCATGGAATACCCTACGGTCGACATGGACGAATTAGTCCTGGATAAGATGAATGCTAGATGGCAGCGTCCGGACGAGTCCTTCCATCAATATCGAGCCGATATCCTTCGGTTGAATGACCAGCTGTCGGAGCCATTGTCTTCTACCCAAATTCTGCGCCTGCTAAAGCGCAATCTGAGACCGGAGATTCGTCGGCATATCGTGAACTCCGATCCACAGAGTATGGAGGCCCTGCTGAGAAATGTGCGTCGCATAGAAGGGTTTGAGGAAGACCTACGGGACCGGCCATACTTATTAACCAGGATAGGTCCTCGACGAGGAATCGCGGAATCGGCCCCAGATTATACCACCCTAGATCTGGAGGATGATTTGGACCCAGACCATCTTGCTGTAGCAGCAGTGGGAAGTCTTACGACCTGCTGGAATTGTCACCAAACCGGACACCGGTTCATTTCATGCCGCGCAGAACGTAAGGTTTTCTGCTACGGTTGCGGCAAGCCGGACACTTACTTCCCGGACTGTTCTGAATGTGCCGCACGAAAAAACGGCCAAAAGAGTACCCGACCACCTCAGCGGTACTCGAAACCCCAGCAGTAGCTCCTCAGTCAGTGGCTCACCCCAACCAACCTGACGTTAACCCACCAGCCATGACCATTACGACTGCGGATGTTCACTCTCTTCCGGAGACCTCACCAACGACAATATTAAAACGACCATCGCAGTCACTGCCAGAAGAACCGCGGCAGCCTCAAGTACGCACTCTAAAACCTTATCATGTTAGACTGCAGGAATATCGGGTGGCTCGAGAGCGAATATTTGCTTCCGAAGTCGTCACTTCCCGTTCGTGCACGACAAAATGGTCAACCCGTCGTTGGCGGAATTTCCGCAAGAGAGTGCGCACCTGCCGTCAAACCGTAAACTCTTGTAACATCTCGGAGGTTGCTGAGAATGAGATCAGACCTTATCATCCAATTAAAGTGTTGGGCGAGACCGTGTTTGCATTGATCGACACGGGTGCCAGTATCAGTTGTCTTGCCTCGAGCTTTGGCTTGAAGGTGCCCCAAGAATATCCGAACTTGATTAAATCCTGGCGCACTGAAATCAGTACAGCTGATGGCACCAAACACCCTATACGAGGTAAACTAACCACACCCGTGACGTTCAGGGGTCAGACGAAGGATATTACGTTCTACATTATTCCGTCTTTGACTCAGAATGTATACCTTGGTGTCGATTTCGTCCTTCGCTTTGGACTGGCCTCCGATTTATTCACCGATTTGTCTTTAAAAACCAGAAATGTCAACGAAATCACTTCTACTCCCGATAGGCATGACCTGACGCCTAACCAACGGCAACGCCTGGAAGCATCCATTGCTGCTTTCCCATCGTACGCTAACCAAGGCCTTGGCCGCACCACCCTAGTCTCACACGCCATCGACGTTGGCGATAGTAAACCGATTAAACAGAGACACTACGCCATCTCGCCGGCCATGGAGAAATTGGTGTATGCGGAACTAGATAGGATGCTCGAGTTGGGGGTCATAGAGGAGTCCCAAAGTGCTTGGTCATCACCGGTAACCTTGGTTGTGAAGCCAGGTAAAGTCCGCCTCTGTCTTGATGCCCGTAAGGTAAACGCGGTTACCATCAAGGACGCGTACCCTCTTCCACTCATCGATGGAATACTAGGGAGACTGCCGAAAGCCAATTATATCACCAGTCTCGACCTAAAAGACGCCTTCTGGCAAATTCCACTCGATGAGGGCTCGAGGGACAAGACCGCATTCACAGTGCCTGGACGACCATTATATCAGTTCGTCACAATGCCCTTTGGCCTGTGTAACGCGCCGGAAACGATGACTCGGTTGATGGACAAGGTCATCCCACCTCACCTAAAACACCAAGTGTTCGTGTACCTTGATGATCTGTTACTCATCACGGAAACGTTCGATCAACACCTCCTACTTCTACAAGAAGTAGCCCTGCACATCAGTAAGGCGGGACTCACCATCAACGTACAGAAAAGTAAGTTTGTCATGAAAGAAGTCCGATACCTCGGTCATGTTATAGGATATGGCACTATCAAAACGGATCCAGACAAAACTCGTGCGATTGATGAGTTCCCCTTACCAAAAACTGTGAAGCAGCTACGACGTTTCCTTGGTGTGTGCGGCTGGTACCGAAGGTTTGTTCGGAATTATGCAACAGTTTCAGCGCCCCTGTCAGACATGTTGCGGAAGGGGAAGTTCATTTGGACCGAACTCAGCCGAAATGCATTTGAAGAGCTTAAACAAGCCCTCACATCAGCTCCTGTCTTGCACAGCCCCGACTTCACGAAGCCCTTCTCCATTCATTGTGACGCAAGTCAACATGGAGTAGGAGCCGTGCTGGTGCAATTGACCGACGAAGGAGAAGAAGCTCCCATCGCCTTCATGTCCAATAAGCTGAATTCGGCCCAAAGAAACTATACTGTTTCCGAGCAAGAATGTTTGGCAGCGGTAATGGCTGTGAAGAAATTCCGAGCTTATATCGAGGGCCACCAATTCGAGATCATCACGGACCACGCGTCACTACAATGGTTGATGAACCAGGCAGATTTAAGTGGACGCCTAGCCAGATGGGCTCTTAAACTGCAAGGGTTCAAGTTCTCCATCAAACACCGGAAAGGAACCCAGAACATCGTACCCGACACTCTCTCACGGATGTTTTCCCCAGAGGGAGCCGAATTAACAACAAATGACGAGGACCCCATCGAAATAGATTTGGACAGCCCACATTTCGAATCAGATAGCTACAAAGAGTTGAGGCAAACCATAGCGACCCAACAGACACAGCTGCCTGATTTGAAGGTAATAGACGGCTATGTGTATAGACGAAACGAATACGCCACTGGTGATCCATGGCAGGAAGAAGAGTCTTGGAAACTCTGGGTACCGGAGGAAATGACACAACATCTGATCCTCCGCGCACATGACCATCCTTTAAGTGCCCACGGAGGTTACGGTCGGACGTTACGGCGACTCAAGAAATACTTCTTTTGGCCTAAAATGGCATCCCAGGTCAAAGACTACGTGAGCGCCTGTGAGATCTGTAAAGGCACCAAAGCGCCCAACCAGCCTCTTCGACCTCCTATGGGTAAACTCAACGTTCCAGAACGCGTGTTCCAGCGTCTATACATCGATCTACTCGGTCCATATCCTCGGTCTTCCATGGGACACATCGGAGCCATAGTCGTTCTAGATCAGCTCTCAAAGTTCCCAATGGTGGAACCTATCCGTAAATTCACAACTCCATCGATCGTGAAATTCTTAGAGAACCGGGTATTCCATGTGTTCGGTGTTCCAGAGAGTGTGTACTCAGATAATGGAGTACAGTTCCGGTCTCGGCAGTTTAAGAGCCTACTTGAGCAGTATGGCGTTGAACACCAACTGACGCCCATATACTCTCCTCAGTCCAACGCATCAGAACGGTTGAACCGCACCTTATTGGCCGCGATCCGTTCCTACGTCCACCCATCTCAAAAGGATTGGGATCGGCGATTGTCTGCCATCACATGCGCCCTGCGATCCTCGTATCATTCCGTCACCGGTGTCGCCCCTTACTTTGCCGCCTTTGGACAGCACATGATTTGCCACGGTAAATCATACCGACTGTTACGGCAATTAAAGTGTTTGGGAGACCCCGTCGTTGCGCTGGAGCCCCACGAACGTTTAGGAGACCTCCGCCAACAGATCGGACGGAAAATTAAGGCCGCAGGTAGTGCAAATGAAGCGCAGTACAGTCTCCGGTCACGATCTGCTAATTTCAAAGAAGGAGATGAAGTTTTCCGGCGAAATTTCCGCCAAAGTGACGCCGCGGGGCATTACAACGCCAAGCTGGACAGGCGATTCTTGAAAAGCCGCATAAAGAAGGTAATGGGACCTAACCGTTACTTGATAACGGATCCATCGGGAAAAGAAGTGGGGATATACCACGCGAAAGACCTGCGCCGATAGATAATTGGGCACGTCTGTTTGTCCGTCCGCATATATTTTCAAAAAAACGCGCAAGGTTGTATACTTCCAGGCAAACATAGACATAAGTCAGTCCGTCCGTCTGCTAATTGTGTTCTTCTTTTATTGTTCGTCATCTCTAGTCCCGACGCGAAGCCAACCCGTAAGACACAGAAAGATCCTTCAGCTCCTTTTTCGTAATCCGCATTGCCTTGGGATCACGAGAAAATTAGCTGCCCTGTAGTAATCTAGGAGCTATGGCTCTAAAAGCAGCGCTGACACAGGTACACAGCACGAACGCAATTTAACAAGGATTGAGTCGATTCAGTCACCTTCCCCATCGCAACACTCGTTTTTTTTTCTTTCTCTCTCGCAGGAAAAATAAGTGGAAAAATTTCTTTTGTACTTAACACCCGGGAAACAAAATTCTAAAAAAATGTTAAAAAAATTTCTAATGTGTAGTATCTTATTACAATATCTTTTGAAGATAATTTAACGAATTGCGGTGTAACGCGGTATACAAATGCTTAGAACGAAACGGTTAACCCTTTTAATTATATGAACGCTAAAATCATTGTATCAGTTAATCCTTTAAATTATATGAACGATAAAATCATTGTATCATTTAAACCCCACAAAATTTGTCAAATTTTACCCATTCCAACCATAATATTAATTAAAAATTGTTTTGTTTGTCGGTAATTAACGCGTGCCTGTCTTATTCTTTCGATTTATTTCCCTCTTCATTACGCCTAATAATTATAAACATAAATTGCTTTCAATTGATAATTTAAGGGACGACTTAAAATTTTAAAAACAAACCGAAACGAGTGTGCATTATCACCACCGCATGTTCACCCATAGATGGCATTATTAAACGAAACTTTTGCTGTTTCGTTGCTCGATGGCTCGGCCCCGCCATGCTAGTTCGCAGTTGCACAAGATCCTCGTGAGAGGAAGGCGAGTGAATAATAAAAAAATACGCGTGGTGGCCATTGTAGTGTAGTGGACATAGTTACAGTAGTGGAGGAAACCTTTTAAAACCACAACAAAATCGTGGTGGATGGTTGTTGGCAGATAGATAACTCCTACCATCCTGTTGATACACAGCGAAAAAAAACTTCACAGACTGCTACTTTTTCTACGACAGTGCCTGTAAAAAAAAAAAAAAAAAAAAAAACGATAGCAGCTGCCAATAGCGCCATGAGCCATCAGCATTAGGTCACCAAGTGATGTGCAACAGGTGGTTGGAAGGCCGATGTGAAGATTTTCATTGGAAGGAGCGGCACATGTTGATTGGGAAACGGCGGGACCATACTTCCTGTTTCTGGGAAAACACACCGTTTGGATGCAAAAAGGCGCATTGTGTATTCAAACATAGTTCAACGAAGAGTGATAAATCCACTGAAAAGTTAGATCCAGAAGAATTAGTCAAATCACTCAATCCATATAGTGACCAACGGATTGCATATAAAGGAGCTGATAACTTATCTAGAGAGACTAACAATTCGTGGAATGAAACAATCAAAAGTTTAAACGCTGAGGAAGTCGATAAACTTGTGAATAAAATTGAGACTCAAGACGCCACTGAAAACGAAATATTAAACATTAAAAGCAGTAGAAGAAGTAGCAACGAGCATTACCACGTTCGAAGACCATACGGTTGTGATATTCAAGGAAGTCTATATGTATTTACACTTTGATAGCTGAATTTTTATACGATTTTATACACCCTTAGGATCTATTTTATGTCTTAATACTCGTGTGTTAATATTTGATGTATGAACGCGATTCTTCACTACCAAAAATTCCAGGACTTGCTTACCTCCACATCGTCAACGAGCGCTCGTCGTCGAGGGAAAGGTACTGTAAGTAACCTCTTAACATTTTTTTTAATTAAATATTTATTGAATTTTTAAAAAAAAAAATATTTATTGAATTTTTAATTAAATATTTATTGAATTTTTAATTAAATATTTATTGAATTTTTAATTAAATATTTATTGAATTTTTTAAAAAAAGAAAAAAAACAGAAAGAAAATATCAGATATATATAAATTAATATTTATTACACATAGAAAATTATATGACATATATATACAAATTTAATTTATTAAACGATCAAGATGAAAAATGTAATAGGACGACAATCGTCATCCCAATGCATCCGTCTATTTAGATGAAAAAAAAAAAAAAAAGAAGAATCGTCGTATAAAATCGTTTTTTTTTAATTTCGTATAAATCTATGTAAAAATTTTTTGAAACATAATGTATGTAGGGTGAAAGTGTGGCATCTACAAGAGCTAACCACAATAATTATAATACTACAGGAAATCGGAGTAAAATGAATTTTCTTCTAATGTTAATCTTCTTTTAATATCAATTTCCCTCTTTCAATGATTAAATGCTTTTCAAATTGGTGTTGTAAATTGCTGTGCTGATTGCCATAGAAAAATCATATTGTGGAGATATATCAATTTCATTTCATTAACGTTGTTCGAATAAAAACAAAAAAAATGATGGATTAAACGGAAAATCGGTCTTTCCCTTCCGGTCTTTTCCAATCGGGTATAGGACCCGGTACGGTGGCAGGCTTTCACCCCAAAATATGAGCCAGCCGCCGGGTACAGATTAATTCCTTCTTTTGTTTCAGGTGACTTTATGGGTTGAGTGGCCCAAGCCAAGTGCCCTTTTATGGCATAAAGTTATGCAATTCAATTGTATAATTCTATGACATAAATTGGTCACCGGGGTACTCCCCTTCTGATGGGAAAGTTCATATAATTCAAGTTATATGAGTTTTCCACTCAGAAGAGGAATACCTGGCCACTTCAACAGTTTAACATTGGATTTATTCCGGTTGGGTGGGCATGAAGGGGCTCCACCACCACCCGGTTGCCCCTCTTTCATTTGTGGGCCCTGAATTTACTTGGGTAAAGACGAGGTTACCCCAAGTTCGCCTTTCCTCTCAGGTTTCTCTTGTTCTAGTAACAAGTATGTCTCCTTCGTGGAGGTTATCTACAATGTTGCGACTTCGGTCGTCTTCTTTGATCTCTGCAAGCAATTCGTGAATGCGAAATGTTTTGTAGTGAGTCCTCGTGCCGGGGAAACGAACCCGCCCCACGACACCGCAATGCTAGCCTGCCAGCGCATTCACGCGTCTCCGGACGAGGGCATTCTCGGCAGGAACCAACATCTTCCTCTGCCGAGGCAGCAGAACATCGCTGCAGTCCTTCACGGACATTTATGGAACTCAATATTCACTACAAATGGCGCCCAACGTGGGGCCCGAAATGCCCGGCTGTATCATCAGTCATGAGCACGAGACAGTCCATCGTCTCTAGGTGTCCCCACTAGGTGTTAGAATTATTGGCGGGTAGATAACTCCCGAGGGTTTTTGCACTGATCGTGCCCCAGCAGCCTAATAACTTTCGAACGTGTGTTGTCGCTGGACATCAATATCGTTTGGTCCTTCTTTTGATTTATACTTTGGTGGTTTACCCCCATTGTATAACTAGTAAGGCCAAATGATATTAGAGTCCCTTTTTGTGTTCGGAGGTTATTATCCCAACATCTATTTTGCGGAGGATTCTGATCCGCTCCCCAAACCAGCGGTGCCTAAGTGTCTTAAATTACATGGATTTTGATTTCATGTGATTGGCTGATTAGCTAATCCATGACTATCCATGACAAGACACGCGCTGCTTGTGGATTAGAATCCCACCCTGGGCTGACAAGCTGTAACTTGAGAAGTTTGCTAATGAGGGATCACTTCGGAACCCTGATTTTCATGGTGCCACAAGAGAGTGTCCCTGAAACGTTTGGAAGGATTGTGCCATGGTGTCCATACTTGGGGGGAAGGTCGGAAAGGAAAGTCCGTTCATATATATTTTTTTTATATAACTTAATCAAAACTTTTTTTTGTGAGGTTCTGAGATAGTTCGCCACTGACGGCCACATAAGAATTTTAGTAACTTTTTCTCACCTTTTCTTCATTATTGTCATTATCCGTATAGTTAATCTTATATACCCATATTCTTCATTATTTATTTATCTAGGTATTTAATTAGGAAAACCATTTGGATTTAAAATGCCCACAAAAAGAACTCCTGAAAGGAGAAAGTTGCGGTCGGATGCCGGACCAGCTCTATTGTGCTCCATCTGTCACGAGGACATGGACGAAACTACAAGCCAGAGGTTGCAATGCGGGCACAGGCTACACCAGCTGTGTTTGGCCTAACTGCGGCAAACCTCATCCACGTGCCCGCTCTGTCGTCAGCCTTTGGAAATCGCACAGCCAGCAACAGAACGACCTCAGTCCTCCAGTGCAAGTGGAGCTGTCCCCAAAAGCGGACCCCTTCCATCCACGACCAGGAGTGCACGAGACGATGACTACAGGGCTGAAGCAGTTCCGCCTGCAGAAGAGGCGAGTCCCCCGGTGGCTGTGGAAGCCACAGTTCTACGAGATCTAATGGCGCTCGTACAGGACATGTCCACCCGGCTAGCCTCTCTAGAGAGCCAGAGAGAGAACCCTGCACCACCCCGGCCAAGAACTCCTCCTATGTGGGATTCGGACCCAAATCCGTGGGATTTCCCAGTCGATTCGCGGCGTGATCCCGAACGGATCCGGCCAGGTACAGCCATGAATCCGTTGGCTCCAGTTTACCGGCCCCGATTGAGCCAAGCACCGCCACCAAATCAGGCTCCCGTGATTCCGCCGGACCAACGCTTCCATCCACACGACATGTATCGGCTGAAGCCGACACAGATCCCCAGCATCATCCAGGGATGGAATCTACATTTCAGTGGGGAACCCAATACGATAACGGTAGAGGTTTTCATAAGTCGGGTGGAGTCACTGATTGAGCAGATGCTAGCAAGAGACCGCACAGCGCTCGCAGGGTACTTGCCAATGCTGCTTAGGGGAGTAGCACTGGAGACATATTGGAGAATACATTCAGCTCCCCCATCCATACGCTGGTCACGGCTGAAGGAGGTACTCCGCATGGAATACCCTACGGTCGACATGGACGAATTAGTCCTGGATAAGATGAATGCTAGATGGCAGCGTCCGGACGAGTCCTTCCATCAATATCGAGCCGATATCCTTCGGTTGAATGACCAGCTGTCGGAGCCATTGTCTTCTACCCAAATTCTGCGCCTGCTAAAGCGCAATCTGAGACCGGAGATTCGTCGGCATATCGTGAACTCCGATCCACAGAGTATGGAGGCCCTGCTGAGAAATGTGCGTCGCATAGAAGGGTTTGAGGAAGACCTACGGGACCGGCCATACTTATTAACCAGGATAGGTCCTCGACGAGGAATCGCGGAATCGGCCCCAGATTATACCACCCTAGATCTGGAGGATGATTTGGACCCAGACCATCTTGCTGTAGCAGCAGTGGGAAGTCTTACGACCTGCTGGAATTGTCACCAAACCGGACACCGGTTCATTTCATGCCGCGCAGAACGTAAGGTTTTCTGCTACGGTTGCGGCAAGCCGGACACTTACTTCCCGGACTGTTCTGAATGTGCCGCACGAAAAAACGGCCAAAAGAGTACCCGACCACCTCAGCGGTACTCGAAACCCCAGCAGTAGCTCCTCAGTCAGTGGCTCACCCCAACCAACCTGACGTTAACCCACCAGCCATGACCATTACGACTGCGGATGTTCACTCTCTTCCGGAGACCTCACCAACGACAATATTAAAACGACCATCGCAGTCACTGCCAGAAGAACCGCGGCAGCCTCAAGTACGCACTCTAAAACCTTATCATGTTAGACTGCAGGAATATCGGGTGGCTCGAGAGCGAATATTTGCTTCCGAAGTCGTCACTTCCCGTTCGTGCACGACAAAATGGTCAACCCGTCGTTGGCGGAATTTCCGCAAGAGAGTGCGCACCTGCCGTCAAACCGTAAACTCTTGTAACATCTCGGAGGTTGCTGAGAATGAGATCAGACCTTATCATCCAATTAAAGTGTTGGGCGAGACCGTGTTTGCATTGATCGACACGGGTGCCAGTATCAGTTGTCTTGCCTCGAGCTTTGGCTTGAAGGTGCTCCAAGAATATCCGAACTTGATTAAATCCTGGCGCACTGAAATCAGTACAGCTGATGGCACCAAACACCCTATACGAGGTAAACTAACCACACCCGTGACGTTCAGGGGTCAGACGAAGGATATTACGTTCTACATTATTCCGTCTTTGACTCAGAATGTATACCTTGGTGTCGATTTCGTCCTTCGCTTTGGACTGGCCTCCGATTTATTCACCGATTTGTCTTTAAAAACCAGAAATGTCAACGAAATCACTTCTACTCCCGATAGGCATGACCTGACGCCTAACCAACGGCAACGCCTGGAAGCATCCATTGCTGCTTTCCCATCGTACGCTAACCAAGGCCTTGGCCGCACCACCCTAGTCTCACACGCCATCGACGTTGGCGATAGTAAACCGATTAAACAGAGACACTACGCCATCTCGCCGGCCATGGAGAAATTGGTGTATGCGGAACTAGATAGGATGCTCGAGTTGGGGGTCATAGAGGAGTCCCAAAGTGCTTGGTCATCACCGGTAACCTTGGTTGTGAAGCCAGGTAAAGTCCGCCTCTGTCTTGATGCCCGTAAGGTAAACGCGGTTACCATCAAGGACGCGTACCCTCTTCCACTCATCGATGGAATACTAGGGAGACTGCCGAAAGCCAATTATATCACCAGTCTCGACCTAAAAGACGCCTTCTGGCAAATTCCACTCGATGAGGGCTCGAGGGACAAGACCGCATTCACAGTGCCTGGACGACCATTATATCAGTTCGTCACAATGCCCTTTGGCCTGTGTAACGCGCCGGAAACGATGACTCGGTTGATGGACAAGGTCATCCCACCTCACCTAAAACACCAAGTGTTCGTGTACCTTGATGATCTGTTACTCATCACGGAAACGTTCGATCAACACCTCCTACTTCTACAAGAAGTAGCCCTGCACATCAGTAAGGCGGGACTCACCATCAACGTACAGAAAAGTAAGTTTGTCATGAAAGAAGTCCGATACCTCGGTCATGTTATAGGATATGGCACTATCAAAACGGATCCAGACAAAACTCGTGCGATTGATGAGTTCCCCTTACCAAAAACTGTGAAGCAGCTACGACGTTTCCTTGGTGTGTGCGGCTGGTACCGAAGGTTTGTTCGGAATTATGCAACAGTTTCAGCGCCCCTGTCAGACATGTTGCGGAAGGGGAAGTTCATTTGGACCGAACTCAGCCGAAATGCATTTGAAGAGCTTAAACAAGCCCTCACATCAGCTCCTGTCTTGCACAGCCCCGACTTCACGAAGCCCTTCTCCATTCATTGTGACGCAAGTCAACATGGAGTAGGAGCCGTGCTGGTGCAATTGACCGACGAAGGAGAAGAAGCTCCCATCGCCTTCATGTCCAATAAGCTGAATTCGGCCCAAAGAAACTATACTGTTTCCGAGCAAGAATGTTTGGCAGCGGTAATGGCTGTGAAGAAATTCCGAGCTTATATCGAGGGCCACCAATTCGAGATCATCACGGACCACGCGTCACTATAATGGTTGATGAACCAGGCAGATTTAAGTGGACGCCTAGCCAGATGGGCTCTTAAACTGCAAGGGTTCAAGTTCTCCATCAAACACCGGAAAGGAACCCAGAACATCGTACCCGACACTCTCTCACGGATGTTTTCCCCAGAGGGAGCCGAATTAACAACAAATGACGAGGACCCCATCGAAATAGATTTGGACAGCCCACATTTCGAATCAGATAGCTACAAAGAGTTGAGGCAAACCATAGCGACCCAACAGACACAGCTGCCTGATTTGAAGGTAATAGACGGCTATGTGTATAGACGAAACGAATACGCCACTGGTGATCCATGGCAGGAAGAAGAGTCTTGGAAACTCTGGGTACCGGAGGAAATGACACAACATCTGATCCTCCGCGCACATGACCATCCTTTAAGTGCCCACGGAGGTTACGGTCGGACGTTACGGCGACTCAAGAAATACTTCTTTTGGCCTAAAATGGCATCCCAGGTCAAAGACTACGTGAGCGCCTGTGAGATCTGTAAAGGCACCAAAGCGCCCAACCAGCCTCTTCGACCTCCTATGGGTAAACTCAACGTTCCAGAACGCGTGTTCCAGCGTCTATACATCGATCTACTCGGTCCATATCCTCGGTCTTCCATGGGACACATCGGAGCCATAGTCGTTCTAGATCAGCTCTCAAAGTTCCCAATGGTGGAACCTATCCGTAAATTCACAACTCCATCGATCGTGAAATTCTTAGAGAACCGGGTATTCCATGTGTTCGGTGTTCCAGAGAGTGTGTACTCAGATAATGGAGTACAGTTCTGGTCTCGGCAGTTTAAGAGCCTACTTGAGCAGTATGGCGTTGAACACCAACTGACGCCCATATACTCTCCTCAGTCCAACGCATCAGAACGGTTGAACCGCACCTTATTGGCCGCGATCCGTTCCTACGTCCACCCATCTCAAAAGGATTGGGATCGGCGATTGTCTGCCATCACATGCGCCCTGCGATCCTCGTATCATTCCGTCACCGGTGTCGCCCCTTACTTTGCCGCCTTTGGACAGCACATGATTTGCCACGGTAAATCATACCGACTGTTACGGCAATTAAAGTGTTTGGGAGACCCCGTCGTTGCGCTGGAGCCCCACGAACGTTTAGGAGACCTCCGCCAACAGATCGGACGGAAAATTAAGGCTGCAGGTAGTGCAAATGAAGCGCAGTACAGTCTCCGGTCACGATCTGCTAATTTCAAAGAAGGAGATGAAGTTTTCCGGCGAAATTTCCGCCAAAGTGACGCCGCGGGGCATTACAACGCCAAGCTGGACAGGCGATTCTTGAAAAGCCGCATAAAGAAGGTAATGGGACCTAACCGTTACTTGATAACGGATCCATCGGGAAAAGAAGTGGGGATATACCACGCGAAAGACCTGCGCCGATAGATAATTGGGCACGTCTGTTTGTCCGTCCGCATATATTTTCAAAAAAACGCGCAAGGTTGTATACTTCCAGGCAAACATAGACATAAGTCAGTCCGTCCGTCTGCTAATTGTGTTCTTCTTTTATTGTTCGTCATCTCTAGTCCCGACGCGAAGCCAACCCGTAAGACACAGAAAGATCCTTCAGCTCCTTTTTCGTAATCCGCATTGCCTTGGGATCACGAGAAAATTAGCTGCCCTGTAGTAATCTAGGAGCTATGGCTCTAAAAGCAGCGCTGACACAGGTACACAGCACGAACGCAATTTAACAAGGATTGAGTCGATTCAGTCACCTTCCCCATCGCAACACTCGTTTTTTTTTCTTTCTCTCTCGCAGGAAAAATAAGTGGAAAAATTTCTTTTGTACTTAACACCCGGGAAACAAAATTCTAAAAAAATGTTAAAAAAATTTCTAATGTGTAGTATCTTATTACAATATCTTTTGAAGATAATTTAACGAATTGCGGTGTAACGCGGTATACAAATGCTTAGAACGAAACGGTTAACCCTTTTAATTATATGAACGCTAAAATCATTGTATCAGTTAATCCTTTAAATTATATGAACGATAAAATCATTGTATCATTTAAACCCCACAAAATTTGTCAAATTTTACCCATTCCAACCATAATATTAATTAAAAATTGTTTTGTTTGTCGGTAATTAACGCGTGCCTGTCTTATTCTTTCGATTTATTTCCCTCTTCATTACGCCTAATAATTATAAACATAAATTGCTTTCAATTGATAATTTAAGGGACGACTTAAAATTTTAAAAACAAACCGAAACGAGTGTGCATTATCACCACCGCATGTTCACCCATAGATGGCATTATTAAACGAAACTTTTGCTGTTTCGTTGCTCGATGGCTCGGCCCCGCCATGCTAGTTCGCAGTTGCACAAGATCCTCGTGAGAGGAAGGCGAGTGAATAATAAAAAAATACGCGTGGTGGCCATTGTAGTGTAGTGGACATAGTTACAGTAGTGGAGGAAACCTTTTAAAACCACAACAAAATCGTGGTGGATGGTTGTTGGCAGATAGATAACTCCTACCATCCTGTTGATACACAGCGAAAAAAAACTTCACAGACTGCTACTTTTTCTACGACAGTGCCTGTAAAAAAAAAAAAAAAAAAAAAAACGATAGCAGCTGCCAATAGCGCCATGAGCCATCAGCATTAGGTCACCAAGTGATGTGCAACAGGTGGTTGGAAGGCCGATGTGAAGATTTTCATTGGAAGGAGCGGCACATGTTGATTGGGAAACGGCGGGACCATACTTCCTGTTTCTGGGAAAACACACCGTTTGGATGCAAAAAGGCGCATTGTGTATTCAAACATAGTTCAACGAAGAGTGATAAATCCACTGAAAAGTTAGATCCAGAAGAATTAGTCAAATCACTCAATCCATATAGTGACCAACGGATTGCATATAAAGGAGCTGATAACTTATCTAGAGAGACTAACAATTCGTGGAATGAAACAATCAAAAGTTTAAACGCTGAGGAAGTCGATAAACTTGTGAATAAAATTGAGACTCAAGACGCCACTGAAAACGAAATATTAAACATTAAAAGCAGTAGAAGAAGTAGCAACGAGCATTACCACGTTCGAAGACCATACGGTTGTGATATTCAAGGAAGTCTATATGTATTTACACTTTGATAGCTGAATTTTTATACGATTTTATACACCCTTAGGATCTATTTTATGTCTTAATACTCGTGTGTTAATATTTGATGTATGAACGCGATTCTTCACTACCAAAAATTCCAGGACTTGCTTACCTCCACATCGTCAACGAGCGCTCGTCGTCGAGGGAAAGGTACTGTAAGTAACCTCTTAACATTTTTTTTAATTAAATATTTATTGAATTTTTAAAAAAAAAAATATTTATTGAATTTTTAATTAAATATTTATTGAATTTTTAATTAAATATTTATTGAATTTTTAATTAAATATTTATTGAATTTTTTAAAAAAAGAAAAAAAAAAGAAAGAAAATATCAGATATATATAAATTAATATTTATTACACATAGAAAATTATATGACATATATATACAAATTTAATTTATTAAACGATCAAGATGAAAAATGTAATAGGACGACAATCGTCATCCCAATGCATCCGTCTATTTAGATGAAAAAAAAAAAAAAAGAAGAATCGTCGTATAAAATCGTTTTTTTTTAATTTCGTATAAATCTATGTAAAAATTTTTTGAAACATAATGTATGTAGGGTGAAAGTGTGGCATCTACAAGAGCTAACCACAATAATTATAATACTACAGGAAATCGGAGTAAAATGAATTTTCTTCTAATGTTAATCTTCTTTTAATATCAATTTCCCTCTTTCAATGATTAAATGCTTTTCAAATTGGTGTTGTAAATTGCTGTGCTGATTGCCATAGAAAAATCATATTGTGGAGATATATCAATTTCATTTCATTAACGTTGTTCGAATAAAAACAAAAAAAATGATGGATTAAACGGAAAATCGGTCTTTCCCTTCCGGTCTTTTCCAATCGGGTATAGGACCCGGTACGGTGGCAGGCTTTCACCCCAAAATATGAGCCAGCCGCCGGGTACAGATTAATTCCTTCTTTTGTTTCAGGTGACTTTATGGGTTGAGTGGCCCAAGCCAAGTGCCCTTTTATGGCATAAAGTTATGCAATTCAATTGTATAATTCTATGACATAAATTGGTCACCGGGGTACTCCCCTTCTGATGGGAAAGTTCATATAATTCAAGTTATATGAGTTTTCCACTCAGAAGAGGAATACCTGGCCACTTCAACAGTTTAACATTGGATTTATTCCGGTTGGGTGGGCATGAAGGGGCTCCACCACCACCCGGTTGCCCCTCTTTCATTTGTGGGCCCTGAATTTACTTGGGTAAAGACGAGGTTACCCCAAGTTCGCCTTTCCTCTCAGGTTTCTCTTGTTCTAGTAACAAGTATGTCTCCTTCGTGGAGGTTATCTACAATGTTGCGACTTCGGTCGTCTTCTTTGATCTCTGCAAGCAATTCGTGAATGCGAAATGTTTTGTAGTGAGTCCTCGTGCCGGGGAAACGAACCCGCCCCACGACACCGCAATGCTAGCCTGCCAGCGCATTCACGCGTCTCCGGACGAGGGCATTCTCGGCAGGAACCAACATCTTCCTCTGCCGAGGCAGCAGAACATCGCTGCAGTCCTTCACGGACATTTATGGAACTCAATATTCACTACAAATGGCGCCCAACGTGGGGCCCGAAATGCCCGGCTGTATCATCAGTCATGAGCACGAGACAGTCCATCGTCTCTAGGTGTCCCCACTAGGTGTTAGAATTATTGGCGGGTAGATAACTCCCGAGGGTTTTTGCACTGATCGTGCCCCAGCAGCCTAATAACTTTCGAACGTGTGTTGTCGCTGGACATCAATATCGTTTGGTCCTTCTTTTGATTTATACTTTGGTGGTTTACCCCCATTGTATAACTAGTAAGGCCAAATGATATTAGAGTCCCTTTTTGTGTTCGGAGGTTATTATCCCAACATCTATTTTGCGGAGGATTCTGATCCGCTCCCCAAACCAGCGGTGCCTAAGTGTCTTAAATTACATGGATTTTGATTTCATGTGATTGGCTGATTAGCTAATCCATGACTATCCATGACAAGACACGCGCTGCTTGTGGATTAGAATCCCACCCTGGGCTGACAAGCTGTAACTTGAGAAGTTTGCTAATGAGGGATCACTTCGGAACCCTGATTTTCATGGTGCCACAAGAGAGTGTCCCTGAAACGTTTGGAAGGATTGTGCCATGGTGTCCATACTTGGGGGGAAGGTCGGAAAGGAAAGTCCGTTCATATATATTTTTTTTATATAACTTAATCAAAACTTTTTTTTGTGAGGTTCTGAGATAGTTCGCCACTGACGGCCACATAAGAATTTTAGTAACTTTTTCTCACCTTTTCTTCATTATTGTCATTATCCGTATAGTTAATCTTATATACCCATATTCTTCATTATTTATTTATCTAGGTATTTAATTAGGAAAACCATTTGGATTTAAAATGCCCACAAAAAGAACTCCTGAAAGGAGAAAGTTGCGGTCGGATGCCGGACCAGCTCTATTGTGCTCCATCTGTCACGAGGACATGGACGAAACTACAAGCCAGAGGTTGCAATGCGGGCACAGGCTACACCAGCTGTGTTTGGCCCAACTGCGGCAAACCTCATCCACGTGCCCGCTCTGTCGTCAGCCTTTGGAAATCGCACAGCCAGCAACAGAACGACCTCAGTCCTCCAGTGCAAGTGGAGCTGTCCCCAAAAGCGGACCCCTTCCATCCACGACCAGGAGTGCACGAGACGATGACTACAGGGCTGAAGCAGTTCCGCCTGCAGAAGAGGCGAGTCCCCCGGTGGCTGTGGAAGCCACAGTTCTACGAGATCTAATGGCGCTCGTACAGGACATGTCCACCCGGCTAGCCTCTCTAGAGAGCCAGAGAGAGAACCCCGCACCACCCCGGCCAAGAACTCCTCCTATGTGGGATTCGGACCCAAATCCGTGGGATTTCCCAGTCGATTCGCGGCGTGATCCCGAACGGATCCGGCCAGGTACAGCCATGAATCCGTTGGCTCCAGTTTACCGGCCCCGATTGAGCCAAGCACCGCCACCAAATCAGGCTCCCGTGATTCCGCCGGACCAACGCTTCCATCCACACGACATGTATCGGCTGAAGCCGACACAGATCCCCAGCATCATCCAGGGATGGAATCTACATTTCAGTGGGGAACCCAATACGATAACGGTAGAGGTTTTCATAAGTCGGGTGGAGTCACTGATTGAGCAGATGCTAGCAAGAGACCGCACAGCGCTCGCAGGGTACTTGCCAATGCTGCTTAGGGGAGTAGCACTGGAGACATATTGGAGAATACATTCAGCTCCCCCATCCATACGCTGGTCACGGCTGAAGGAGGTACTCCGCATGGAATACCCTACGGTCGACATGGACGAATTAGTCCTGGATAAGATGAATGCTAGATGGCAGCGTCCGGACGAGTCCTTCCATCAATATCGAGCCGATATCCTTCGGTTGAATGACCAGCTGTCGGAGCCATTGTCTTCTACCCAAATTCTGCGCCTGCTAAAGCGCAATCTGAGACCGGAGATTCGTCGGCATATCGTGAACTCCGATCCACAGAGTATGGAGGCCCTGCTGAGAAATGTGCGTCGCATAGAAGGGTTTGAGGAAGACCTACGGGACCGGCCATACTTATTAACCAGGATGGGTCCTCGACGAGGAATCGCGGAATCGGCCCCAGATTATACCACCCTAGATCTGGAGGATGATTTGGACCCAGACCATCTTGCTGTAGCAGCAGTGGGAAGTCTTACGACCTGCTGGAATTGTCACCAAACCGGACACCGGTTCATTTCATGCCGCGCAGAACGTAAGGTTTTCTGCTACGGTTGCGGCAAGCCGGACACTTACTTCCCGGACTGTTCTGAATGTGCCGCACGAAAAAACGGCCAAAAGAGTACCCGACCACCTCAGCGGTACTCGAAACCCCAGCAGTAGCTCCTCAGTCAGTGGCTCACCCCAACCAACCTGACGTTAACCCACCAGCCATGACCATTACGACTGCGGATGTTCACTCTCTTCCGGAGACCTCACCAACGACAATATTAAAACGACCATCGCAGTCACTGCCAGAAGAACCGCGGCAGCCTCAAGTACGCACTCTAAAACCTTATCATGTTAGACTGCAGGAATATCGGGTGGCTCGAGAGCGAATATTTGCTTCCGAAGTCGTCACTTCCCGTTCGTGCACGACAAAATGGTCAACCCGTCGTTGGCGGAATTTCCGCAAGAGAGTGCGCACCTGCCGTCAAACCGTAAACTCTTGTAACATCTCGGAGGTTGCTGAGAATGAGATCAGACCTTATCATCCAATTAAAGTGTTGGGCGAGACCGTGTTTGCATTGATCGACACGGGTGCCAGTATCAGTTGTCTTGCCTCGAGCTTTGGCTTGAAGGTGCTCCAAGAATATCCGAACTTGATTAAATCCTGGCGCACTGAAATCAGTACAGCTGATGGCACCAAACACCCTATACGAGGTAAACTAACCACACCCGTGACGTTCAGGGGTCAGACGAAGGATATTACGTTCTACATTATTCCGTCTTTGACTCAGAATGTATACCTTGGTGTCGATTTCGTCCTTCGCTTTGGACTGGCCTCCGATTTATTCACCGATTTGTCTTTAAAAACCAGAAATGTCAACGAAATCACTTCTACTCCCGATAGGCATGACCTGACGCCTAACCAACGGCAACGCCTGGAAGCATCCATTGCTGCTTTCCCATCGTACGCTAACCAAGGCCTTGGCCGCACCACCCTAGTCTCACACGCCATCGACGTTGGCGATAGTAAACCGATTAAACAGAGACACTACGCCATCTCGCCGGCCATGGAGAAATTGGTGTATGCGGAACTAGATAGGATGCTCGAGTTGGGGGTCATAGAGGAGTCCCAAAGTGCTTGGTCATCACCGGTAACCTTGGTTGTGAAGCCAGGTAAAGTCCGCCTCTGTCTTGATGCCCGTAAGGTAAACGCGGTTACCATCAAGGACGCGTACCCTCTTCCACTCATCGATGGAATACTAGGGAGACTGCCGAAAGCCAATTATATCACCAGTCTCGACCTAAAAGACGCCTTCTGGCAAATTCCACTCGATGAGGGCTCGAGGGACAAGACCGCATTCACAGTGCCTGGACGACCATTATATCAGTTCGTCACAATGCCCTTTGGCCTGTGTAACGCGCCGGAAACGATGACTCGGTTGATGGACAAGGTCATCCCACCTCACCTAAAACACCAAGTGTTCGTGTACCTTGATGATCTGTTACTCATCACGGAAACGTTCGATCAACACCTCCTACTTCTACAAGAAGTAGCCCTGCACATCAGTAAGGCGGGACTCACCATCAACGTACAGAAAAGTAAGTTTGTCATGAAAGAAGTCCGATACCTCGGTCATGTTATAGGATATGGCACTATCAAAACGGATCCAGACAAAACTCGTGCGATTGATGAGTTCCCCTTACCAAAAACTGTGAAGCAGCTACGACGTTTCCTTGGTGTGTGCGGCTGGTACCGAAGGTTTGTTCGGAATTATGCAACAGTTTCAGCGCCCCTGTCAGACATGTTGCGGAAGGGGAAGTTCATTTGGACCGAACTCAGCCGAAATGCATTTGAAGAGCTTAAACAAGCCCTCACATCAGCTCCTGTCTTGCACAGCCCCGACTTCACGAAGCCCTTCTCCATTCATTGTGACGCAAGTCAACATGGAGTAGGAGCCGTGCTGGTGCAATTGACCGACGAAGGAGAAGAAGCTCCCATCGCCTTCATGTCCAATAAGCTGAATTCGGCCCAAAGAAACTATACTGTTTCCGAGCAAGAATGTTTGGCAGCGGTAATGGCTGTGAAGAAATTCCGAGCTTATATCGAGGGCCACCAATTCGAGATCATCACGGACCACGCGTCACTACAATGGTTGATGAACCAGGCAGATTTAAGTGGACGCCTAGCCAGATGGGCTCTTAAACTGCAAGGGTTCAAGTTCTCCATCAAACACCGGAAAGGAACCCAGAACATCGTACCCGACACTCTCTCACGGATGTTTTCCCCAGAGGGAGCCGAATTAACAATAAATGACGAGGACCCCATCGAAATAGATTTGGACAGCCCACATTTCGAATCAGATAGCTACAAAGAGTTGAGGCAAACCATAGCGACCCAACAGACACAGCTGCCTGATTTGAAGGTAATAGACGGCTATGTGTATAGACGAAACGAATACGCCACTGGTGATCCATGGCAGGAAGAAGAGTCTTGGAAACTCTGGGTACCGGAGGAAATGACACAACATCTGATCCTCCGCGCACATGACCATCCTTTAAGTGCCCACGGAGGTTACGGTCGGACGTTACGGCGACTCAAGAAATACTTCTTTTGGCCTAAAATGGCATCCCAGGTCAAAGACTACGTGAGCGCCTGTGAGATCTGTAAAGGCACCAAAGCGCCCAACCAGCCTCTTCGACCTCCTATGGGTAAACTCAACGTTCCAGAACGCGTGTTCCAGCGTCTATACATCGATCTACTCGGTCCATATCCTCGGTCTTCCATGGGACACATCGGAGCCATAGTCGTTCTAGATCAGCTCTCAAAGTTCCCAATGGTGGAACCTATCCGTAAATTCACAACTCCATCGATCGTGAAATTCTTAGAGAACCGGGTATTCCATGTGTTCGGTGTTCCAGAGAGTGTGTACTCAGATAATGGAGTACAGTTCCGGTCTCGGCAGTTTAAGAGCCTACTTGAGCAGTATGGCGTTGAACACCAACTGACGCCCATATACTCTCCTCAGTCCAACGCATCAGAACGGTTGAACCGCACCTTATTGGCCGCGATCCGTTCCTACGTCCACCCATCTCAAAAGGATTGGGATCGGCGATTGTCTGCCATCACATGCGCCCTGCGATCCTCGTATCATTCCGTCACCGGTGTCGCCCCTTACTTTGCCGCCTTTGGACAGCACATGATTTGCCACGGTAAATCATACCGACTGTTACGGCAATTAAAGTGTTTGGGAGACCCCGTCGTTGCGCTGGAGCCCCACGAACGTTTAGGAGACCTCCGCCAACAGATCGGACGGAAAATTAAGGCCGCAGGTAGTGCAAATGAAGCGCAGTACAGTCTCCGGTCACGATCTGCTAATTTCAAAGAAGGAGATGAAGTTTTCCGGCGAAATTTCCGCCAAAGTGACGCCGCGGGGCATTACAACGCCAAGCTGGACAGGCGATTCTTGAAAAGCCGCATAAAGAAGGTAATGGGACCTAACCGTTACTTGATAACGGATCCATCGGGAAAAGAAGTGGGGATATACCACGCGAAAGACCTGCGCCGATAGATAATTGGGCACGTCTGTTTGTCCGTCCGCATATATTTTCAAAAAAACGCGCAAGGTTGTATACTTCCAGGCAAACATAGACATAAGTCAGTCCGTCCGTCTGCTAATTGTGTTCTTCTTTTATTGTTCGTCATCTCTAGTCCCGACGCGAAGCCAACCCGTAAGACACAGAAAGATCCTTCAGCTCCTTTTTCGTAATCCGCATTGCCTTGGGATCACGAGAAAATTAGCTGCCCTGTAGTAATCTAGGAGCTATGGCTCTAAAAGCAGCGCTGACACAGGTACACAGCACGAACGCAATTTAACAAGGATTGAGTCGATTCAGTCACCTTCCCCATCGCAACACTCGTTTTTTTTTCTTTCTCTCTCGCAGGAAAAATAAGTGGAAAAATTTCTTTTGTACTTAACACCCGGGAAACAAAATTCTAAAAAAATGTTAAAAAAATTTCTAATGTGTAGTATCTTATTACAATATCTTTTGAAGATAATTTAACGAATTGCGGTGTAACGCGGTATACAAATGCTTAGAACGAAACGGTTAACCCTTTTAATTATATGAACGCTAAAATCATTGTATCAGTTAATCCTTTAAATTATATGAACGATAAAATCATTGTATCATTTAAACCCCACAAAATTTGTCAAATTTTACCCATTCCAACCATAATATTAATTAAAAATTGTTTTGTTTGTCGGTAATTAACGCGTGCCTGTCTTATTCTTTCGATTTATTTCCCTCTTCATTACGCCTAATAATTATAAACATAAATTGCTTTCAATTGATAATTTAAGGGACGACTTAAAATTTTAAAAACAAACCGAAACGAGTGTGCATTATCACCACCGCATGTTCACCCATAGATGGCATTATTAAACGAAACTTTTGCTGTTTCGTTGCTCGATGGCTCGGCCCCGCCATGCTAGTTCGCAGTTGCACAAGATCCTCGTGAGAGGAAGGCGAGTGAATAATAAAAAAATACGCGTGGTGGCCATTGTAGTGTAGTGGACATAGTTACAGTAGTGGAGGAAACCTTTTAAAACCACAACAAAATCGTGGTGGATGGTTGTTGGCAGATAGATAACTCCTACCATCCTGTTGATACACAGCGAAAAAAAACTTCACAGACTGCTACTTTTTCTACGACAGTGCCTGTAAAAAAAAAAAAAAAAAAAAAAAAACGATAGCAGCTGCCAATAGCGCCATGAGCCATCAGCATTAGGTCACCAAGTGATGTGCAACAGGTGGTTGGAAGGCCGATGTGAAGATTTTCATTGGAAGAAGCGGCACATGTTGATTGGGAAACGGCGGGACCATACTTCCTGTTTCTGGGAAAACACACCGTTTGGATGCAAAAAGGCGCATTGTGTATTCAAACATAGTTCAACGAAGAGTGATAAATCCACTGAAAAGTTAGATCCAGAAGAATTAGTCAAATCACTCAATCCATATAGTGACCAACGGATTGCATATAAAGGAGCTGATAACTTATCTAGAGAGACTAACAATTCGTGGAATGAAACAATCAAAAGTTTAAACGCTGAGGAAGTCGATAAACTTGTGAATAAAATTGAGACTCAAGACGCCACTGAAAACGAAATATTAAACATTAAAAGCAGTAGAAGAAGTAGCAACGAGCATTACCACGTTCGAAGACCATACGGTTGTGATATTCAAGGAAGTCTATATGTATTTACACTTTGATAGCTGAATTTTTATACGATTTTATACACCCTTAGGATCTATTTTATGTCTTAATACTCGTGTGTTAATATTTGATGTATGAACGCGATTCTTCACTACCAAAAATTCCAGGACTTGCTTACCTCCACATCGTCAACGAGCGCTCGTCGTCGAGGGAAAGGTACTGTAAGTAACCTCTTAACATTTTTTTTAATTAAATATTTATTGAATTTAAAAAAAAATATATTTATTGAATTTTTAATTAAATATTTATTGAATTTTTAATTAAATATTTATTGAATTTTTAATTAAATATTTATTGAATTTTTTAAAAAAAGAAAAAAAAAGAAAGAAAATATCAGATATATATAAATTAATATTTATTACACATAGAAAATTATATGACATATATATACAAATTTAATTTATTAAACGATCAAGATGAAAAATGTAATAGGACGACAATCGTCATCCCAATGCATCCGTCTATTTAGATGAAAAAAAAAAAAAAAAGAAGAATCGTCGTATAAAATCGTTTTTTTTTAATTTCGTATAAATCTATGTAAAATTTTTTTGAAACATAATGTATGTAGGGTGAAAGTGTGGCATCTACAAGAGCTAACCACAATAATTATAATACTACAGGAAATCGGAGTAAAATGAATTTTCTTCTAATGTTAATCTTCTTTTAATATCAATTTCCCTCTTTCAATGATTAAATGCTTTTCAAATTGGTGTTGTAAATTGCTGTGCTGATTGCCATAGAAAAATCATATTGTGGAGATATATCAATTTCATTTCATTAACGTTGTTCGAATAAAAACAAAAAAAATGATGGATTAAACGGAAAATCGGTCTTTCCCTTCCGGTCTTTTCCAATCGGGTATAGGACCCGGTACGGTGGCAGGCTTCCACCCCAAAATATGAGCCAGCCGCCGGGTACAGATTAATTCCTTCTTTTGTTTCAGGTGACTTTATGGGTTGAGTGGCCCAAGCCAAGTGCCCTTTTATGGCATAAAGTTATGCAATTCAATTGTATAATTCTATGACATAAATTGGTCACCGGGGTACTCCCCTTCTGATGGGAAAGTTCATATAATTCAAGTTATATGAGTTTTCCACTCAGAAGAGGAATACCTGGCCACTTCAACAGTTTAACATTGGATTTATTCCGGTTGGGTGGGCATGAAGGGGCTCCACCACCACCCGGTTGCCCCTCTTTCATTTGTGGGCCCTGAATTTACTTGGGTAAAGACGAGGTTACCCCAAGTTCGCCTTTCCTCTCAGGTTTCTCTTGTTCTAGTAACAAGTATGTCTCCTTCGTGGAGGTTATCTACAATGTTGCGACTTCGGTCGTCTTCTTTGATCTCTGCAAGCAATTCGTGAATGCGAAATGTTTTGTAGTGAGTCCTCGTGCCGGGGAAACGAACCCGCCCCACGACACCGCAATGCTAGCCTGCCAGCGCATTCACGCGTCTCCGGACGAGGGCATTCTCGGCAGGAACCAACATCTTCCTCTGCCGAGGCAGCAGAACATCGCTGCAGTCCTTCACGGACATTTATGGAACTCAATATTCACTACATATGGCAGAGATATTGCCATAAATGTGCTAAAAGTCATTGAAAATTACCTCAAAAGGATTGTAAGAGGTCCTGTGGAGGATATTTGAATGTTGTTGCATTTCACGAATAATGGCAAGGCTCAGTTTTTATATTAAATGAAAAATTTTGTTTGCATCTGTTATGTGTTTTCTTCAGCTTTACTTTCCCGAGCGTAAAATGGATAACCCTATATTATGGAGGCATAAATTCTTCCTATGACAAATACACGAAAGCCATGAAAACTACTGGTATAGTGGATTTTACAATATGGATTGACCATTTCATGCTGTTCAAATAACTTTTAAGATAATCCTAGTGATTACTCAAAGTATTGAAGTTCGACCAGAACTATGTCTAATCTAACTAAAGCAATAATCAATAAAGGTTCTTCCAGTAGTCATTCTTCAAGTAGTTGAAGTAACTTATCATTGAGTTATAAATTAACTATTTTCGAAGTTGGCGCCTTTTTGACTATAAAAATAATTGCCTTGCTCTATCGTTTGAGTTGAATTCACTTGCTGAATTTTCTCAGTGTACAAGAAATTTGCTTCTCCGGCCAAGGTTTTTTATATTTTCCGAGTAATTTTTTGTTCTGTACGCATATAAATGTCTTGGTTTGTGAAAAATTGCGCCTTCTGTCAAGCGGGTTGAGACATGCAGCTGAAAAGATATTAACGAGCCTTGCTGTAACGAACAATAACGTTATTAATGCTTAGAAACCGACGTCCTGTCAACAGTAGATCTCAAGCCTCATTATACTGTAAACTTTTTTGAGGCTTATTTCAAAAATGTAAAATCTATAAATGCAACTTAATCCGTGGTTTGCAATATGTAAATTGTTTGCAAACCTTTCATTACACCGATTTGCCACATCTGATTTGAAAAGTGCAAGTACCAACACATATCGATTTACCAAATCACACAAATGAGGTTTGAAGGAGTTGAATCCTGGAATTGGTTGCTTCAAGTGCGGAAACGCGACACTTGAGTGCAATCGATGTAGATTGCATGCATTGTACGTACCGAGGGAGAAAATCAACAAAGAAGAGTCCTTTCAATCAGCATTGAAAGGAAATCAAGCAGAGTTGAAGGCTAATACACCAGCGCATGCCTGTTTACTGCAAAAGGCCTAATTGCAATTTAAAATGCATTTATTGCCAGTGTTGCTGTAGGCCAGCTGTAAGCACGCCACAAAGGACATTCAAAAATGAGAATTGCTTACGCGTGAAGAGGTACTTGAAAGAATTGAGGTTAAGATTTGTGTTAGCGTTCAAAGTAGAAATCGAAAGGGTAAGTGATTGAGGGTGGATTAAGTTTACAAGTGTGATGAATATAGAAAAGGGATGCTGAAATTTTCCATGGGGGAGTAAAAAACGTTCTCTGAATTTAGCAACGTTAGCTCTGAATCGTTATTTTTATTCCAAATAAGAGAAGGAAAAAAATAGCTAATTAAGGCCTAGTTTCGACACAATTCGATGTATTTAAAAGTAGATTTACGAATAGCTTGAAGGCAGAAGTTGCTGGCTAAATCTGGCTACCATCATTTTTTCAGTTCAACTACTAGCCTACTCAGATTATTCAAATCTCAAGACATCTTCATTAATCAAAGTTTCCATTCGAATTCCATTCATCAAAAAACACCAACGAATGTATCTTCAGATCCGTTGCGCCGGCTTCTCTACGAAGAAACAGACTTTTACAGCTCTACCCGCAGTTGACCATTATAAGCACTGATTGACCATTAATGGTAGCCCCATCCACAACTGCAAGACTTGCTTTCATGCAAAAACACAACAGTTTTATAAATGAAGTTACATGTAACTGTCCCGCGCAATAAGAGACCTATACACCTCTTCGCCTCGCGCCCCATTCGCGAAAACCTGTTGGAAACGCGGACAGAAACTTATGAATGAATGCACCTGACGCGATCGTGAATCTTTAGCGTGGAGCAACAGCAACTAAGTCAACAATAAACTAAACATATATGTATGTATGTAGTTAGTGACAGAGTGGCTTGGCTGAGGACAGCTCAGCATAGTCAGAAGCCAAAGACCTCTAGTCGCGTCTCCTCCCAGAGAGGTGTCTTGGACTTACCTGAGCAGCTCGCTCCAGCACAGCATGGAAGCCATTAAAAATTACTATGCAAAAACCTTCAGAGATAAGCGAAGCGCTTTTAGTAAAAACAACAGCGCGATACCAACGCAATCCGAGTAGCATCCATTTAATCGGGAACCGGTTCCTACCTGTATCTGTATCTGGTGAGGCAGTTGTAGCCGCGATTTAATGATCTTTGTTTGATTTTTTGTGATCACCGGCTCAGGTGTTCAAATGATGAAGACTAGCAGCGGCACACGCAGCAAAACCAGATCAGCAGCAAAATAACGATTGCGACATCGCGAGCAACGCGCCACCCGTCCCGGGATGTTGGTAGGAAGCATACGAGTACATGCTATATACGAGTATGCTGTATGCCTGCAACAAGGGATCTTGGCAATTAGGACAGGAAATGATCTTTCGGTATAGGTATCAGCGAACACTTTTCGGAATAGCCACGGAGGTTTCTTGATCGAATTAAAGTTGTTTGGATTCTTCGGAGCATATTTCCATGACTTACCACAGATTGCTAGTTACGCTTGCTAAAGGTAGAGGATTTGAATAGTAAAAGATGAATCTCTGATTAAAGTTTTTTAGGGAGGGACTTTTTTTGTTGAGGGAAATGTGGGTACAGTGGCTCATTAAGAGACGACGCTATTTGAGTTTTATTAATGAATAGGAGAAATTAAGGCAAATCATAACGACTTGCGGGAGCTATTGACCCTGGAGCGGAAGTTAAAAAAATGTTAGAATTTACTCTTTCAAGCAATTTCATTCGAACCAGGCCCATTGCGTATTTCTAAGTATGAAAACATTTGAAAAACGCTTTATTTTTGGCGCAGATGTATTTCGACTGAATATTAATCTAAAAACAAATCGAGCAGGTAGGAGAGTGCGCCTACCAGAAGGGCTTTGCAAACTTCCTAGGCTTCAAAACAACTGTTCTGATGACTTGAATAATGAATCCGTTGAGCATACAAGAAATCGTTCAATTACATAAGCAAGATCGAGGGTTTCTTTCATAAACACAAAACAGCCACCATTTTGTTCCATCTCAAATAAATTTCCTGTGTGCTCGAACATATTCAAATAAAACACTGTTTTTGAATTACTTTTGAAATTCTTTGAAGCTACATGATTGAGTTGCTTATTTTTAATAATTTTTTCTGAAAAATTATTAAACAAGAAAAATGTGAACATTATTCGTAGTTACGAAAACATTGAGTCCGCATAAGTAGGAAAAATGAAAATAACTTTCTCACCTCTAAGCATGGTGGTCGCCATCACCGGTGTGTATCAAATAAGAGTGATGGCCCGATGAGAATTATTATACACGTCGAAACCACCTTCTTCTTACATTATCCTCCACTAATGATTTTTCAGAAAAAATTATTAAAAATAAGCAACTCAATCATGTAGATTCAAAGAATTTCATCAGTGTTACGGGAACCGCAGTCCAAACATTGCTCGGTTCGTGTTCCGTCGTTCCTCTCTGTGTACTGTAAATGACAACATACATATACGAAAAGCTGCGAATTGTAATCAAAGCATCTGTGGGCGCGGTGTCGTATCATGGATTAGCAGAAGTGCGTGTGTATCCATACTCGTGTTGCACAATACCAGTACACCCTATGTATACTGGCATGCGCTGGGAGCTTGATATGATGTGTATCCTATATATACATCAAGGCTCCCGGGGAGAGAAAGATATTCCTGTATAACACTTACCTGCTACTTTATGCGTGTCAACTAGATCAGTAAGAGGGTGTTTTTGTTTAGTGATTTAAGTTTTATCTTATTCTTTGTTTGGTTATATAATAACACGTTCAGTTAACTATTTTAATATTAATAACATATTTTGCTATTGAATTCTTTTAATAATTAGGGTTTTGTACTAAAATACAAAACCCTATTGCAATCACGACCTGTGCCCGTCTGTCCGTCTGTCCGTCCGTCCGTCCGTCTGTATGTCACAGCACTTTTTCTCTGAAACCATAAAGGCTACAGCCATGAAACTTTGTAGAAAGGTCAGAAGTGGTGACCTCTTGAAAGTTCAAGGGTGGAAAAATTTTTCAATGGCGTTTAAGGGGGGTCTCCCCGTATAAGGGGGTGACCCCTCAAAAAAAAATTTTCACCGTTGGTAGTCGAGTAGGGTGTTATTGGAAAGGTCTTAATGAGATCTTTTCAAAACAAGTCTTAAAATTGTCTTATAAGTACCGAGGGGGGCAGGGGAAGGGGAAAAGCACGAACTTTTCGCGTACCCCCCCCTCGCGATTGGACACCTTTGATCCGAAAAATCTGAAAAAAATCATGAATGTAGGCCTTAATGAATACAACAACAACAAATACATGAGAAGTCGAAATTCACTCAACTTTGTTAGTAATAGTATGATTTATCGATTTTATGTTTTCTTGAATAAAATCTAAAGGGTACCCTTAAACTCAACAAAACTTAGCGAAAAGATGACTATTTATAAGATTGATCTTTTCGGAAAGTTTCATAAAGATCGAATAGTATTTACCGAAGTTATAGCGATTTGAATTTTCGTGAATTACTATGGAGCAATATGCCCTGTATTACTATGGAAACATATTGCTATGGAGCCATATGCGCTTTTTACCGACTTAGACACTTCAGCTTTGCTAGAATTTGCATGAAAATTTCAGGAGTGATAGGTATCATGAAGATGAGTACATACAATTGAAACAAGTCAAAGAGGCAGGAGAGAGCTCCTAGCAAAAGGGCTTTGTAACCATTCTAGGATTCGAAAAAATAGGCCATGAATCAATGATTACAGTACAGAGGAGTGGCCCCTGAAAAAAATTTCATGAAAGGTAGCCGATATGAGTATCAAATGAAAGTTCTCTATGAGAGCTTTTCAAAACAGTTCTTAAACTGACAGTTTTTGCTTCAGTGGGAGTACAGGGGGGAAATACATGAAAAATGTGTTTCCTCCCTCGCGAATGGACACCACTGACCTAAAAAATCTGAAAAAAATATCAAAGGAGATATTTATGGGTATAACTATAACAAATACCTCAGAAGTCAAAATTCGTTCCACTTTGTTAATAATAGTATGATCCTCGAATTTCACATTTTCTCCAATTAAATCGTCTTTGACATGTTTCTTGATTTTATTCGTTGCTGGTTACTGCATTTTGTAAGTTGAGTACAAAACCCTTCTGACATGAGCATAGGTCTGTCTACCCAACTTGTTAATTTACTACAGAGACGTATAAAGTTCGACCATTAACAGAGCTTGTAAAATTTTTGCGATTTATATTTACTTTGATTATTTTTGTTATTTGAAGGAAATGTATGATACTGCTTGATATCATATTTGAAAAACCAATCAATTAAAACTTTAACTGTTGCTCCGGCCGACGCCTTGTGTAGTAATAGAGCAGTTTGTTAAATTTATTATTATATATTTAAATTATTTAATAATTTTACATAAAATTTAAATTTTATTTTTATGCCAAATTTATAAGTTTTATATTTTATATATTCAAAATAAATAAAAATGCTCGATCCGAATCCGGCGCAGGCAAAGGGTTAAAGAAAATTTCTGCATAATATAGACCAAATCTACAAAATCACTACACAACCAGCAAACCATTTCCATATAGAAAATCCTACTATGACTTGATAGTATTGTAATGAATTTCGAAATGTCAATGTAGGACACGAGTGCCGATGGTCTGGTACAAGTGTCAGCGAGCTAAAACAACACCGAGCTCAGCTAACTAGCTTCGCTTAAAGACCGCGTACGCGTGCTTGACGACTAGTATTTGCGGGATCATATGAGGCGGGTTCTTGTCGAGCCACGAAGCTACACTACAAAATACTTATCACGCGTACTCTACTCTACAAGACGCACCGATCAATTTTTATTGTCTTTAGAAAAGTTCCATTAGGTGTCAATTAATCTACTCTACAGTAATTCAATATTGTTTTGCCTCGTTAAAGTTAGCGGACACGGAGGCTTGAGACAAACGCAAACATTACACAAAAAGCAACCGTTACTTAGACCGAAGAAGATCGTTGCATTACAAGGGGAATGTCAAACATAAAGATGTTAAAGTGGCTGAAGTGAACCACTCATCTCTGCCTAAATGATGGAAACTTGACGAAAGCAGTTTACTTTACACTAGTAAAACAACAAACTAAGCAGTTTCGACGGGGTGACCACCTTATCTCTTCAGGAGCAGCCACTCCTGATCACCACGGGGCTGCTCGACTGCTTATGTTTATTACAGGGCAGTCTCTTCGATGCCGACCCAGGCATGGAGAGACTGAAGGATTTCGCTCTACACTAGTGAAGGAACAATTCTTTCCGCAGTGGAGAGATGGTTGTTATAATTTTAGGCCCCTCTCCTTGAATAGAAGTCCCTGTCTTCTACGAAAGTATGCTAATAAAAACCGCTAACCAATCATAAAAACAAATCGGGTGTCGGTCAGGACTAATTGATGATGCGGATTTTATCACTGCCGGTCATCAGATTAGCTCCCAGTAAAAACTGGCGCAATTCCAAGCAATGTATTTGAAAACCCCTGGCACCATCAGTTTGTTCAAAATTAGAACCGTCCGACTTCAAACTGTATAAAAATGTGCAAACCTTTCTTTTGGTAACATTAAGGGACGCACTACTCTATAATATCATCGGCATGTTCAGGCGACTGAGCCACCACGAACGAAGAACTCCAGAAGATGCTATAGATCTTATTATACCGAAGACAAGACAAACAACACCAAAAGAGAGTTTATCGGTGACTCTATCTTTACTTTACGGAACCCTTCAAAGTATGCTACGTTAATATCAAATGGTGGGCGCGACAATAAAAATTCGGTTCATCTGCCGACAGCAAAATTAAAAATGTGAGAACTCGAAGGAGAGTGGTGTTGTTTCCCCTTCGGGCCCCACGTTGGGCGCCATTGTAATGAATTTCGAAATGTCCGTGTAGGACACGGGTGCCGATGGTCTGGTACAAGTGTCAGCGAGCTAAAGCAACAGCGAGCTCAGCTAAATAGCTTCGCTTAAAGACCGCGTACGCGTGCTTGACGACTAGTATTTGCGGGATCATATGAGGCGGGTTCTTGTCGAGCCACGAAGCTACACTACAAAATATTTATCACGCGTACTCTACTCTACAAGACGCACCGATCAATTTTTATTGTCTTTAGAAAAGTTCCATTAGGTGTCAATTAATCTACTCTACAGTAATTCAATATTGTTTTGCCTCGTTAAAGTTAGCGGACACGGAGGCTTGAGACAAACGCAAACATTATACAAAAAGCAACCGTTACTTTCACCGAAGAAGGTCGTTGCATTACAAGGGGAATGTCAAACGTAAAGATGTTAAAGTGGCTGAAGTGAACCACTCATCTCTGCCTAAATGATGGAAACTTGACGAAAGCAGTTTACTTTACACTAGTAAAACAACAAACTAAGCAGTTTCGACGGGGTGACCACCTTATCTCTTCAGGAGCAGCCACTCCTGATCACCACGGGGCTGCTCGACTGCTTATGTTTATTACAGTATGTAAAATACACATTCTCGTATTCCGCTCATCGTAATCCTAGACATACAAAATATACATTTACACTCATCGAATTGTTAGTAACAACTCTTATCAGTGAACAAGCTACTCAACGCAACTTGCTATTCCATGCATCCCATCCGCGGAGGCACATTTATATTAAGGGGTGTCGCGGCTCGAGTTGGGTGAGAGGTTCCGGGAGTGAAGAAAAACAAGAACAGAAGAAAGATTGCAATAAAATGGCGCATTCTTAGACATTCTCGCTTATATTTTTGACGTGAGAAGTGCTAATAATCGCATTAAGTATCGAGACTATATGCAAAGTGAATTACAAAATGTGTAACAACTTGATCGCGCGCATGCAGTGATTAATATGGCATTGGTGACAGTGCAGCGATCATCAAGCACAACGGGCTCATTACAATGTTCTATTTCGATAATGTTTGAGAAAAAACATTTGCGTGAATAGCGTTTGCATTATTTTTGCCCGAAACGCTTGCAAAATCCGACGAAATAGGAGTGTGTAGCTTGCTTACGAAGTGAAGGATGCAATTCTGTGTTTTGTTGTGCTCGCCTGTATTGTGTGTGGAAATTGCAAGATTTCCAAGTGTAGGCTACGCTTGTGGCTATTTTGTTGCCAAATAATGTAGGAAAATCATCTCCACGCGCTTTTTGCTTTATTAATATCATCTTAGCCAGCCATACACATTTCGTGAAGTTCGCATGGGTGTTGCAACCACTTTTTTGTTTCTCATTGCCTACAAAGCGCCATATGCTTGCTTTCGCAGCCTTGGAACATTCGATCTTGTGAATACTACACCAAAATTCCGTTTTTTTTCTCATTCAGCAAGGACTTTGGTGTATTTGATTGTCTGCTTGGCAATTTGTTTGTTTGGACTTCATAGCGTAACAACGGCCTGTGCTAAACGATGAACGCCAGTTGGGATTTGGTGCGTGCACTCAAGTCAAGGACATGACAAATTATAAGCTGGGATGAACCGAGTACAAAATCGTAATTGTAAACAAATATTCACAGAAGAAAGTGGTAACACTTAAACGTTATAGAGTGTTGGAAGTTTTTAACAGTGGACAGTAGAACATTGAAATATAGATGAGATAATGAAAATTGTGTGTATACTGCCACCTAAAACCAGACGCGTGGAGTTAAAATGCACCGTTTCAACCTTGACGACAAAACATCTGGTTGATGTAGTATCCAACGGCATTTTAAGTGCATACGCTTTCCAACGATTGAGAAAATTGCATCGATTGATAACGGCGCCCGCTATCACCTCGTTTATTCGGATCGAACAATTAGTCGAGAGTATGACGGAATGGGCAGTTTTAGTGATAACAGGAATTTAAAGACAAAAGTGAAAAAGCAAACAAAAACAATGCAAATGCTAATGAAAAAAAAAAAATTAAATTCAGTCAGCAGCAACATAAATTGAATGATAATGCCACACAATTTAAGAAGTAAGTTTTTTGTAAATTTAGTGAGAGACCAACAAATATAGAACGTAAATATACAACTAGACGAGTCTCGCATTGTTTTATAGAGGAAATTATTAACGATCTGTCGCAATCAAGTCAGCTGAAATAACTTTTGCTTTTAAATTTTGAATATAACTATATAGAGTAGAGTTTTATTTATTCGGTTATGGATTTAACTAAACGATCGATTTTGTTTCATGACATTCCTTCGCATTAAGAGAAACAAAAATGAATTTTTGTGAAGAATCTATTTCAACGATTCATTCTAACTGAAATTGCGTCTGGAAAAAATTAATTTTTTGATTGACAGTTCTCTTAAAAAAATGACTTTTTTTGTGCAAATAATTTTTTGTTAAAAGTTGAATTTACCTAAAATCAATTGTATTTTATTAACATAATTTACTACAACAATGTCATGCACCACTGCTAATTAAAATGGATTGGAAAGTGTTAAAACACAAACAAAGAAATAACAAGTTGGGTAGACAGACCTATGCTCATGTCAGAAGGGTTTTGTACTCAACTTACAAAATGCAGTAACCAGCAACGAATAAAATCAAGAAACATGTCAAAGACGATTTAATTGGAGAAAATGTGAAATTCGAGGATCATACTATTATTAACAAAGTGGAACGAATTTTGACTTCTGAGGTATTTGTTATAGTTATACCCATAAATATCTCCTTTGATATTTTTTTCAGATTTTTTAGGTCAGTGGTGTCCATTCGCGAGGGAGGAAACACATTTTTCATGTATTTCCCCCCTGTACTCCCACTGAAGCAAAAACTGTCAGTTTAAGAACTGTTTTGAAAAGCTCTCATAGAGAACTTTCATTTGATACTCATATCGGCTACCTTTCATGAAATTTTTTTCAGGGGCCACTCCTCTGTACTGTAATCATCGATTCATGGCCTATTTTTTCGAATCCTAGAATGGTTACAAAGCCCTTTTGCTAGGAGCTCTCTCCTGCCTCTTTGACTTGTTTCAATTGTATGTACTCATCTTCATGATACCTATCACTCCTGAAATTTTCATGCAAATTCTAGCAAAGCTGAAGTGTCTAAGTCGGTAAAAAGCGCATATGGCTCCATAGCAATATGTTTCCATAGTAATACAGGGCATATTGCTCCATAGTAATACACGAAAATTCAAATCGCTATAACTTCGGTAAATACTATTCGATCTTTATGAAACTTTCCGAAAAGATCAATCTTATAAATAGTCATCTTTTCGCTAAGTTTTGTTGAGTTTAAGGGTACCCTTTAGATTTTATTCAAGAAAACATAAAATCGATAAATCATACTATTACTAACAAAGTTGAGTGAATTTCGACTTCTCATGTATTTGTTGTTGTTGTACTCATTAAGGCCTACATTCATGATTTTTTTCAGATTTTTCGGATCAAAGGTGTCCAATCGCGAGGGGGGGTACGTGAAAAGTTCGTGCTTTTCCCCTTCCCCTGCCCCCCTCGGTACTTATAAGACAATTTTAAGACTTGTTTTGAAAAGATCTCATTAAGACCTTTCCAATAACACCCTACTCGACTACCAATGGTGAAAATTTTTTTTTGAGGGGTCACCCCCTTATACGGGGAGACCCCCCTTAAACGCCATTGAAAAATTTTTCCACCCTTGAACTTTCAAGAGGTCACCACTTCTGACCTTTCTACAAAGTTTCATGGCTGTAGCCTTTATGGTTTCGGAGAAAAAGTGCTGTGACATACAGACGGACGGACGGACGGACGGACGGACGGACGGACAGACGGACAGACGTACACAGGTCGTGATTGCAATAGGGTTTTGTATTTTAGTACAAAACCCTAATAGTGAGAACCAGATTGTCATGAATATTTGACAATTTATTTTGTTTGGTTCCAGCTAGAAGTTAATTATTGCATTTTATGGTCAAATAATAAGATCTTGACAATCTTGCATGAATATTAATCAAAACTCTGTAGTATTGCCTCAGTAATATTTGAGTAAAAATGTGCAAATATGAGAAAGCACAATTTAAAATTTGCTAGATGCTAGCGTCTGTGCGGATTTCGGGGCCTTTTGGTGTGTTAAAGTAAATCCGGCATACGAACTATAAAGCTTGATCAAAAAACCATCCGCTCGGAACATTCCTTTCAATCCATTTTACTTTCATTGAAATTCCCTCGCATTGACTTGGTAAGAGAAGGCTTTGATAAGTGCTACCACGTATCGAACCTAATCTTTTTTTATCTATTTGGTAAAGAATGGAGCTCATTCATATTTTTCAGCATATCTTCGACAATTGTTAAAAAGTTAGCTTAGCTCATGCATATTGGATTTAGAATGAATTGCAGTTACGTGCTAAATCGCATAAATATTTTGCAAAGTCAGAACAGAACGCGAATGCCACAATTGTAAAACTATCATAAATATCTCGTATCAAGCTTATGCTACTTTGAGCATATATAATAAATGTAAAATAAAAGAGAAATAAAGTAAAACAATGAAATGTTAAAAGTGCAACGTCGGTCTTTTCATTTTTGTTCTTTTGACCGGGTATAGGACCCGGTATGGTGGCAGGCTCTCACCACCAAACATGAGCCAGCCGCCGGGTACATATTAACCTCTTTTTGTTTCAGGTGACTTCGCGGGTTGAGTGGCCCGAGCAAGGTGCCTCCTTATGACATAGGGTTATGTAATTGAATTGCATAATTCTATGGCATAAATTGGTCACCGGGGTACTTCTCCTCTGATAAGAAGGCTCATGCAAGTTAAGTTGTATGAGTTTTCCACTCAGAAGAGGAATACCTGGTCACTACAACAATTATGGATTTTGATCCTGTTGGGCGGGTGCGCGGGGGCTCCATCACCACCCGGTTGCCCCTCTCTCATTTGTGGGCCATGAGCCTCTTCGGATAAAGACGACGTTACCCTAATTCCGCCCCTTTTGACTTGTTTCACTTGTTCTCTGAACAAGTCATTCACCCCTGGATTAGTTGCCTACAATTTTTGCGACTTCGGTCGCCTTGCTTTTTCGACCCCAGAAATTCGTGAATGCGAAATTCTTTTGCAGTGGGTCCTTGTGCTGGGGGAATGAACCCACCCAACGACACCGCAATGCTAGCCTGCCAGCGCATTCACGCGTCCCCAGGCAAGGGCATTCTCGGCGGATACTTACATCTTCTTCTGCCGAGGCAGCAGACCATCGCTGCAGTCCTTCACGGACTTTGAAATATCTATTCACTACACTTGAGCACGCAGTTATATTAACGAATCAATTGATTATAGCTAGCCCCGGGCACAAAGCCTTGGGACGCTAATACTCGGGCTGATGCCTTGAGTACGCAGTCAGAATGATAAATCAATCAATTACTAGTTCAACTGCAGGCCCCGGGCATAACTGCCTTGGGCCGCTGATACTCGGGTGGATGCCTTGAGTACGCAGTTGAACGTATCCTAAATTCACTTATCCCGGGCTAAGTGCCTTGGGATAGAATAAGCTCGGGCGCAAGCCTTGAGCCAGTGAATGGAGAAATACTTCTCGATTTTCTTACTTCTATAATTTTCTTTTATACTATAACTATGCTGACTTTATTGCTTACAATTAAAATAATGAAGACAATTTACTATTTCAAAGATCAAAGTTCAACGACAAAAACAGTTTAACGTATTTAGTGCCATCTCTCTGTGACTGGTGCAACCGCAAAGCTAAAGCTTTCGCTCGATTTGCAATGCATGTAACGAATTTGTTCCACTGGGTGGTACGTTCGATTGCGAAGTCTTGTGTGTATATGTTTGATACTTAATACGAGTATGGACACACACCCACTTCTGCTAATCCATGATACGACACCGCGCCTACAGATGCATTGATTACAATTCGCAGCTTTTCGTATACATATGTATGTTGTCATTTACAGTACACAGAGAGAGAACCGAGGAATATTTGGACTGCGGTTCCCGTAACATCAGTAATTAAAAAGCTATCGGAGCCATCCAAATAACGAGATCAATATCCGCACGAAGCAATAAAAGCTCACTGCAGAGCAAAAAATTATCGTATAGATTTACATTAAATTGATGTAAAAAGGGTGAAATGATCAATTTAAAGTTTAGCAAAGTAGCCGGTCCCACGGTCGTTTGAGAAAAGAGGAGGGAACGCCTTAGAGAGACGGGTCCTGAGGCAAATAATCGGAGCAAAGATACACGGGGACCAATGGCGAATTCGAAACAATCATCAGCTGTATGAAATTTTTGACGACCTGGAGGTCTCAATGATTATAAGACTGCAGAAGCTGCAATGGGCTGGCCACATGAATCGTATGGACGAACAACGGATACCCAAAAAGGCATTCGTTGGCAGAACTGAAGGCCGGAGACCAGTGGAGAAACCGAGGAAGCGCTGGTCTGACTCGCTCGACGAAGACAGTTCATTGCTGCTCGGATTGCTTCATTGGAGGATGCGGTCAATGGACCGAGACATTTGGAGGCGCTATTTGCAGGAAGCGAAGGCCCGAGCGGGGCTGTAGTGGTAAAACGAAGAAGAAGAAGAAGGAAATTGCAGTGTCTAGATCGATTCGAATATATATATATATATATATATATATATATATATATATATATATATATATATATATATATATATATATATATATATATATATGTATGTTATGGGCGAAGTGATTAATTGGTCATTATTCATAATGCCCAGGCAGTAAGCCCGTAAGCCCGTAAGCCGAAGGCCTCTGGTTCAAGTTTCGTTGGCGTCAACGAGATTTAGTTCGATTGGTTCTTTGGACGGGCTATAAGCCCGTTCAGTTATGATACGTGCTGGTTTAAAATCAGAACGTATCGCAGCTGAGTGGATAGACATACGGCCAAAGCGTGATAATGATCATGACTATGCGACACTCTAACTATCTCTAAGCGAGGGCCCGATAGGGGCTGTAGGGCTATGAAGAAGAAGAAGAAGAATGTCCGCAAAGGACTGCAGCGATGGTCTGCTGCCTCGGCGAAAGAGGATGGTGGGATTCGATGAGATTTGAATGCTTTAGCAGGCTAGCGTTGCGGTATCGCATTCACGAATTCGAGCGATCTAAAGCCGATTGACTGGTGTCAAGGTCGAGGTAGCCTACTAAGGGTTGAATTTGTTTAGAGCCAGCAACACACTGGGCCGGGGGAAAACAGACGGACTCGAACGCAGACTTCGTCGTTACCGACGATATTTATGGCCCACAAATAAGAGTGTGCCATCCAGGTGGAAGCCGTGCCCCCTCGCACCCTCCCGATCAGATCAAGATCCAAATTTAGACGTGGCCATATTTTTCCATTTAAGTGAAAACCCCCTACAAAAATAATTTTTATGAATTTTGCCATTCAATGAGAAATATAGCTGTTGCCTATTTATGTTATACTATTATGTGATGCGATCACATAACACTATACCATAAAAGGGCGTGCGAGACAAAGGCCACTCTACTCGGGCAAGAGCCCCTATAACGCAATAAGAAAAGGTGGAGCGCGCCCGATGACTAGCTCATTTTAGTGGAGGGGACGGCCATTGTTGGGGGTTCCATACCCGGTCAGGATGGAGGAAAGGAAACACAGAGTTTAATTTTAATTTATCGAAACATTATTATTTCCCATGTAAATTTTCATTTAAAGGTTTACTATATACTAATATGTAGTTCATACTATATACTAATATGTACTGCATTCATTATTTAATATTATAGAATGTATGTTTAGTTTTTCATATTGAATATTGTGGACGTTGCATTCGAATTAACTACTTAAGTATATCTATAAAAAAAATATTTCTTTAATATGTTAGTCGACTTCTTGTTCTATTTCGAATGATTTTAACTGAAACAATGTACACTCTAGTCCCGTTGAATTTTATTATTATTTGATTTGAAATTTATGTAGATTTTGTTTTTAGATAAATACATGATCGCCTTGCTTGATTAAAAAAAAAATATTATTTACTATATTAGTAGTATATTGAAAGTGTAAATAATCAAAAAAAAATATACACACTACTTTGTTTTACTTTTTTTACTTTCCTTCATAAATTAAAATTTTTTTTAAAAGCCAAACATTGGAAATAATATTTAAAATTATGCAAATAATAAATTTTAATGTTAAAACAATTTTGAAAAAAATTTAAAAAAAAATTAATACAGTAATGTTTCAATAATCCGAAGCATCATTAAATCGAAATTCCAGTAGACCGTACCCTTAAATTTTTACTATTATGGTCCAGTAAACCGACATTTTTATTCCAATAATCCGAATTCCTTATAAACACGCAGTTAACCGTGTGCATATATAATAAATGTATTTTGTATATTGAAAAAAATAGATAACACAATTATTTTATAATATATGCACGCACTAACAAGATAATAAGCCGTTTATAAGGATATGCCTCACAAAATTTCAAATGCAGATACAAAATTGCATCAACCAATCTACTTTTTTGTTTTTTTCGAACCTTTTTCATCGAGTAAATTCCCATGTAGAAACCTACGCATTTAAATGTTTTCTCCAAAGAATTAAAGCTTCGAGGATACCTGCTTTCCGAAAGAAAGCATTGAGTACTCCAAATCGTATTATCTAAATCATACAATATGCGAACCAGTTTTTCATATGATGGAAATTCGTGGATGGGCAGGATAATATAAATACATTGTGCCTTTGTCTTCGTACAAGGCAACGATTATGTGCAACAACCCCTCACTCCGCAACATGAAGTAAAATAGTCCTTATAATTAACATAAGTACGAATACTAATGAGCCAGTATGTTATCATGAAACGATAGAAATTTTTGTAAACAATACATTCATGTAAAGCGCGTTACAGAAAGCTAACACGCGTTTGCGATCAAGTTGATAATATTTTCCTCTATCACACAGTTTTAGCTTGTATCTCGTGAGGTAAAGTGTTAATCTGAATAAAAAATAATGGCCACAATAAATAAGCGTACTCATAAGAGCTTGTCTTTTTCAAAGAAAAAAAGTTTTGGAGGATTTGCAAAGTGGTGTGAATGCTGCAGTTATTGCTTAAAAAATTATGGGATAGGCAGATCGACTGTTACCGATATAAAAAAGAAAAGCAATGAATTAAAAGAGTAAGTTCATGAGCTTTTATAGTGACATTTAGTCGCTTAAAAAATGTACAATATATTTAGACTCCTCAATAAAGTCGATCACATGGAAATTGAAAAAAGAAAAACAATTCACCGTGGTAGTTATTCTGAAATGGAGAAGGAATTATAAACGTGATAAACAGATTCCTGTGTCAGAGAGCATTTTATATGAGAAAGCAAAGATGATTCATGAGAAATTCAATGGATCTATTAAAAAATAGTTAGTAGTAAATAGTTCAACTCATGGATGGTTCAGCAAATACAAAACTCGGTATGGCGTTCGAGGTTTAAAAATATGTGGTGAGAAACTGTCTGCCCAACCTGAGTTGATCCCGGATTTCTGTCTGAAATTTCAAGCAGATATTCAATGCAGTAATTTTTTGAATTTTCAAATTTATAAAGCGGATGAATCCACTGTTTTGGAAAGTGCTACCAACAAGAACGCTACTGTATGCAAAGGAGAAACACGCGCTTGGAAGAAAAATTTGCAAGGACAGAGTAACGTTTCTGTGCTGCGCAAATTTTTCAGGTGAGCATAGGTTGCCACTTGTAGTTGTGGGAAAGGTGGAAAATCCCCACTCCTTCAAAAGCAGTCATCCTTTGCTTGGTTACTTCTCAACACAGAATTCCTGGATGACATCTATTATCTTCCGGCACTGGTTTTTTTGAATCCTACGTTCAATAGGTTGAAAAATATCAAGCAACCCTTGCTGATTGTTGGCAACGCAAGATCCCACTGTTCCAAGCAATTAGCAACCGAAGATAGAAGGCGTTAAATTATGTTCCTTCCCCCAAACTGCACAAGTTTAATACAGCCAACGGATCAAAACGCCTTTCGTTTGAAGAAGATGGAATACAAGAAGGAGCTAGTAGGAACAATCGTGGCTAGTGGAGAAGAAAACGTAATGAACGTTTTAAAGTTAATTACACTACGAGATAGCTGCGATGTTGTAATAAACATAAGCAGTCGAGCAGCCCCGTGGTGATTAGGAGTGGCTGCTCCTGAAGAGGTAAGGTGGTCACCCCGTCGAAACTGCTTAGTTTGTTGTTTTACTAGTGTAAAGTAAACTACATCCTTTAGGCAGAGATGAGCGGTTCACTTCAGCCACTTTAACATCTTTAGGTTGACATTCCCCTTGTAATGCAACGACCTTCTTCAGAGAAAGTAACGATTGCTTTTTGTATAATGTTTGCGTTTGTCTCAAGCCGCCGTGTCCGCTAACTTTAAGGAGGCAAAAAAATATTGAATTACTGTAGAGTAGCTTAACTGACACCTAATAGAACATTTCTGAAGATAATAAAAAGTGATCGGTACGTCTTGTAGAGTAGAGTACGCGTGATAAGTATTTTCTAATGTAGCTTCGTGGCTCGACAAGAACCCGCCTCATATGATCCCGCAAACGCTAGTCGTCAAGCACGCGTACGCGGTCGTTAAGCGAAGCTAGTTAGCTGAGCTCGGTGTTGTTTATAGCTCGCTGACACTTATGCCTGACCATCGGCACCAGTGTCCTACATGGGCATTGCGGAAACCATTAGAATGTCCTAATTAGTGCTCGACAGAAACTTAGTTCCGAAATAATTAAATTACCACTCGCTGCATGGATAGCGAAAGAGATCCAACATATTGGAACTTATACCGACAGTAGACAATCAATTCAGGTTGCCTTAAACCAATTTTTTCCGTCGATGTGTCGCAAAGTGACATCGAAGACTGGATAGACGAAAATCTCAGTGATCCGCAGTCAGTATCCCCACAATTTTCCAGCCATGATCCAACTGAAAGTAACGTCACTGATTCCTAGGAAGTATGTCATTTCAAAGCCTTCCAGAGCATCGAGAAAGCAATCCAATGGGCATAGGAAAACTATATTTGCATCGAAAAAATTACAATTTTGAAAGATTTAAAAGATGTGGCTTTTTTAAAAGCAAACAAAAATTTGTGATTTTTTTCGTCGTGAATAAGATAAACTTTGGTTTTTTATATTTTTTAAATGTTTTTCAATAGTTCTTATATTTTAGTTCGGAATAAATACGTTGTAATTGAAAATCAAATTTCTAGCGTTTGTATTGCTGATACGAAAAAAGGTTCGTTTATCTGAAATCCATGAAAATCTGACAAACCCCCACAATCAATTATTCGGATTACCGAGACACTACTGTAATTGGAAGAAAATAAACAAAAGGGTACCTACTTACCCAACATTCTCGCCGGGCGACCGCTGGTGATGTGGGAGGTACTTGAAAGTGATCTATTACGAAAACTCTCTGGAAAACCAACATTCAGATTGTAAAAATATTGAGTAAAGTGTGGCCTTATGTAATACTCCATATGAAATGAACTGAAGAGACTGTGATATTTCAAACTGACGAAATTGATAAAGTGATTGACATCGAATGCTAATTAAATCTTTCACGCTGGACAGGGTTGTTTAAATTCCATTCCAGAAATAACAAGTAGTCATAGTTGTAATAGATACATTGTTTCATCAATAACCGACTCTTTTACGAAATATAACTATCTTCCCGCTCCAAAATTAGAATATCCAAAATATATTAATTTGATTAGTTTTGAGTTGAACGATAATCCTATTAGAAATTGTTTTTTTCATTTGCATCCTCAACTCTGCATGTGTATTAGTGACATGTTCTACTCAACCGCAATTCCGGTTAGACTTAACTGGTTAGTTTTCCGACCTTTCGCTATGAGCACATGAATAACCAGAAAGATTATTCTCGCAATTCACTTTTCGTAAGTATGCTTAACGCAAAAAATTAGCTGTCTTAATATTACTTTGAAACTATATTGCGGGCGTTCACATGGTGCCTAAGATCTTTACCTTCTCATCATAACTTCACCTTCTTCGCGTTATTTTCCATTCAGACATTCCGGCTTTTTTCTCGAAAGCAACGGCCCGACGCACAAATTCCGCCACCTTTTCTTTTCTTTACACACTCGCCCTACGATAACTCACATAAATATATAAATCACCAATTGCGCGGCTAAGATAGAAAACTGGATATCCCTTTGCAGTAATGTGAAATTGCCAAGATTTTTCAAACCTCCAATAAGAATTTTGCAAACCACTGAAACACTTCGCGAGTATGTTTTCTTTCATTTTCCTCATCGTGATCGATGAGGGCAATTTACCCACTTGAATTTGCAACGCACGACGCTAACTTTTGAATGCAAAATTCTCACAGAAAACTTCCATTTTCGCGAATGTAACGTACTCCCTGCAGTCCGTAGACAACTTCCCATGATATTTCACAAGCAGACGACTTTTCCACAACTTCTAGAATTCGATTTTCCTCGACTGAGTGACGAACGAGCGTCTCCTTTAATAGATGTACTAATCATCACACCCAACCGCCGCGGCGTCCGCGCTTGTGCGAGCAGACCTCGATCCGTCCAAATCTCCGCATGATTTTCTCCACCGCACCTGTAAATCCTAAGCCGCTGCTAGCTCAGCTGAGTTAGATTGCATTCACCAATGCAATACATGAATGAATCAGTGTTCCCATGTCAAAAATTTCAATTTGCAGATTTGTGTGATTAAGTTATTAAAATTAATAATAAATTGAAAATTTAAATCATCATAAAAGATAAATAGTATAACGAATATCAATGCAAAGAAAAAATTTACGTTAGATGCAATAAAAAGAAGCAATATAAATTTATGTTTAGCCTAAAAAGTTAAACAAATTTTTCTTCCCAGTTTTTATAATTTACAAAAAGTTAATTTTGAGTGATTAAATTTTTCAAATCTGCAATTGATATTTCGGAACAGTGTTATTCGGCTTTCGAGCAGTTGGCTTATCTGACTGCTCGATCCTGCTCTGGGCAGAGTAATAAAAATGCGTTTTATTGGATTCTGTTGATGATTCAGTATTCTTTTATGATGATTATATTATTACTATTATTAATTTTGCAAGCAAAACAGTAATTCCTCATTAAATTTCAAAAACTAATTCTAATCAAGCTTATATTTATCAAAACATCAGAGGGAAAGATCCATACTTGTTTGAACAGTTGGCACTTTAATGGTATTTATAGTTGCATAGTTTTTTTTTCTTTGCGGTAACTGCATTTATCAGTCGTACAGCCATCTTTACAATTACATCGATTGTAACTTTGGCCACCACACTTGGACGACATTCTAACACACTCGTGCAGTGAAATCACAGACTCTGGGATATCTTCAATGGACACAAACCTTTCTTTGCATAATACAAAATTTAGTTCCTTGAGTACAATTGATTAAACGTAGCATGTACTAGAATAGCACCCAATTTCTAAACGTTAGAGGTCTGTTTTTTAGGGTTTTGTACTAAAATACAAAACCCTATTGCAATCACGACCTGTGTCCGTCTATCCGTCCGTCTGTATGCCACAGCACTTTTTCTCTGAAACTATAGAAGCTACAGCAATGAAACTTTGTGAACAGGTCAAGGGTGTAAAAATTTTTCAAAGGGGTTTAAGGGGGTCTCGCCATATAGGGAAGTGACCCCTCAAAAAAACATTTTCATCATTGGCAGTCGAGTAGGGAGTCATTGGAAAGGTCTTAATGATATCTTTTCAAAACAAGTCTTAAAATTGCCTTATCTGTACCGAGGGGGGCAGGGGATGGGGAAATGTACGAACGATGGAACAATATGCGCTTTTTACCGACTTAAACACGACAGCTTTGCTAGGATTTGCATGACAATTTCAGGAATGATAGGTATCATGAATATCTTTGAGAATCGGTTCATTTAGTGGTATCAGTAATCGTAAAACAAAATAGTGGCTGTTTTAAATGCGAGGATTGAATAATTTTGAGTTATTTTTCCCCAACTTCAACGTTTAAGGTGCATGCTTTCAACACTTGATTAAATTTAATGGATGACTGAAGATGAGTACCAACAATTAATGCTCATAGGCGAAACAAGTGGAAGAGGCAGGAGAGAGCTCCTAACAAAAAATCTTTGTAATCATTCTAGGATTCGGTAAAATTGGCCATGAATCGATGATTACAGTACAGGGGAGCGGCCCCTGAAAAAGATTTCATCAAACGTAGCCGATATGAGTATCAAATGAAAGTTCTCTTTGGGAGCATTACAAAACAGTTCTTAAACTGACAGTTTTTGCTTCAATGGTGGCACAGGGGGGAAATACATGAAAAATGTGTTTCCACTGTGATCTGAAAAATCTGAAAAAATTATCAAGGGAGATATTTATTGGTATAACAATTACAAATGCCTCAGAAGTCCAAATTCTTTCAACTTTTTTAATAATAGTATGATCCTCAAATTTCACATTTTCTCCAATAAAATCGTCTTTGACATGTTTCTTGATTTTATTCGTCGCTGGTTACTGCATTTTGTAAGTTGAGTACAAAACCCTTCTGACATGAGCGTAAGTCTGTCTATTCAACTTGTTCAAGAATAGTAGCAAGCGAATTTCGTCCATCGCGTCGAGCTCGATCAATATCTGCAATACGAACTCTAACGGTGCCACATATTTTACGTACGGGATACTTATTGCTAGAAACATTAAGCATTTTGTTTTTTTGTTTTTTGTTATTTCTGTAAATTATTTGAAGCTTAATTTTGAATAAGTAGACCTGCTCACGACGGTTGATTCCGATGAAATTTTTTTCATTTGTGGGCTCTAAAATTTTAGAACAAGTTTGCAAAGGGTCTCAAATTTTTTCGAATTCCTCGCACTATACATTCCCATTTTCTTCAGAATTTTGACCTTTGCAGGAAGATTCGGTGGATTCTATTTGGCTTTTGTTTGGAGCAGTGCCTTCTGTACTTATTAATTTTTCCAGGTCTTCTTCCAAATATGTACAAATTAGAGCTTCTTGAGGCATAGAAGAACTTTTTAGCCCAAATTTCATGTGGACTACAGTTTATACCTCTGCTCTGTTTTTCATTAATTCGAGGAAACGTAATCCTTCTGACCATTTTTTAGTGTTACTTTCCCCCAGCCATGAACTAAACATATTTTACTAAAATCACGTCCTCTCTGTCCGTCTGTCCATCCGTCCGTCCGTCCGTGTGTCACACCACTTTTTCTCGCAAACTACATAAGCTAGAAATATAAGATTTGGTAAGTAGGTGCGAAGTGGCGCCGTCTTCAAAGTTTCACCCCGAAAAGAAATTTATAAGGTCTTTAAGAGAAGTCTCCCCATATAGTGGAGTTGCCCCCGAAAAATTTTTTTTTATCGCATGTGGGCAATATGGGTATGAAATGAAAGGTTATAATGAGAACTTTTCAAAACAGGTCTCAAAACAACAAATTTTGCTTTGAGGAGTGCAGGGGAAGGGGAAATGTACGAAAATTTTGTGTCCCTCCCTCCTCACAATTGGACACCTTCGACCTGAAAAATCTGAAAAAATCAAAGAGGTGTAACTTTAGGAGTACAAGGGCAGCAAATACCTCAGAAGCCGAACTTCGATCAACTTTGTTGATAATAGTACATTTTATAATTTTAACATTTTTGCCTATAAAATCAAGATGGGACCTTTAAATTTCCCAAGACCTACAATTTAAATAAAAAAATGAAAGAAAGTATATACCCTTTAATTCTACTATTTATATTAAATTTCGTATACAATTGTTTCGTTCTCTACTTGAGAACTTCCTCAGTACTACTATTCGCTAAACTATAAGTATCCTAATATTTATACTAAACTCATTAACATATTAATATGAATCTCTAATTACACCTAATCCCTCAAAGTACTTTTACTTAATCTCTAATTACCTGATCCTTTACCATTCAAAAATTTGTTTTTCCTTAATTACTACTTAACTACCTTCATTATTTTGTCAGCTTGAATAGCCAGGTGTATCCGTTACCTGGGTCGCCGTTCCAAATGTCCTGCGTCTTCCGATTGAATATCTCCAAGCTTTCTGCTACATCAAGCTTCCATCCGTTTGTAACCGTTTTCAGCATGCTTACGTTGTCCGCAGTGATGTCATGTTTTTCAAGGACTATATGCTCTGCTACTTTTGATTTGAAGTTTTTTGCATCCTGCTTTTTGTTTTTGTTGACTGCTTCCCTTAAGTGTTCATTCCATCTGACACCTAGTGATCTCCTCGTTTGTCCAATGTAACATCCATTACATTTCGTACACGATACCTTGTAGACTCCACTGCGCTCCATTTTGGGAATGGGGTCCTTGGTTGATCCAAGCAAGTTCTGTATTTTTGTGGCCCGGCTCGTATAAACTAGGTCGATGTCTACGTTCTTCATAGCCCTCTTCATTGTTTCCGTCCTTGAGTCAAACGTTACAACCAACCTCTTCCGTCGCTCGACTTCCGCAGTTAGCGTTGTGAACTTTTTATTGAAGATCTCCTTCGTTCGTTTGGCTATCAATTTGGTAACTTCATCCGTAGGGTATCCATTCCACTCGGCTAGCTTATAAATGTGGGACGTTTCTTTTTTCAGGCCTTCCTTATTCAATGGAAGCGTGAGCATTCGATTCACAAGCCAGCTAAATGTCGCCCATTTTTGCTGTTGGCAATGGTTCGAAGTGAAAGGAATTATCCGCATGGTGTCCGTTGGTTTGCGGTATATTTCGAATTCCAATCCATTAGCTCCTCTACATACCATTACGTCAAGGAATGGTAGCCGCCCCTCCGACTCCAGCTCGTGGGTGAAACTGATGTTGTTGTGTATTGAGTTGATCGCCGTGAGAATTTGCTGGACCTGATCCTCTTTGATGATCGTGAAGATATCGTCTACATAACGCACCCATCGATGTGGCAGTTTACCTTCTTGTGCTAACTTCTCCTCCAAAAATGCCATAAAAACTTCGCTTAGAAACGGGGAAAGAGGATTTCCCATTGGAGCACCACGTGTTTGCTTAAAAAATTCTCCCCTGAAGGTGAAATAGCTTTCACCCATGCAGAGTCTAGCCAGTTTCAAATACATTTTGGCTCGTGCTTTCCATTGTTCTCCTGATCCTTGTATCAGAATCCACTCCTCAAGTAACGTAAGTGCTTCTTTGACCGGAATACTGGGAAAAAGTGCCTTAACGTCAAATGACACCATCGTATCTCCATCTTCCAAAGGTCCCCAGGACAAAACCTTTGAAGTAAATTCTGCCGAATTTGCTACTGATCTGGTAACAAATTTTTTTTTGTCCATGTTATTGAATTCCTTGACTAACCACTTCGCAATTTTCTGAGTGGGAGCGTTTTCTGCTGACACAATTTCACGCATTTCATGGCCTGGCTTGTGAATCTTCGGAAGTCCTATGATCCTTGGCAGCGATGGGTTGGTTACTTTTAAGAATTTCTTGATTTCCTGAATCCATGGTTCACATTCTTTCAGCACTTTTCCCTTTCTTTTTATTGACTCAGGAAGCGGATTATTTCGTAGACTAAAGTTTGGTCCCGTATTTATTTTTTCCCGCATTCTATTGTCGTAATCGGCCTTGTCCATGATCACTACGGCATTCCCTTTATCCGCTTTCATGTAGTAAACCGGTAGATTTTTGAGCTCCTTGATGATCCTATTCTCGTCCTGCTTTCCGACCCATCTAGTTTCTTTTCTCAGTGTATCTGCAGTGCTGGCTCTTATCTTTTGTTTTTCCTCTGCCGTCAGTCCATGCATGCTCGAAAGTCTATTGATCCCGGCTTCGATTTCTATGACGATATCTTCAGGTTTGGCTTTCGCGTTAATGGAGTATTTCAGCCCCATGTTCAGCAGATTCTGTTGAGCTTCCGTAAATACCTGGGACGATTGATTGATGACTATGTTTTCAATTGTACGCACCTTGATTTGTTGGGACACTGTCACTTGCTCTCGTCTTAATTGATGAAACTTCTTTTCTAGTATTAATTTCTTCCGCTCGCTTTCACACTCTTCCGCTACTTTCACTTTTGTTAGAAACAACGGGAAACCCAACGGATATTGTTTGGCCAGGCTCAAATGTAATTCGTATGCCTCTCTGCTTCTCCTGTCCAATTTTGCATAGAGTCTTTCAATACTCTCCTTCACCAACTGCATTTCCAGATACTTGATCATTGTACCTTTCTTGAACGGTATACTCGTCTTGAGTTTGACGGTGTGGCTTTTCGGGGTGATGTTATTGTGCTTGCATTTTTTTAAAAAACTTAAATCCCTTCTTAGTGACGCGACAGACTTCCTTAAACTGATAAACTTATTGACTTCAGCGGTAGGCTTGGGTGCCATTTTAATAGTTATATAGTGTCACACCACTTTTTCTCGCAAACTACATAAGCTAGAAATATAAGATTTGGTAAGTAGGTGCGAAGTGGCGCCGTCTTCAAAGTTTCACCCCGAAAAGAAATTTATAAGGTCTTTAAGAGAAGTCTCCCCATATAGTGGAGTTGCCCCCGAAAATTTTTTTTTTATCGCATGTGGGCAATGTGGGTATGAAATGAAAGGTTATAATGAGAACTTTTCAAAACAGGTCTCAAAACAACAAATTTTGCTTTGAGGAGTGCAGGGGAAGGGGAAATGTACGAAAATTTTGTGTCCCTCCCTCCTCACGATTGGACACCTTCGACCTGAAAAATCTGAAAAAATCAAAGAGGTGTAACTTTAGGAGTACAAGGGCAGCAAATACCTCAGAAGCCGAACTTCGATCAACTTTGCTGATAATAGTACATTTTATAATTTTAACATTTTTGCCTATAAAATCAAGATGGGACCTTTAAATTTCCAAAGACCTACAATTTAAGTTTTTTGAAAATAATTGTATGTGTCCCAAAAATTTCACAATAATGGACAATAAATAGCTAAGTTACAGCGGATTGAATATTTTATCAATTACAACAACATTAACACGCGATACTAGGGAGATATACGTTTGCAACAGACCTAGACACTAAAAATATGTAGGAATTTTGATAAAAATTTCAGAAATGGCTTGTAGTATTGATGTGTTATCATGACTAACCAAGCGACGGGGTCAAAACACTTGAAACGAAATAGCGACGAATATAAAAATATAATAACCATTATAATTATTCGAACTCAATTTATGGAATCTTTAATTCTTTTATTTTTTCTTCGGAAAAACTTTTAATCGATAATGCTAGCGGTGATAGTTTCTGGGTCTACTTTGGGTTAGTAATAATAATATGAATAAGTTGCATATCAAATTGTTATTATGAAATGATGTTTTTTCGTTAAGGACCCTCGAGCAGTTTGCCTAGGCAGGCTGCTCGATTACTACATAAATTTATATTGCTTTGATTGAAACTGATGCTCGAGATTTCATATAATCACATAACCATTAAATCTAAATATACATATTAGCAGAAATTATTGACTTTAGAGTTCTAAAAAAAAGAAAATTTCATGAATTATTACTGTTGGGAATTCAAACAAGTTGGGTAAACAGACCTACGCTCATGTCAGAAGGGTTTTGTATTCAATTTACAAAATGCAGTCACCAAATCGAATCAAATCAAGAAACATGTCAAAGACGATTTTATTGGAGAAAATATGAAATACGAAGATCATACTATTATTAACAAAGTTGAACGAATTTCGACTTCTGAGGTTTTTGGTATAGTTATACTCATAAATATCTATTCATGTATTTCCCTCCTGTGCCCCGACTGAAGCAAAAACTGACAGTTTAACAACTGTTTTGAAAAGCTCCCATGAAAACTTTTATATCATACTCATATCGGCTATGTTTGATGATTTTTTTTTCAGGGGCCACTCTCCTGTACTGTTATCATCGATTCATGACCTATTTTTTCGAATCCTAGATTGCTTACGAAACCCTTCTGCCAGGAGCTCTCTCCCACCTCTTTGACTTGTTTCACTTATGAGCATTCATTATAGGTACTCATCTTCAGTCATTCATTAAATTGAATCAAGTGTTGAAAGCATGAACCTGAAACGTTGAAGTTGGGAAAAAATAACTCAAAATTATTCAATCTTTGCATTTAAAACAGCCACAATTTTGTTTTACGATTACTGATACCACTAGCTGAACCGATTCTCAAAGATATACATGACACTTTTCATTCCTGAAATTTTCATGCAAATCCTAGCAAAACTGTAGTGTCTGAGTCGGTAAAAAGCGCATATTGTTCCATAGCCATATGTTGCCATAGTAATAAATGCAGCGCATATTGTTCCATAGTAATACAGGAAAATTCAAACCGCTATAACTTCGCTAAATATGATTCAATCTTTATGAAACTTTCAGGATAGATCAATCTTATAAATAAACATCTACGAACTGATTTTCATTGAATTTAAGGGAAGTTCTCATCAAGACCTTTCATTTGATTCCCATATCGGCTACCTTCAAAGAATTTTTTTTTTCGGCGGGTCACTCTCCTATATGGGGAGAGCCCCCTTAAATACCTTATAAATTTTTTTTGTAGTTGAACTTTGAAGAGATCACAATTTTACACCTGCAGATAAAATTTGATATTTCTAGCTTAAGTAGTTTCCGAGAAAAGCTGCCGTGACACACGGACGGACGGACAGACCGACGGACAGGCTGGTCGTGAAACTAGTTGGGTTTTGTAAAATTATTTTACAAAACTCTAAAAAGAGAATAAAAATGCTTAGAGAAAACTCAGTCTTTCCACTTGACACCACAAACAGGTATGGGAGCTAGTCATCGGATGAGCCTTATCCCTTGTTACAGGGACTCTTGTAGGGCTGCTTGGCGTTCCACACCCAATATGGGTCAAGTCATCAAATTTTGAATTTCGATTGTGTTGGAAGGGGTGCGTGGGAGCACCGCCACCACCTGGATGCCGCACTCTTATTTGTGGACTATGACCGTCCTCGGCGTAGACGGAATCGCCTCTTCGTAGTCCCTTACGGTTAGTTACTTTGGCGATTGGCACCTTTACATCAGCCAATTGGTTCAGTTTCGGCGCTGGTCACCTTAAGAAATAGTAATTGCAAAACATATGTTGTAGTGGGCTCTTATGCCGTAGGAAAAGCACCCGCCCATGACACCGCAAAGCTAGCTTGCCAGCCCACTTACGCATCACCAGAAAAGGCCATTTCCAGTGCAGCACCGATTCCGCTTGACCACCGCTGTAGTCCTTAACGGACAAACACCATCAACTAAAACACTACACTAATCATAACTAAACGGACTTATAGTCCATCCGAAGAACTACTAGAAGCAAATCTCGTTGTCACCAACGGAAATCAAACCAGTGATCATCGGCTTACGGGACGAGTACTCTAATCACTACACCACGTAGACTACGCGGTATGCTTCTAGTTTTTGTAAATCAAAAAATAAAATAAGTCAATGGATAATGGAGATGACATTAAAAATCATTCAAAACGGAAAAATATTATAATTTATAAAACCAATTCCCTTCCGTTGGATCTAATGACTGATTAAATGACATTAAACTAGTTGTAATTCACGTAAGGCAGGTTGAGTTGGTTCAGGCTTCAGGAACTCGATCGTTCAGTGTAATTCGAAGCCAGCTTTCATTAATCTATTTCACCCAGTTTTTGATCCACTTTATAGATATATCAATGCAAATCAAGCATGTTTCCAAATTAATTACCTCATTTTGAAACGGAAGTTTGCTAACGAACCCCGGTCATTAGCAAGGAAGTGATTTTTCAATGCTAGTTCTAGTGGTGTGGATGTCAAATACGTGCAAGGCTTAGCGCCCTCAGAATAATTTCTTTACTTAATAAGTAGGCTGCTATGATTGAATATCTATAATATTGAAGCAAACATGTCCAGTAGTCCTAGTCGAGAGAAAGAACTCGTTTGATCACATAAATTGGCAATATCGCTTGGCTATCATTCTCCACCATCAACACGCACTCTGATCCATCTGATGGTACTTAGGAGCTGAAGAATTAATTACACTGTCATGATCACACTACCACATCGATTATTATCATTTCATTTATCACCGTATTCTTTTCTCGAGACCGTGATTATACACTCTGGACTCGAATGTTTTCTGCGTGGGAACTAATTGTAAATTCCCGAGCAAGATCAAGACAAAATGTTCATTATCCATTAAATCGCATCATAGAGTTACTTCAAGTGGAACTAATTGCCCAAGAACAAGAAGTTGAAGACACAACTTGACTACATTAATAAACACACACTCAAAGACCACGAGTACGGCGGGATCAAGTTTGGGGGTGAAGGTTTCTTAGCGTATATGTCATGTCTTGTTGGCGTGGCCGCCAATTTAATGTCTTCCTTCCTAAGTATATTAAGAAAATAAAAATGATAATAGGTTTGAATGCTTCTGTGATCCGATGTGATCTCTTTCATTGAATAGATTTTATCCAACGATGAAAGCATCCACACAATTTTGAAAGGAAGAAAAACGAAATGACGGTGGAATGGTATAACTAATGATAAAAGTGGTTTGTTGCGTCACACTGGTTCACACTACCTTTCACTTCAGTTCACTATCTATATTACTCATGTATTTTGATAAGAGTGCATTAAAAAATAATGACAGAACGAACTGAATGATCTGATGATGAGTCAAGCCGTAGAGAGCTTATCAATGTTTTAAATTCCTTTGGTAATACGCCCTCTGATATATTTTATTGAAGCGGGCCCAATTGTAGTTTACTGGATCAGACTAGGGAAGCATTTACTACTTGGTGGCGTGATGGATCCAATTTGTTAACTTGCTGGTGGGTACAACGCCGGATCATTACTGTCCAACAACGAAGAAATGCGTTATGGTATGATGATCATGAGGCGCAAGCAACTATTAGCGTCAGAACGAGTGGTAGACCATGCAACGTTTAGAATGTAATTTAGCGTTAAAATGATCATGCTAAAATTTACATGTGTTACTTACGATTATGTGTATGATCTGAATAATGAATACAAAACGAGCTGAATATGAGTGAAGAAATTTAAGTATTCTGAACAAATTAAATGATATTGCAAGGATGTAGGATGCAAAGTATCCTTGTCCAGTCAAAAACAAGTTGAGTAAGCAGAAGAGTGCTCCTACCAGAAGGTCTTTGTAAACATCCTAGGGTTAGAAACAAGTTTTCAAACGGCGTGAATCGATAACTTGAACTATTCATCCAATACTTGGATATGAAATCGTTCAAATTTATACAAAAGATGCACAGTTGCTTTCATAAGCACAGTGCAGCCGCCATTTTAATCTAGCTTAAATGATTTTTCTGAATGCTCGGCCGATTGAACATGTTCAAGTTAAACACTATTCCTTAAATTTTCATGAAAATTGAAAGAAAATAAAAGTGCATAAGTCAATTTTAAATATATGTAGGCTTTTCCAATAAGAGGTGTTATTTTGAATAGATCTTGTGATTTAACACTGTGGCGACCTCGTCAGAAATTCAAATTTGTTTTTCATCAAAATTTATCAGAATCTAGTACAATTACTAAGTTTGTCAAGTTGCCTAAATGTACCACCGTTTAGATTCCATAAAATTCCATTATGTTCTAAGTATTTAGTAAAACGTATACTCGTTCACTCTCTTCTTATCCGCACATCGTGCAGGTCACGGCCAGGTACTGCATAACGTTTTTTTTGTTTTTGTGGTAGGGAGGTGAAGGTATTTATGCCCGCCGAGTCTGGCAGTGTGGGACTCCCATGGAGGATACCATTGGACTACCCACTAAACACCTCCCCTGTCAATCTGAGAACCTAGCCTGGAACCGTTTGACACATTACTTCGGGCCAGGTCTCGTTTTGTTACGCCGTGGGGCGCCTTCAAGCTGGGGAGTCCCTTTCCTAGCGGGAGGGGAGAGGGGAAGAGGAATTGCCAGAAGAGCGATCCCCCAGCCCCAGCGCCTTCGGCTGCTGTGAGTCCCTTTTATATTTTAGGACTGCCCGAGCATAATGTGCCACCTGGTTCCATTTGTCAACCGATTCGAACATCACCGCAACTATATTATCCGGGGTGAGCTCTCCCGTCTTCCTGTAGAGTTCTCTTCGCAGCCTGGCCCATTTGGTACACGCAAAAAATGTGTGACAGGCATTGTCCTCCTCTCCTGGGCAAAATCGACAATCGGGAGACCGTGACTTGCCGATCTTGTGCAGGTAAGACTGAAATCACCTGCATAACGTTACATCTAAATATTATAAATCTTGTTTCATTTGAAAAAATTGAACATTCATCATTATTGTACTTGCATTTGTTTTTTTATCATATTTTTGTCAATGAAACAATTGGTGACCTCGTCAGAACTCGTTCCGCGTTCAATATTATCGAGAGTGCATAAGCCCCGGAATCTCCAGATACGTGAATTGGATAAAAAACTGAATATTACAATATTTGCTGGCAAATCTATTTGTGAGGTTATAGTCTAACATCCAAGGTGATACTCATCAATTTCTCATTGAGTCATCGTGCTTCATCTACGCGCAATTTTCTTCTGCTGACAACGAGTGCACTATCAGAAGGGATTTTCAACACAAAGCGCGCCCCGAGCAACGCTTCGTCAACTGATGGACGTTCCAGACAAACAAATTCATCTTGGTGCTACAATTTCTTCAACGATAAGTGCAGTGCGCTGTGTCATTGTGTTGCAATATCTTCAGGAGTGTTTCGGAGGTGCAGTGCTACAGCTTATTTCTGCGTGCTTCATTAAGTTTCACGGCGATCGTTGCGTTTTCCATCCTGCCGGCTCCAACAACCAGAGCCCCAAACGCAGCGAGACACAGCATCGCGGGTCGCAGCACTGTCAATATTATATCACAAACGCAAACTCATCGTGTTCGCTACAATAACCTAACATCCGATTGGCACTTTTGAATGTTGCTTCTGTACTTTTGCATGGATCCTGTCAACAGTATCAACAATTGTCGAAAGTCGTCGCTTAATTTGAATGGTCCTGAGCCCAGATGAATTTTTTTTCATTTTCAAGTTAAATTATTTGGCATGTATTATTATATATAATCATTATCATTATCATTTTATAATATATATATTTTAAGCGCTAATTATTTGTGGGATTTTTTTTTATTTGGAGCTACACACTCACATATATATTTATTATGGCTCCCACGGGGACAAAAACTACTGAAGAAAGTGATAGTGAATCTAAAAATATTAACATGTCTGCGAATGATTTGTCAGACAGGGAACCTTTTTTATTCGCATCGACATTAAAAATTCCTCCTTTTTGGTCGAACAGACCAGACTTGTGGTTTGCTCAAGTAGAGGGTCAATTTCGTGTCAAAGGCATTAGCACTTCCACAACGAAATATGATTATCTCGTTGGAGCTTTGCCATCTGAGAATATGGAATTAGTCGCGGATATCCTTCTTAACCCATCGTCAAGTACCGATAAATATGAGCATTTAAAGGAAACTTTATTAGAACGCAGTAAAGATTCAGAGGAACGCAGATTAGATACTCTATTGAATCAAATGCAACTAGGGGACTATAAACCCTCCGAGCTCTTCCCACATATGGAGTCATTAGCTCGAGGTAACAGTTTGATCAATGTATCTCTATTGAGAAAACTATGGATAAAGAAAGTACCGTCTTCGGTGCAAGCGTGCCTAATTGCTATTGAAGACACCCATAGTCAAGAGCAACTATTCGGGGTTGCGGACAAAATATACGATTCTACGCAGACAGTAGTTTCATCAGTGGATCAAAGGTGTAAAATACCAACTTCTGCATCCTCTCTTGAAGAAATAGTTAACGACTTGTCTGACCGCATGAAGCGATTGGAAAATCTTCTCGTAGCAACGTACGGAATTCTTCGAAAAACCGTTATCATTCACTAAATAGATCCAACAGTCGAAGCAAAAACCATGCATTCTGCTGGTATCATTTCAAATTTGGGACCAAAGCAAAAAACTGCATTAGTCCTTGCAAATTCCAAACGGAAAATAAACGAAAAAACGGAATGCAGAAACATCGACTGCGGCTTCGGAGTTTCGGGATGTTTCTCGCCGCTTATTCGTAAGAGATAAACGAAGAGGCACACAATTTCTGATAGATACTGGTGCTGACGTATTTATTATTTCAAATCATGGATTCCCAAACTTATAGTCGAAAACTTCCTTCAAACTAGTTTCCGCTAATGGCTCGCCCATAAATTCATTCGGGATTAAGTGCCTATCATTGGATTTTGGTCTTGGGAAAACGTATACACATAATTTTGTTATTGCCGCAATTGATCACCACATCATTGGTGCAGATTTTTTGTATGCTAATAATCTGCTAATTGATTTAAGAGACCGCAAGCTCAATCATAAACAAACACTGGTTTCCATCAACTGCTTGGTTCGTGAAGTCAACGTATGTTCTCCTAAATTGTTCCCTATTCAAGGTGAATACGGCTCTATACTAAATGACTTTCCCACTTTGAAAACACCTCCTGATTTTAACATGAAAATAAAACATGACGTGGTTCACTACATCAACACTAATGGACCACTGCCATCAACCAAGTCCAGGAGACTTAGCCCGCCAAAGTTTAAGATTGCAAAGTCCGAGTTTCACGAAATGGTCAAATTAGGTATATGTCGACCATCCTCCTCAAACGTAGCTTCTCCGTTGCATATGGTAGCCAAAAAAGAATCCAATCAGTTGCGTCTTTGCGGAGACTATCGGTTATTGAACTCCGTAACCATCTTCGATAAGTACCCGCTGCCTAACATTCAAGATTGTGCTTTGAATTTGCGCGGATGCACATTTTTTCCAAAGTCGATCTGGTGAGGGCATATAATCAAATTCCTGTAGCACCAGAAGATGTTCATAAAACAGCTGTAACAACACCTTTTGGACTGTTCGAATTTACACGGATGCCGTTCGGCGTGCAAAATGCAGCGCAGACATTTCAACGCTTCATTAATCAAATTTTAAATGGGTTGGATTTCATTTTTGTCTATGTTGATGATATTCTTATATACAGTCGAAGTCCTCAGGAGCACAAAGAACACCTGAGGCAACTTTTCAAACGATGACAGGAATATAACATCAAAGTTAATCCAGACAAATGCGTATTTGGACAATCGCAAATTGATTTCTTAGGCCATTCCATATCTGCAGCAGGCATCGCACCTAGTAAAAGTCGTGTGCAAGACATTAGTGAGTTCCCACCACCTTCAACTATCAAGCAATTACTGCGATTTTTGGGTATGGTGAATTTTTATCACCACTTTCTGCCCAACATGGCTAGAATTGCAATACCGCTGTATGACTTCTTAAAAGAAAACAAGAACACAAAAAATGATTTTCAATGGCCTAAAGTACATGAGGATGCTTTCGATCATATTAAAAAATTGTTACAAAGTCAAACACTTCTTGTTCATCCAGCCATTGATGTCAAAATCGGTTTATGGGTAGACGCATCGAGTGATGCTGTTGGAGCAGTTCTCCAACAGTGCATTTCCGGTACCTGGGAACCTCTATCATTCTTTTCAAAGAGGTTACAGCCAGCTGAAAAGAAATATTGAACCTTCGATAGAGAGCTCCTTGCAGCATATCTAGCGATTAAAAGATATAGATACTACGTCGAGGGAAGAGAATTTACACTGTATACGGATCATAAGCCTTTGACAAAAGCGCTTTTAAGTAAATCTGAGTAAAATCCCAGACAAACCAACCAGTTGGATTATATCTCGCAATTTACAAACGATATAAGACACATTAGAGGTTGTCAAAACATGGTCTCAGATATGTAAGTGAAAAAATAGTTTAGGGGTCCGTGATACATACAGGCAGTCCACGATAGTAAATCTTATTTAGAGTCATTTTTCATTTCCACGAATAGGATAAACCACACATACATAGATAGTGCTTGCAAAGCTGCATAATGCCTTCTTATAAAGCAAAATTATTTATTCATATAAAACTATTAAATATCCTTTGTTCATGCAACGTGCTGAATGATTTTATTAAAATTATACTCATAACGCATATTTTCTGATACATATAGTGTGGTGTGTAACTCTTGGCGTGTAATTTTGGTTTCCTTGCATACAAGTTTTCTTTTTATATATTTTTATGGTTTTGTAACATAATTTTACAAAAAGATCTGTCCGTGTGTCACGGAAATTTTTCTCGCAAACTACTTAAGCCAGACTCATAAAATTTTGTTTGTAGGTTTAAAATGATGCTCTCTTTAAAATTCAACTACAAAAACTTTTTAGTAGGTTTTTAAGGGGGATCTCCCTACATAGGGGAGTGGCCCCCGAAAAAAATGCATCAAAGGTATTCGATATGGGTATCAATTGAAAGGTCTTGATGAAAGCATTTAAAAAAATTAAACCGACATTTTTTACTTCCAGGCGCGCATAGGAAGGGGAAATACACAAAAATGTTGTGTTCCCCCCTTGCGATTGTACACCTGTGATCTGAAAACACTTACAGAGGTAGGCGTTTATGAGCACAACAACAACGCTAAGAAATTAAAATTCGATCTTCAAATTTCACATTCTCCCCAATAAAATGGTGTAGGTATCCTTAAATGAAACGAAATTCGATGTTTAAGTAGTCTTATAAATGGTCCTCATGTTTTGTAAATTTGATAAAGATCGAATGATATACACAGAAGTTATAGCCATTTGAAATTTCTCCAATCACAACAAAAATTTGGCATTTTATGGAATTTCCATCGAATCAGTCATCGCAGTTTTGATTTGATCTTCCTGAAATTTTCAAAAAAAGATCAATAACATGTAGGAAAGAAGAGATATAGAGACGATGTGGTCGACCGCAACACGGGAATCGGGACAGTCTCGATTTGACCGTCGGCGTGCGTGGTTCCAATAAACAGAAATAAAGTATACAATTAAGACATAACTAAGTGTTTTTATTTACTGGTGCCCATTTTATTTTTCCATTGATTTATTTTCCTACATGGAGGTTCAACCGGGATATTGACAAGTTTTATTTGAAAATGAACAGGTGTTTGAAACGGGAAGAAAATAACAGTGACGCTAACTGTGTTGAAAAATCACGGAATAGAGCGAAGCAGAAGAAGATGCGTGTAGGCTCACGGTGCCGCAGTTAAAAGAAATTTGAAAAGAAAAAGACCTCAGTCTATCGGGAAATAAAGCCGAATTAGGTAAACGCATTGCCACAGCAAATCCGTTGGGACAGTGGGTGATGGAATTCCAAGAAATGGTGGAAAAAATTTCGTGAACAGTGCGTTGGGCGAGGAGGATGGTATTAATACAAGTGTGTTAGCGGCGAAGGCGGTCCGTGAGCGCGATACCGTTTTATATAAGCGCGAGAAAGAGTTAGCCGAGCGGAAAATCGCCTTAGCACGTCGCGAAATAGAGATGTTACGGCGAAGCCAATCAGTTGGTGATAGTGTTGTGGCAACAGTGGTAGTCATATCGAGAACAATGCATGCCGACAAAGAACATTCGCGAGTAGTGCGCTTAAGTTCGGTGGTGCACACTTTTTTTTGTGGTAGGGAGGTGAAGGCATTTACGCCCGCCGAGTCTGGTAGTGTGGGACTCCCATGGAGGATACCTTTGGACTACCCACTAAACACCTCCCCTGTCAATCTGAGAACCTAGCCTGGAACCGTTTGACACATTACTTCGGGCCAGGTCTCGTTTTGTTACGCCGTGGGGCACCTTCAAGCTGGGGAGCCCCTTTCCTAGCGGGAGGGGAGAGGGGAAGAGGAAATGCCAGAAGAGCGATCCCCCAGCCCCAGCACCTCCGGCTGCTGCGAGTCCCTTTTATCTTTTAGGACTGCCCGAGCATAATGTGCCACCTGGTTCCATTTGTCAACCGATTCGAGCATCACCGCAACTATATTATCCGGGGTGAGCTCTCCCGTCTTCCTGTAGAGTTCCCTTCGCAGCCTGGCCCATTTGGTACACGCAAAAAATGTGTGACAGGCATTGTCCTCCTCTCCTGGGCAAAACTGACAATCGGGAGACCGTGACTTACCGATCTTGTGCAGGTAAGACTGAAAACACCCGTGCCCGCTCAAAAGCTGGGTCAGATAGAAGTCAGTCTCACCATGCCTTCGATTTAGCCACGGTCTGACATCCGGGATGAGGTGCGCAGTCCACCTTCCCTTCGTCCAATTCCTCCAAGACTGCTGCCAATCGTTGAGCGAGCGTTGTCTCTCCTCGCGGACAACCATCTCCCTCGCATCCTCGTTTCGGCGCAGGTAAATAGCGTGGCCCTCTCTAGCAAGGAGGGCGACAGGTATCACGCCTGCAATCACTCTCACGGCCGAGTCGGAGACTGTTGGATACGAAGATGCAATTCTCAGTGCTCCTCTTCTATGTACCTGTGCCAATCGTTTTCGGTATACCTCCTTGCTGAGAGCGTCACCCCATACCTCTGCTCCGTACAGTAGCACTGACCCTACAGCACTCATCAAGAGGCGTTTTCTTGATGGGCTGGGTCCCCCTACGTTGGCCATAAGTCGACTCAGGGCCGATATTCCCGAAGCAGCCTTCCCAGCCGTTGCCCTGATTTGCTCAGAGAAACTCATCTTCGAGTCGATCAGTAGCCCCAGGTACTTCACCGGTGGCTTTGATTCGACCTGTATATCTCCAATACTGATCATCCTTACTCTAGGGATTCTCTTTTTTGTCAAGATGACCACTTCGGTTTTCTCCAGTGCTAAACTGAGCCCGCGAGCAGTCATCCAGTCCCTCACTCGGTGCATTAGCATACCTAGCCTAAGTTGCGCTTGTTCAACGGTGCGTCCGGCGACCAGAGCCGCAACATCATCCGCATAGCCGACCAAGCGCGACTCATCTGGCATCTCAAGTCTCAGTAGCCCGTCGTAAGACACGTTCCACAGGTCCGGACCAAGGATAGATCCCTGGGCAACACCCGATGTAATTTCCATCCTTCGTTGGCCCTGCGTCGTGTCGTAGAGCAGGCTTCGGTCTTTTAGGTAGTCCCTCAAAAGCTGCATTAGATATTCTGTGGTGCACACTAGACCCAAGAAAAATGTTGCGACGCTATCAGACCTCAATGTTTTCTATGGAAAGACGGATATCTACGAAACATGGGAGAAGCAGGTTTTCTACGACGGGCATATAAATTCGACGATGATACGACGAAAATATTGATAGGAACATGGCAAAAGGGGAAAGCAATAGAGTGGTTTTACTCGAAGGCGGAGTATATTGCGTTGTCCCCTGACGGACTTTTACGGGAATTGAAGAAGATGTTTTATCGCCAAACAAATAAAATTATAATGCAACGACAATTTAAAGATCGGATTTGAAAGAGAAATGAGACACTCTGTGACTACGTACATAAACAAGTTGGGTAAACAGAGCTACGCTCATGTCAGAAGGGTTTTGTATTCAATTTACAAAAAACAGTCACCAGATCGAATCAAATCAAGAAACATGTCAAAGACAATTTTATTGGAGAAAATATAAAATTCAAAGATCATACTATTATTAACAAAGTTGAACGAATTTTTCGTGTATTTCCCCTCCCTGTGCGCCCCTCGAAGCAAACTTTGCCAAACTAAGACCTGTTTTGAAAGGTTCTCATCAATACCTTTCATTTGATACCCATATTGGCTACCTTCAATTAAATTTTTTTTCGGGGGGTCACTCCCCTATATGGGGAGACCCCCCTTAAATACCTTATAAAATTTTTTGCAGTTGAACTTCAAAGAGAGCACCACTTTACACCCACATACAAAATTTGATGTTTCTAACTTAAGTAGTTCCCGAGAAAAACTGCTGTGACACACGGAGGGACGGGCGGACGGACGGACAGACAGACGGACAGACAGGACGCGATTTTAGAAGGGTTTTGTAAAATTATTTTACAAAACCCTAAAAAGGATTCTCGCGAATCACCTTGGCGTGGACGAAGAGGAAATTGTAAGCTATGCCATTGACGGTATTCCGGATTTACAATTGCGTGATTGCAGGGTTTTGGGTCAATGCCCGCTTTACTACTTACGTTTGAAGAAATATCCTTGCAAGATCGGAAAGGCTCGATGAAATCGAACGAAAATGCTGATGGTGAAAAACTTCCAAGCGGTATAGTGTTGAAGCAATGTTACAACTGCGGGGGTAAAACACACTTGAGCCGTGAGTGTCCGGATAATTTGAAGGGGTTGAAGTGTTTTCGATGCAACAAGTTTGGACACACTAAAGCACAATACCAAGGAGCACAACAAGGCGTTGAGCTAGAGGTAGATAGAAAACACTGTAATGCATTAAATACAATGGACAGGAAAGCGTACAAAATAGTGAAGGTGGTCGGAAAGGATATTAAAGCTATGTTTGACTCTGGCGGTGATCTTCACTTAATGACGAGCAGCACCTACGAAAGTCTGGATGCACCTGCTTTGAAGGCGTCGACAACACTCTTTGACGGCATAGGTTCAATTGGTTTGAGAACGCTTGGTAGCTTTACTGCACCGGTATGTGTGGATGGATTTAATTTTGGTTTGCAGATGCACCTAGTTCCGGATGATTATGTGGGATGCAATATGTTGCGCGGAGCATAGCTGACAAACTCCATTGAAGTACATCTAAGAAATGGCAATGCTATATTGGTAGAGCTTGTGGTGGTTATATTATATTTAATTCAAAATAACTCAAAAATATTCATTCCATTCATAAAATATACTTTACATAAAAATACTTTATTTTAACACATTAAATGTAAATCTAGTTACCCATATTGTTTTTAGAATTGTATATATAGATTGTAAATTAATGAAGTAAATTCAGTTAGTTCAGTTTATTCAACGAATTCAGTTCTTTCTCAAATATTGTATTGAGAAAGTTAATTAATAAATATAATTTTATTTGTTTAGTTCGTTCTATAATATTGTAGTGTTTGAAATTATCATAAAATTTTATTCAACATAAAATATCTTTCTAATTATAGAAAGAAAAGTTTATGCTTATAAACAATAACAAACCAACTACAAAGAACGAACAAGCTCAACGCTGAATCTCATACGGATAAGCTCGAAGCAAAGAACAACTTCCAAGACGCAGTGAAGGAGATTATACGCATAAACGTCGTTTAAGGGCCCAGTATGCAGTTGCCCAATATTAACGACCAAACCATATGTCGTACATTAAGAGATTTGATTGAAGGCTGCAAGCCGCGACCGACAAAGACTACCGGTGTAGAAATGAAAATTATCCTAAAGGACGATATTCCAATACAACAATATTCAAGAGAGCAGCGCGATATCGGGAGCGATCTAGTCAATGACTTGATCGAAAAAGGCGTGGTAAGACCTAGTTCATCTGAATATTCTGGCCCAATAGTACTAAAAACAAAAAAAATGGAAAGATTAGAATGTGTGTAGACTATCGCCCATTAAACAAGAAGATGTTAAGGGACTGTTTTCTGTTTTCTTTGATCAAGGACACCTGGATAGATTGTAGGACGACACAGTATTCACTTCACTCGGATTTAGAAAATGCATTTTATCATGTGCCAGTTGAAATGAACATCATAAAGTATACGGCGTTCGTTACACCGGATGGGCAGTTCGAGTTCTTGCGCGTTTCTTTCGGTATCTGCAATTCACCGGCAGTTTTTCAACGACACATCAGAGCAGTATTAAAGACCTGTTGGCAGATGGAACCGTATTGTCTTATTTAGAAGATTTGATAATTCCAGCCAAAGATGAACGAGATGGTTTAGAGAAACTTCAAAGAGTGTTCAAGGTCGCAAGTGAACACAACGTAACGTTTAACTGGGGAAAGTGTATATTCCTGAAAAAGGGAGTGGAGTACTTAGGATACATTGTCGAAAACAGCACTATCATCCCAGGAAAGGAAAAAGCTATGGCTGTAACAGAGTTCAAACGACCAAAAACAGCGAAGGACGTTCAAAATTTTTTAGGGCTGACCAGCTATTTCCGTAAGCTTATCAAAGGGTTTTCGACTGTAGTTAGTCCTCTCTCTAATCTGTAAAAGACGGAATAAAGTTTGAATTCTGAGAAGACCAGGCTAAATCGTTTCAACAGCTAAAGGACATTCTCACATATGGTCCCGTTCTCAAGTTGTATCGAGTCGGATCTGCAATAGAATTACATACGGGCGCATCTAAGCAGAGACTATGAAGATGGAAAGTTACATCCAGTTTACTATGCGAGTTGGAAAACGACACCTGCAGAAGAGAATTTTAAGAGATATGAATTGGAGATTGAATTAGTTTCGCGTTTATTTGTTGGGTAACCGGGTAAAAATTGTTACAGGCTGTCAAGTTCTTGCTCTAACCATAGCAAAATATGGAGACGTCCTTAAGAGTGGCACGTTGGGCGTTGTTAATCGACGAATTTAATTATGAAGCACATGGAGCTTTAAGCCGATATCTGGCATCAGTATATCTTATCAAGAAGAGAGTAGAACGAGTGAAACAAGCCACTGTTTTCGGCAACCCACGTAGAATTATTTCAGACCGAGGGACCACATTCACTTCGAATGCTTTCGCCGAATATTGCAGAGATGAGGGAAAAGAACACATTCCCTTCACGGCGGGTGTACCACGGGGTAATGGTCAAGTAGAGGGGCTAGGCCCAGTGATTATCCCAGTCTTGGTGAAGCTGTCTATAGAAAATCCAGCATTTAAGTTCGTTGACAAAGTCCAACAGAGCATTAATTTTTCGTTTAACCGTAGTATTGGAATTTCACCATTCGAGATACTGATTGGAACAGCTATAAGTACGAAAGACGATTTGAAGCTGCGTGAAATAATTGAAGCTGAAATCGTAGAAATCTTTCAGAAGGAACAATTGGAGCTGAGAAGCAGGAACGTTCAAGAAGAAAATCACAAAACGTTCAATCAACGGCGTAAAGCCGCAAGCCTGTATGATGTCGGCGATATCATAGCTACTGAAAGGACTCGATTTTGAGGAGGTCTAAAAGTCCAGAGGAAGTTTTTGGGCCCTTATCGGGTTTTGACAGTTAAGCTTAATGAACGGTACGGAGTTGAAAAAATCAGTGACAAACATAGGAGACCCAAGGGGACTACGACGTCAGCTGATCATATGAAGTCTAGAATGTCAAGATGCAGGTATCACCGTTGAGACTTCATTCGAGGATTTGTCGTCTAAGGAGAAAGTCGGTATCTGGGACGATGCACCCATCAGAAGGGCCGAGTGTAGGAAAGAGATGACGCGGTCGACCGCAACACGGGAGTCGGGACAGTCTCGATCTAGCCGTCGGTGCGCGTAGTTTAAATAAACACAAATAAAGTATACAACTAAGACATAACTAAGTGTTTTTATTTGCTGGTGCCCATTTCATTTTTCCATTAGCTTATTATCCTACAGTTCTGATCTCACTGATAACATTTATAAGAGTGTGTTTTCTTGGGGTCTTCTAAGCCTAAACTCATGTTTGACTATTCAGTCGTTTTTTATAAATTTATTATTTCCTTATTTTTGCATCGAAAGTTAGAAAATTATTCATTGACATTCTGCGTCGAACTTATACTATTTGATTTTCCTCATTTGTAAATATCAAGTAATATTTTAAAACAATATCTAACCTATTTGTCGTAAATGATGTCAACTTCAAAATGTCTTGGACAAAATCAGGAAACTCTCAACCGATTCAAACAAGATGACACTGATACATTAAATCCATTTCTGCAACACTTGAATCCTCCGAGTAAACAAAGCTGAAGTCTTGCAAGACATTCACAAGTATCTATTATAAACAGTCTTAGTTTCTTTCATTTATTACAGCTGTAAGTGTCTTGAGTTACAGAGAGTCTATCAGATGCAAGAGACAGCGTTACATCTATAGTATAGTACGAGTAACTAAATCCCCTCACAACAGACTCTCACATTTGAACCCTTTGCTTCCTGTTTGAGTAATTTTTCACCCTCCACTTACACCCATCATGGCGACAGTAAGCAAGAGCTAAGACTAGGAATCGAAGGATCTTGAAGGAGTTTCCTCTCGCTCATCCTCTTCCGGTTGCTGTTCATTTACGTTTATTCTGCTTAGCTTCACGTTATTGAGCAATTAATAACTAAAACAACATATCTTGCTGTCATTTACCAGGTGACACAAATAAATGTATGGTTTGCGGTGTAATTTTATGGACACTTAATTCAGTTAACATCTTATTATTGCATGCTAAGTGTCGCAGTGGAAGCAATAGCATAGACCGCATCACATTGCATGGCACGGTAATGTATACCGAACAATTGTTTTTCATTTAGATACGGACATGATTAATGACGATGATGGTGGGTTTTGTGTTTTGATGGAAAAGTGACTTTTCGTTGCTTGTCTAATTGCACAGTAAGATTTTCCGGTTGGCGCCTAGGCGACGGGAAAGAAGCTTTTCCATAGAATGAAATTGCTTCTGGCTTCTTGTTTGAGCAGAATCTTGTTTATTCTTACGAGGTGATAAGTAGAAGCTTATATTGCTTTGAGTAATCATTAGGAATAGAAAGTTTATTCTTATTCAAGAAATTTTCACTGAATGAAAACAATTAAGGAACTATCTCTAGAGAAATAACAGAGATATTAAGAAAGGAATTTTAATCATTCTCTTTAACTAAAATTACAATTATTCTATGAATTTTCAGTTTACGGAGATAATTCTAAACGTTAGTAAGGTAGCAAAATGTTCCTAAGAAAATTCTGTTAAAGATATATTTGAGAGTAAAATGATAGCTTGTCATAGATAAGGAGATCTAATTTGAAAGTAATTCTAAAAGAATTACACTAGATAATTATTTTACGGACTGTTTTGCTTTGACACGTGATATAATACATACGAAGATAAAAGTAACAAAAGAAACGTTTGTTCAAAGTATGACTTTAATGCACTAGCTGCCGACTAAGAGATATCAATGTTACTTACCAAAGAGAATTGATAAGTCCTTTGCACTTTTAAATTTAATTTTCATTAAGGTTTGTGATTGAGTTTGTTGATCATCTGTGTTGGTATTTTTTCACATTTAAATCCCATCGAGGCTTCATTGCGACCACATTATAGTTATTTAGGCTTAAGATGCTCCATGGGGCCAAATAGGTCTGAACACGGGGGCGTCCATTAGTCACGTGATTTTTTTGCAACTTTGATACCTCGTGAGGTTGTAGACTAACTCTCCCCTCTCCTCCAAGATAACATGTTTATTGCAGAAAAAATTTGTACAATATTACCTAGCCACACAAGTATAATATAATTTAATTATAGAAAATTAAGCTAAGTGAAAAAATTTCCAGCCAGACATTCATATTGAAGGCTATTTATAGCTGACATGAATATAATAAAAGAAAACAAAAAAATAATTAATGCACGTGATGACTACTTGCATAATCCATCTAGGCTAGATGCTCAAGCTTACAATTGACCCTTATAAGACGAAGATGTAGATCTGGGTCCTTTCCAAACTAAAATATACAAATAACATTTGTTCTAGACAATCATAAACACCCTAATAAAAGGATGAAGCCAGACGTGTTATCCTTTAGGATCATAAAATATGTTAGTTGTAGCGTATATAAGTAAATAGATAAGTTAATTAATAAGCGAAGCGGTTCCGTTAAAAAAAACTTGTTCATTACAGTTCTGATGACAAAATACTGAATCTTATTCTAATGTACAATTTTAATTTACGAGTATAACTAGAGAAAACTGCTTGCATTGCATTTCCCATGAGCATTCCGCGATTCACATGAATTTCGGTCACGTTGAATTGCGCTCCAGACTGTAATTTTAGGCGGGTTAGCATTTAAGGTGTTAACTTTCGTTAACTCTTCCCCCTTCAGGTTCGGTTGTCCCAACCGATTCTAAAAAAATGGTAGTTCATTGAATTTAAGATTTTCGTGGGACCCACGAGGCTTGGGTGATTGTGTTTCTTCCAATGGTTCTGGATTGGGGGCGACGGCCTGCGTTGTTTCTTCCGGGTTGCTAGAATATTGTATTTGAATTTCAGTTTTTGTTGTTGAACGTTTTTTCCACATTGTTAGAATCGCTATGGTAAGTGGTGCCAAAGATATGAATATCGTGGAACCATATGTAATAATTTTCTGGATGTAACCCTCATCTTTTAATAGATCAATGTGTTTTCTATTTTCAATATCAATTTGTTTTAACATTTCCATAGAGAGCAACTCGCGTATTTGTTTGTCCTCGATTGTAGGTTGTAGGATAGCTGGTAGGGGTTTAAGGGAGGACATCTCCCGAGAGGTAAACACCCGATCGTTGATCTTGATTGTCGCATTATTGAATTTAATCAGGTACGTGCCATTGAGGCTGAGTGTGTTGGCTTCTATCGTCAGAGTTCCGTTGAATTGATTTAGCAGTATAACACCTGGAGCAATTGCGTCGATGGTCCGTATGTGCTGGTTGCTTACCCTGCTGCATAGTGCGGTCATGCTTCGCAGAAGGCGTGGAATGCAAGTATCGTTACTTATATCTAACACATTTTCAGGTTTACAAATAGACAAATTGTTAAATTCTTTACAATTGCCTTTAAGGGCGTACATTTGATCTTGATAGGTTAAAATTTCTTGATAAGCTAGATCGTTTACAAAATTTGTTTTTTTCACAGGTTTGATAATCAATTTTTGATATGTTTCATTCTTTGTAAGTGGAATATTTATAATATATAATATTATTGAACTATTTGTAATAATCTTTATTTCCGAAAGGTCTAGAGCTTCCTCGATTGTTTGGAAAGGTAAGTTTTCTTTGTCTAACGTTTCGGTTGCAAGCTTTACTTCCGCTTTCGAGAGTATAATTGAGTTTATAATGTTAACTTTGGCCCAATGAAGTGCATAATTAATGTTAACTAGTTCTTCCTTGATAATTTTTAGTCGGAATTGTATGTCTAAAATATAGTTAATGTTTACTTCGCTATTGTTTTTGATAAGTTCCAGGATTTTATTTGTGGTTTTCGTTATGTTATTGATTCGCTCATTATATAGCTCATTGATTATAACCTGCTTATTATTATTGTCTAACATGTTGTTCATTTTTTGTTTAATGGTGATAAAATCCTCGTGGTCAGGATTTCCTGCTAACCACTTCCATGCGGTAGCTATGAAATTGAAGGATCTTTTGGTTCGGCGAGGCTTCAGATTCTCGATAAGATTTTCTATTTGGTCTACCTCGAACCTCAGATAACGGGAGTTAGGGTTCGATCCGAAATGAGAAACATTCAATATGGTTTGAATATTGTTTAAAAACTGCTTGTACTGATCCATGTCGATAACGTGGATTAATTTGAAATTACCAGCATAAATTTTCGCATATCCTGCGTGGAGCGATATGACTTGTGAACTTGAAAAATCTAGAATTTGGACATTTGCAGAAGTGGGGTCAGCGACACACCTAAAATAAGAATCTATGTTTTAATTTTGTCCTTATGGATTGTTTTGCCTGATTCAGTAATGATAGTTGTATTTTTATTTTCTTTAACTATTTCTTGTTTGTAGCGGGAAGAAAGTTTAGAGCCTTTACGTTTGTGTTGCTTAACGTAAACAACATCCCCTGGATTATAATTTTTGGGTGGATTTCTGGTTTTGTTGTGTTGGTTCATATCTTTCTCTTGTTTTGATTGAAGCCTTTCTATTTTGGTTTGTCGTAAGGCATCTAAGTCTACAGAGTCGTTATTCGATGTTCTTCCTAGGAACAGCTCGGAAGGTTTTTTTCCTGTTGTGGAATGGATTGTGTTATTGTTTTCACAAACAGCCTTCTCAAGTAGTTCCTGAAAGGACCAGTCTGGATGTTCTTTCCTAAGACACCTCATTATTTCCGCGAGAGTTGAATGAAAGCGCTCTACTTGACCATTAACCTCGCTTTTATAGGCGGGGGTCTTAAAGGTTTAAATCTGTAGCTCATCCTCCATCATTGATGTGAGTGAGATGGATCTTAGGGCTCCCTCATTGTCGATGACGACGCTTTCTGGAATACAAAAGAGGAAGAGAATATCTCGAAGAGGCTGCTTCATATCTTCTACGGACTTTGAAGGGATAACCTTTGCCACCGCAAATTCAGAAAATTTATCAACTGCTGTAAGTACGTGTTTCTTTTCAGTGAGGAAGAGATCGACTTGAAGAATATGCCCTGCATACTTTGGAATAGGAGTTGGGAAAAGGAATGGTTTAGATAGATGACGACCATATTTACTTTCCTTACATGTGGTGCATCGATTCACAAGGGTTTTGATTTTCGCAGCCATTTTGGGAAAGTAAAAATTCTCCAAAATCTGAAGTCGGTTTTCCTCAGCATTACGGTGGGCTCTTCTGTGGATCTTTTATAATCTTTTCTTCTTGCTCCACCTCACTCGGAATGTCTTCGACTATTTTTTGCGTATAGCGAATTCTATAGTTAGCAAAATGAACGGGGTAAATTTCTTGGACATTTGCCATTATATGCTCGCTTGTTGAAAGCCCATTGATAGTGTTGGGATTGAGGTATCTTTTGAATATATTGATAATGGATGTCTCGGTATACTCTGGTTTTATGAACGTGTGTCTTACGTATTTATCGAAAGGGACGGTGATTTGATAGCTGTCTTCCTCTCCAGTCTTCAGAATTATCTGATTTCTGAAAACATTCACGGGTATCTCTACGGTAGGAATTAAGTTTTGAGAAGAGCTTTCATCGCTGTGTTGAGTAACGGTCATTGAGTTTAGCTCTGTTGTTGTAGGAAGTCTCGAAAGGGAATCAGCAACTACGTTTGCCTTACCCAGCTTATATCTGAGTTCATGGTTATACTCCTCTAATATAGCTTTCCAGCGCTTCATTTTGTGGTTGTTGTTCTTGTTACTTAAAGCATATATAAGGGGTTGATGATCAGTAAATATATTTACTTTCTTCGAACCATAGAGATAATTCCTCAAGGAGTTTAGGGAAAGGAAGGCTATTGGTTTGTTGTTTTGTGCCAAAACTGCCCCAATCGCATAGTTTGACGCATCAGTTGTTAGATCAAATTCTTTTTCGAAATCTGGATGAGCTAAAATAACCTCTTGAGATGTCAATGCCTTCTTTAATTTGTCAAAGGCATCGAGAGCATCTTTATTCATTTCGATAACTTTGCTTTTGGATTGCGTCTTGGACGTATGTCCGTCCTCCCCCCTTAAGAGGGATGTCAGGGGCTTTGCTAATTTGGCGTAATCGCGGATGAAGCGACGATAGTACCCTGACATACCAAGGAAAGACCGTAGATCCTTAAGGGTTCTCGGCGTAGGAAAGTTCACTATCACCTGAACCTTCTTTTTATTGGTTTTAATACCGTGAGTACCAACAACGTACCCCAAAAACTCAATCTCCTGCTGCATGAACTCGCATTTATCGAGCTGAATTTTCATATGCGCAGAGTCAAAGATCCCAAAAACTCTTTCAAGGTTTTGAAGATGCTCACTTTCACTCTTCCCGAAAATAATTATGTCGTCTATATAGACGTAGCAACTTTTACCGATCTCCTCCCTAAGGATATCATCTAATGCCCTCTGAAATATCGCTGGAGCGTTTTTAAGGCCAAAGGGTAGACGAGTAAACTCGAACTTCCCGTTATTGACTGTAAAGGCGGTTTTCTCAATGTCCGATTCTCGTAGTGGTATTTGATGGAATTCACTCTTGAGGTCGATTATCGAAAACCATTTGTTTCTACCCAAGTTGGCAAGGACTTCGTTTATTTCCGGGATAGGATATCAATCCGGAATAGTTACCGAATTAAGTTTTCGGTAGTCGATTACTAACCGAAACTTCTTTTCCCCGGAAGCGTCTTCCTTCTTTGGCACTACCCAAACAGGAGAGCTATATGGTGATCGGGATGGCCTAATTATGCCATCTTTGAGCAATTGGTTGATTTGCTTTTCGACCTCTGCTCTTAGCGCCATAGGGTAAGGGTATGACTTAGAATACACAGGATCTTGTGTTGCAGTCCGGATTTCACCCCTAACCTTAGTGGTGAATGTCAATTTTTCATCGGGCTCAGATAGGAGATTTGGATGATTTTTGATTATCTGGTGTAATTTGTTGGATTGATCTTGCGTTAAGTGAGATGTCCTGATGGTTATGTTACTGACATTTTCAGATTTATGTTGTTTAAGAGGAATCACTTTATTTGGATGGATAACCATGTAATTCTCCTTGGTGTAGATTACTGCGTTGAGTGCTTTCAGTGTATCATTCCCAATCATCCCGTCAAAAGCGATTAATGTTGGAAGGATGAAAAATTTAAGTTTTTGTATATGAGGGCCGAACAGGTTGACATAAGCATGGTGTGTAATTTTAATACTTCCGCCGACTGAGTTTGTGCAGAAGTTTTTTTGATTTGGTGAAGCATGTTTAATGTGCTTGGGTTGCACATAGTTTTTATTTGAGCCTGTGTCTACTAAAAATTTTAATACCTCTCCGCTCCTTAGGGTGTATTCAAAATATGGAAGCGAAGAGGACCTCATCCTAAAAAATATATATCGTCGAGTTCTTCGGTTCGGTCGAGATTATGGTTATCCATGCATTCGATGTAGTCCGTCAGCGTTTCATCATGATTTTTGTCTTCAGTAGTTATGTTTTCCTCATATTCCTCCGAGGTTTCATGGTTTTCCTGTATTTCGGAATTATTTTGGGTCTGCATTTTAAATAGCCTCTGAGCTTTGTTGGGCCGATAGAATTGAGCTGGTTGATTTCCTTTAATAGGGAAACTTTGATTTTGGGGTCTGTTTGCATAGTTAATAGCCCGTGACCTAATAGTTTCATCCACATCCATGGGCTCTGGTTGTGGCTGAGGCTTAGGGGGCACAGGAGGTGAGTGGCGATACTGTGGTTGCTGGATCGCCGGAAAAGCAGGCTGATAATTTCGATTAAATCCCTGGAAGGGGTTAGAGTTTCGAGGACTGTAAAGTAATTCTGGGTAGAAATTGTTTCTGGGAGCCGGCACTGGTCGTGGTTGCGGAGGCGTAAGTATATTTTTTCTGGGTGGAACAGGAGGTGGAGGCGGTCGGTATGGTTTTGGTGCTGTTCCTTGCATGTTGTTGGCATGTTGTAATCGATAATCCATGTTCTATAGCTTCAAGCACAAATGAAGGGCTTGAGGTAGGTCTGCAGGTTCTCGTATGCTTAATAGTCTAGGCAGGTCTCCTCTAAGGCCTCTTATAAATGTATCCAAGGCCTTTGCACGATAGGCTTGTGTCAAGATGTTGAGTGACTCTAGCCCTAGTTCCATAGACGACACTTTATTAAGGATTAGGGAAAGATGATAATAAACTTCTTGATAAAATTGGGGAATGCTATAAGGACCCTGGACCAAAGTCGTCATTTGATATTCCAGGGTGCTGAGATCCCTTTTGTCTGCGTAGTGTAACGTCAGACACTTTGATATCTTTTCCCAATTTAAGGGTGTGTTGTAGGATTCAAGTGCCACGTCGGCCTGGCCTACAACCTTGTTTCTGATAACTGAAAGGATCCCATAATATTTTGGGGTTCCTTTAAGGTTATCGTACAATTTCAGGATTCTATCCACACTTTTCCGCCACGAGCTGAACTCGTCGGGCTCGCCGGAGAAGTTTCTCAAGCTCTTGACGACATTCGGTATTTTGTCAAATTCAGAAAGGTTTACATCATTGCCGAGGTTGATAGGAATATCTATGTCATTATTGATATCTGAGGCAGGGTTCATTATTGAGTCAAATAATTGCCTGCCCTGTGTATTGAATGTCTCAGCTACTAACCTGGAGATGAGGTTAGCTAACTCTGGATTGTTTGGTTGGCTATTCTGACCTGCTGGCGGAGCCGCAGGTGGCATCTGGGGTGGTGCCGCAGGTGGCACTTGGGGTGGTACCGCAGGTGGTACCATGTTAGCATCGATCGCTCCGAGCCTTGCGGGGCGAAGAAGATTATACGGGTTAGACATTTTTGAGAGTATCAAGAAAAGGACGGAGTAAAATTTATATCGCGAAACAAGAACCACAGAAAAAGTCACTTAATCAAGGCCAAAAATGAAAGGATTCTTTTCAAAAATCCTTTTTTCTTAAATGATCGGCCTATAAAATATTCCTGCAAAAATCTAAAAAAAATCCTGTTCTGAACCACCAAAAACAATTGTCCAGTAACTTTTCACGAAAACGCACTTTTCGAAAAATCACAAAGATAAAAACAACTATTCCTACAGTAACACTCAATTAGGCCCAAGAGTAAAAATTCTTCAATAGTCGCACATAACGTAAAATTTTCCTAAAAGCAGAACTCCTTTGGATTGAAAAATTTTACTATAATAATGTCGGATGATGTTGTGCGTAAATTTATAAAATTGAAAATGCGACGCACAAAGGTAAATTTTCCTAAAAGCAGAACTCTTTTGGATTGAAAAATTTATAAAATTGAAAATGAGACGCACAAAGGTAAATGATTCACCATAAAACACGTAAGAAATGAGCTCTTTAAAATATTCCACAGAGCATCAACGCGCAATTGAAAAAATCAAATAATTATGATTCAACTTTTGTAATTAATTAGACTTTTTTTTTCAAAATATTCCACTTTCACATATTTCGAATTAGATTTTAACGTACAATAATCACTTTTAATCACTTTCGTATTTTGTTAATAATTTCAAGAAACTTAATTCTATTCTTACATTATTGTCAGGATCAGGAACACAGCTTCCACTTTGTTCGGTGCCATTGCATTCATCGATTGGCCGCTTTCTCCTTTTTGCTATTCCACTACTAAGGTGCCTGCTTCGAAATCTGTTACGTTTAGTCCTGGTATGGGGTAGACAGGAACGTGCGCACGAAATTTTTACGAAATGTCCTTGGTTTTCGGACCGATATTTCACTTTCGAACTAGTTTCACACCGCTTGGTTATCGCGAAGTAAAAGCGCACTTTGTTGAATTTTTCCTTAAAATTGGATTGATCACCAGCCTCAGCGACCAAAATAAGGGAATTAAGGCTTGCCCTCCAAGGATAATTCAACTACACGTAACGTTTGCAATGGCCCCACGTTGGGCGCCAGTTAATTAATAAGCGAAGCGGTTCCGTTAAAAAAACTTGTTTATTACAGTTCTGATGACAAAATACTGAATCTTATTCTAACGTACAATTTTAATTTATAACTAGAGAAAACTGCTTGCATTGCATTTCCCATGAGCATTCCGCGATTCACATGAATTTCGGTCACGTTGCATTGCGCTCCAGACTGTAATTTTAGGCGGGTTAGCATTTAAGGTGTTAACTTTCGTTAACTGATACAAGTTAATTAACTACCGCGAGAGTCGTTCAAAAAAATATTTATTTATGTCCACACTGGACGATCACTACAATTGAACTGAACATAATAACTTATTTCTAATTACATCTTAGTTTCATAATATCTAGAATATGCTTACGTTAGTGTCTGGATGCAACGTGCGATTTCCAGAATTGTAAGAATTCGTGGGAAGTGCACTGTAAGCACTTTACTTTCCTATGAACGGTAAGTTATGAGATCGCTTGTTAAGCCTTCCCTCCTTAAATGCGATAGTCCTCGATCGCTAGAAATAGGTAAGGTCATTGAACTCATTGAGTGGGAGGACTCATTTCGGACAAAAGGTAAAGTTTGGGGTGTTTTCGAATCCTGTGGATTTTTTTGTGCCTGAATAATGATTTTATTTCCGTTCTTTTTGTCAGTAAGTATTTTGTAGCCAATAATTATGAGCAGTATAGGAAGGATTGAGAGGAGACTGTAATTCGTGATTCTATGAATGTTTCTTTCGGATTCTAAAAGTTTGATTTGGCGAGTATTATTTATGTTAGGATCCTTCAATGATTCTAGGGATAGTATTTTATCTAATGAATTTTGCTTAGGGGATGGTTGTAAAATCGCAGGGAGTGGTTGAATTGAGGAAGATTCTTGCGATATAAAGATTTTCCCGTTTAAGGAAATTGAACTGTTTTCGAACTTGATTAGGTATGTTCCGTTTAGGATATGCGAAGTATTTCCTTCTGCAAGAGAGCCTTGAAATTGGTTTAAAAGAACTTTGCCGTTAGAAATTTCGTCAATTGTTGGTATATTTTTGCTATCAATTTTTGCGCAGGTTGCATACAGACTTTTCATTAGATTTGGGATACATGTTGTGTTACTTATCTCTATTAAATTAATCGATTTACACATTGAGAATTAATATTATTACAACTATTTTTGATACCATACATTTCTGCGTTGTTCCTTAATATTTGGTCAAATGGAATTTCGTTGAAAATATTATTTTGTTTTACAAGTTTTAATGATAACACATCATAAATTTTGTTTGAAGTTAAAGGAATGTTTATTATATAAAGGATTGATACACTGTTGGTTATAATTTTGATGGTGGCGAAGTCTAAAGCCTCTTCTACTGTGCTGTATGGCAACGTCTCGGAATCAAGTATTTTTGTAGCAAATTTGACTTCGGATTTTGATAATATTAATGAACTCACTACTCCAACCTTTGCCCAATGTATCGCGTGATTTATGTTTTCAAGTTCAGATTTTAGCATAGATAGTCCAGCTTGTACATCTAGAATCCTATCAGTGTTAATTTGGTTATTTTCTTTAATCAAGCATTGTATATCGTTGGTTATCTTGGTTATGTTATTACTTGTTTATTTGTGTTGCGTAGAACGTTATTTATTTTGTCGGTTATTGTCACATAATGTTCATGGTCAGGATTTCCCGCCAACCATTTCCATGCGCTACCTGATTTTGCGTGGCTTTAAATTGTGGATTAGGTTTCTAATTTGTTGTAATTCGTGGACAAGGAACGGGGTGAGTAAACTGTGTTGGATTGCAGGAGTGTTGAAGATTGGTACTATTTGATTTGCGACTTCCTCATATTTTTCAAGTTCAATCACATGGATTAGTTTGTAATTTCCATTTTGGATTTTCGCCTATCCCATATGAAAAGCGACAGTTTGTGAACTTGAATAATCTAAGATTTGGATATTGGCCAGAATGATGTCGAAAACGAGCCTGAAATGGAGGGTTAATTTTTGATATTACTTTTGTGGACTATTTTATTCCGTTCGGTAAGAATAGTTGAATTTCGATTTTCCCTAACGATTTCTTGTTTGTAGCGAGGTGTTAGTTTAGACCCTACTCTTTTGTTTATTTTTACGTAGACTACTTCTCCAATATTGTAATTTTTGAAAGGCCGTCTCTTTTTGTGATGAGATTTTATATCCGATTCCTGTTACTGTTTCAGTTTCTCAATATTTGAAAGTCTAATATTTTCTATATCTTCTGCGGTTGTATTAGGGATACGACCAAAGTAAATTTCGATGGGTTTCCTACCAGTTGTTGAATGAATTGAATGATTATATTCGTTAACGGCACGTTGCAACAAGTCTTCAAAAGGACCCTCCTTTTTGAGGCATCTTATGATCTTAATAAGGGTAGAGTGCGCACGTTTGACTTGACCGTTTACCTCGCTTTTGTATGGTGGTGTTCTAAAAACTTTAATCTTTAGTTCATCTTCCATTAGGGAGGGTAGGGAAGCTGATCTAAGTGCACCCTCGTTGCCTATGACAATATTTTCCGGCACGCAGAAAAAAGAAGAGGATATCCAGCAACGGCTGTTTGATGCCTTCGATGGACTTTGATGGAATCACTTTGGCTTGGGTAAATTTCGTGAATTTATCTATTGCTGTTAGAACACAATGTCCTTCTGTTAGGAACAGGTCAATGTGTACAGTGTGGCCTGAGTAGCAAGGAGTCGGGGTCGGATCTATGAGAGGTTTCTTGGGATGTCTGTCGTCTTTCTACATATTATGCAACGCTTAACCAGGGCTTTTATCTTGGCTGATATCTTAGGAAAATAAAAGTTTTCCAGTAATTGTAATCTATTTTCATCGGCATTGCGGTGGGCTCTATTATGTGTTTGTCTCCGCAGGGGGAATGCCGGTCGACAAGACCACTCTTGGAGGCTAGCATTCTTTGGGGAGTTCCGCCCCCACGTACCCGAGGAAATTCCCGCAGGGAGAGGGCCGGTCGCCAAGAACATTCTTGGAGGCTAGCATTCTTTGGGGAGTGCCGCCCCCACGGACCCGAGGATATGAGGGGTGCCGTGAGGTTCCCTCCTGGGATGACAGGTAACGACTCTTATTGTATCTGGACTACGCTTTGGACAACGAACTGGAATTGACGCTTTGGGCTGGCGGATGTGATGGTTTGGACCTAGTTGCTTTGCACAGTAGCGCCGAGGTGAAACTCGTGTGTGAACGGCTCCAATTCAACTATCATACCGTCTCCGTCCCGGTAAAACCTTGGCAGGCCTCGGAGTACGTTCGATGTTCGCACCATTGGGTTGGTGGTGTAGGTTCGGTTGAGACGGACTCCCGATTAGCGCTGGTCTGGCTCTGAGCACTTGTCCCCATAAGGGCTTGTGCCAACCCTCGCATGGCCTCCCTGCTCTTCAAAGATAACCATGGGACCAAAAAGGCGACTACACACACGAACGGAGATAGCGGCTCCGAGGGGGGACCCAATAAAATGGAGCAAATAAAATCAACAGATCAAAAACATCCAACAAATGAAACCACAAGCAAACAGGACGCTAGCACGGAGAACCCTTTCAGGCAAAAACCGCTATTGGCAAGAACACCGATAAAACAAGTCACCGATTGCGGGGGGAGGCAGCAAACCCCAGAAACACTGTCAAAGTCAACATCACAGGTTAAATCATCGGAGACAGACCACAGACGGACTAACGAACGAAAGAAGGCAGAGTGCGTTGTGCAACCTGGCATCATTGCGGCCTTCGGGCGCAGTAGAAGGACTATGCACACCTCGGAGCGTCCAGTGCAAGACGTACACAATCCGGATCAAGCTGCGACACCAACAGAGGCCAGTGTAAGACTGGGGGAGGGAGAAGTTTTGCCGTTGGCCGACGCCACTTCAAACGCGACCCAAGCGATAGAAGCAAAAGGGCTAGGAAACGGGGGCCTCTCCCAAGAGGTGGCGCCAAATAACACAATCGCCCTTGACCGCGCCAAAGAGGAGCGGCTTACTCGGAAAGCGGGGAATATCGTCAAACAACTGAGGGCTGCCTGCGAAGTGCAGAAAAACATAGGCAAGAGTGTCAAGAATGGCATTCTTGAACTGGCGGAGGTGGCTTGCAACCGAAAAGCACCAAAAAGACACACTCTCCCTCGAGGCATCAGTGGGTCCTAGCAGCAGCAAAAGAATGGCCGGTAGCCTAATTGAAGGCGACCGTGAGAAAAGGAGGAAGGACGAGACCATAAACGAAGTTGACACTCCAGGCGAGGAGTTTCATGTGGTGCGAAACAAGGCAGCGAAAAAAGCGGCCAAAAAGCTACTCCTAGAAAAAACAGACAAAGAGCTCAACCACGAAAAGAACAAAGAACCCCCCGATATACCGCAGAAAACAAAAAGCAAACCGCGGCGCAAACCCTTGCGAGAGGCACTGCTTATTAAACCAACTAAGGGCCAATCCTACGCAGATGTCCTCCGTGAAATTAAAGGAGCGGTCAAGCCAGACGACACCAAAACTGCCATCAAAGCAGTTCGACCAACCCGGAGCGGTGGCTTGCTGGTGGAATTCGGGTCAGAGGCAACAAACAAAGATGCATTCCGTGACGCGGTTCAAAAGGTTCTTGGAGATGCGGCGACGGTTGCCTCGCTCGAACCAATGGCCACCCTGGAAATCAGGGACCTTGACTGCGTCACGGACAAAGCTGAAGTAGAGGATGTCATTAGGAGGGAGTTCCCCAGCTTAAGTGAAGTCAAGGCAAGATTGACACGTGAAAACACAAGGGGGCAACGCATGGCTATTGTCGAACTAGCTGATAAAGACGCCCAGCAAATCCTGGCGAAGGGCAAAGTTTAGATATGTTGGGTGATCTGCAGGATACGAAGAAGAGCGATCCCTATCCGCTGCTTCAGATGCTTCGAATACGGACACACCGCGTATGGCTGTAGGGGACCCGACAGGAGGTCTTTGTGCTACAAATGTGGTGAAACGGGGCACAAAAGGAAGGAGTGCACGAACGAGGCAAAATGCATTCTTTGCAAGGATGCTAAGCTAGCACCCGGTGACCTCAAACATGAGCCGGGGACAGGGAGATGCTGGGTTTTCAAGGAGGCCCTAACTAAAGCCAAATCGATACTCAAATGATCCGTATCCTGCAGGTCAATTTGCACCGAAGCACAAACGCCCAGGACCTACTTGAGCAGTTTGCGAGGGATAAGAAAGCTGACCTCCTGTTGCTGAGCGAGCAACATCATAACAAGGACTCGCAAGCGTGGTACCCTGACAAATCTGGTACCTCGGCCATCTGGGTTCGAGACAGCGCCCGCCTTCAGGTGCAAGGCCATGGACGCAGGGATGGTTTTGTGTGGGTGCGGTGTTCAGGGATAACATATTTCAGTCTTTATCTGACGCCTAACGAGGCAATGCGATCTTTTCGAACCAAACTCGATGCCCTGGAGGACGCTGTCTCGAACACAGAGGGCCACATGCTGGTTGGGGGAGACTTCAACGCTAGAGCCATTGAATGGGGTATGCCACAATCTGACCCAAGGGGAAAGCAAATCTTGGACAGGGCGGCCAGAACAGCGCTTTTTGTCCTAAATACTGGTAACACCCCTACTTTCCGCCACTGGGGTTGCGTAGGAACCATACCCGATATGACACTCGCTTCGGAGTCCCTGGTACCCAGAGTACACAACTGGCGAGTACTAGAGGACTACTCGGCTAGTGATCACCAGTATATAGCTGTTGAGATTCACGACGGTGCCACTCTGCGTGCATATGCCCAAACTTCAATCCTCGGATGGAGGACTGGGAGGATGGACGTTGAGAGGTTTGCTGACGCGCTTACGGCAGGCGCACCGTTGCTGGGAGCTCCGCCAGGGAGTGGAGGGCCTACAGCCAAGGACTTGGTGAACTCAACTATGAGTACCATCATAGCTGTTTGCGAGTCTTCCATGCCCCGTCGGAGACCCCGACATGGTAAGCCTCCAGTATACTGGTGGTCAAACGAGATCGCCGAACAAAGAAGCGAGTGTCACAAACTTCGGCGAGAGGCCCAGCGGGCGCGAACACGGGAAGAGGCAGAAACTAGGCTAGCAGCATACAGGTCCGGCAGGAAATATCTTCGCAGGCTTATTAACAAGAGCAAGGCCCGATGCTGGCAAGACCTCGTGGACGATGTAAATAGGGATCCGTGGGGCCTTGGCTACAAGCTGGTCATGGGGAAACTTGGTGCCCTACGGAAGCCTTGTATACATGACGCGGAAAAGATGGACGCGATAGTGCGGGGACTCTTCCCCGCCCATCCCGTCCGTGTTGACGCTGTCCATGGCGAAACAGCCCACTCTTCACACAGCTGGAACTGGAGGAGGCAGTCCTCTCCCTGAAAGCGAGGAAGGCTCCAGGTCCAGATGGTGTTCCAGCTGAGGTTTTGCAGCTCGTCTATCACCATTGTCCTGACTTGCTGCTCAGCACATTCAACGCTTGCCTACGGGACGGGGTTTTCCCGGTGCGATGGAAGGTGGCGAGGCTCGTGCTGGTCCGCAAGGGGAAGGGAAATCCCGGATCGCCGTCTGCATAGCGCCCGTTATGCATGCTAGACACGGCTGGGAAAGTGCTAGAGAAACTCATCAAGGGAAGACTCACTGACGCGATTTGTGCTGCTGGGGACCTATCTCCTCGGCAGTACGGCTTTAGAGCAGGACGTTCTACCATTGATGCGATTGCAGAGGTGGTGAACGCGGTCCAAAAGGCAGAGGCATATAGTCGCACCAAGCGACGGATCGTCCTGTTGGTGACACACGACGTCAGGAATGCCTTCAACTCCGTTAGATGGGTGGATATTCTGGACACGCTGGAAAACTCTTTTCAAGTTCCAGAATATCTAATGCGGCTTTTGAGGAACTACCTAAAGGACCGAAGCCTGCTCTACGACACGACACAGGGCCAACGAAGGATGGAAATTACATCGGGTGTTACCCAGGGATCTATCCTTGGTCCGGACCTGTGGAACGTGTCTTACGACGGGCTACTGAGACTTGAGATGCCAGATGAGTCGCGCTTGGTCGGCTATGCGGATGATGTTGCGGCTCTGGTCAATGGACGCACCGTTGAACAAGCGCAACTTAGGCTAGGTATGCTAATGCGCCGAGTGAGGGACTGGATGACTGCTCGTGGGCTCAGTTTAGCACTGGAGAAAACCGAAGTGGTCATCTTGACAAAAAAGAGGATCCCTAGAGTAAGGATGATCAGTATTGGAGATATACAGATCGAATCGAAGCCAGCGGTGAAGTACATGGGGCTACTGATCGACTCGAAGATGAGTTTCTCTGAGCAAATCAGGGCAACGGCTGAGAAGGCTGCTTCGGGAATATCGGCCCTGAGTCGACTTATGGCCAACGTAGGGGGACCCAGCCCATCAAGAAGACGCCTCTTAATGAGTGCTGTAGTGCTGTCAAACGGTTCCAGGCTAGGTTCTCATATTGACAGGGGAGGTGTTTAGTGGGTAGTCCAAAGGTATCCTCCATGGGAGTTCCACACTGCCAGACTCGGCGGGCATAAATGCCTTCACCTCCCTACCACAAAAAAAAAAAAAAAAAAATTATGTGTTTGTAATATTTTTTCTTCCTGTTCTGCTTCGCTTTATGAAGTCTTGTTCTGAATATTGTGGCTTAATAAGAATATGCCTGCTGTAATTTGGAAAGGGAGTTTGAATTTGGTAACTATTTTCATTACATATTTTTAAAAGTAGTTGATTTCTGAAAGCACTAACTGGTGTCTTTACGGTTGGGATGAGATTATGGGATGAACTTTCGGCGCTGCATATTGTGGAAGTCATTGAATTAATTTGAGTTAGTTGAGGAGGTCTTGATAGAGAGTCTGCTACTACATTAGCTTGATTTTAACTTTTCGAAGCCCGTATAGGAAATTGCGAAGGGAATTAAGTGCCCATATGATGGCCAACATTTCCCTCTCGTTTGTGGCGTAGTGCTCTTCTGTTTTGGGCAGCGTTCTTGAAAGAAATATTATTGGTTTCTGATCATGGGAAAGCACTGCGCCAATAGCATAATCAGACGCGTCAGTAGTCAGCTCGAGCTCTTTCTCGAAAAAAGGATGTGACAGAGTTACATCTTTGGAAATAAGGGAGTTTTTGAGTTTATCAAATGCTTCAATGGCTTCCTTATTCAGGGCAATGGGTTTGTTTCTTGAAATATTCTTCGAAACGCGTCCATCATCCCCTCGGAGGAGGGATGTCAGGGGTTTCGCGAGCTTGGCGTAGTCCTTGATGAAGCGGCGGTAATACCCCGACATACCTGAAAAGGAACGTAAATCTTTCAAAGTTTTGGGAGGAGGGAAATCGACTATTGCTTTTACTTTTTGGGGGTTTGTTCTAATGCCGTTTCTTCTGATTACATAGCCCAGAAATTCGATTTCATCTTTCAGGAATTCGCATTTGTCCAACTGAATCTTCATGTTGGCCTTTTACAATGTTTCGAGAATGCATGCGAGATTCTGAAAGTGTTCTTTTTCAGTTTTACCAAAGATTACAATGTCATCGATGTACTCGTATACGTAACATCGTTTTACGATGTGGTCTCGGAGGATGTCAAGTGCTCTTTGAAATATCGAGGGAGCGTTTTTAAGTCCGAATGGTAAACGGACAAACTCAAAAATTCCTTTATTAATGGAAAAAGCTGTTTTCTCGATATCAGCTTCTTTTAGGGGGATTTGATGAAAGCCACTCTTTAGGTCTATCACCGAGAACCACTTATTTTCTCCGAAGTTTGCGAGGACAGCGTTGACTTCTGGGATCGGGTACCGATCAGGGATGGTTACAGAATCCAATTTTCTGTAGTCAATAACCATCCGGTATTTCTTTTCTCCTGATGCGTCTGGTTTTTTGGAACAATCCAGACAGGAGAATTGTATGGAGATTTCGAAGGTCGAATGATTTCGTCTTCAAGCAGCTTGTTAATCTGCTTTTCGACTTCTGTTTTCAGAGCTATGGGGTAGGCATAAGATCGTGAATAAACCGGTTGTACGAATTTCTCCCTTGATATTAGTAGTATATGTTAATTTTTCATTGGGTTCACAGAGCAGATTCGAATGGTTTTTAATTAGGTTTATGAGCTTTGATTGTTGCTCTTTATTAAGATGGTCAGTTCTAATTAAGATATTATTGACGGTTTCGGAAGCGTGTTGCTTTAAAGGAATATGCAGGTTAGAGTAAATGGTCATGTAACTATCTTTCGTGTGAATTACAGCTCCTAATTTTTTCAAAGTGTCATTTCCAATAATACTATCGAAGGAGATAAGGCTAGGGAGTATGAAAAATTTCAATTTTTCCTTTTCAGGGGCAAAAAGGTTAAAGTTTGCGTGATGGGTTATAAGAATATTTCCTCCAACGGAGTTGGCGTAAAAGTTTTGTGCGTTCGGAATAGGGTTTCGTATATGTCTTGGTTGGACATAGTTTTTGTTTGATCCTGTATCAACCAGACATTTTAGAGTCTCTCCACTCCTTGAAATGTACTCAAAGTAAGGGAGTGAAGAGTGCCTTAATCTAAAAAATAGATATCGTCTAATTCTTCAGGGTTTCCGAGGTCTGGGTGTTCTAGAGTTGGGTTTTCGGCAGAGTCTGCATAGTCGGTTATAGTTTGGTCGTATTGTTGGTCCTCCCTATCTACTATCTGCTCGTATTCTTCGACAAATACGTCGTCAGCTTGGCCAGGTTTGATGAAGTGAACGCGTTGTAATTTGTTGGGAGCGTGAGCGCATTGGTTTTTTTTCGTTTGATAGGAATTTGTGGAGGTCGAGGTCGATTTTGGTAATTTACAGCGTTTGTCTGGAGAGATTGGTCAATATCCATAGGCTCGGGTCTTGGCTGAGGTTTTGGAGGGAGTTCCCGATAATGTGGGAACCTCGTTTGGTGTTGGAAATGTGGAGCTTGTGGCGGTCGAGGTAAGTAAGCCAATTCTGGGAAGAACTGTTGCCGCGGAGCTGGGGCAGGTGCAGGCCTTTGAGGAATTAAAGTGGATCTTCTTGGTGGAACAGGGGTTGGAGCCTGCTGATAGGCCTTTCGCATATTCCCTTGAGAATTGTTTGCATGGTGCATTCTATAATCTATATTTTGAAGTTTCAGGCAAAGATGTAATGCCTGAGGGAGATCTGCCGGCTCGCGAATGCTAAGCAGCCTTGGTAGATCACCATTTAGTCCTCGTACAAACGTGTCCAAAGCTTTATCGCGGTAAGATTGGGTCATAATATTTGAGGAGTCCTGACTCAGCTCCATAGAGGAAAGTTTTTTCAGAATTAAGGACAAATGCTGATATACAGCTTGATAGAATTCTGGCACAGTTTTTGATCCTTGCACCAGTGTTGTAAGTTGGTACTCAAGGGTACCAAGATCCCTTTTGTCTACATAATGGAGCGTAAGGCATTTAGAAATTTTCTCCCAATTAAGTGGAGTATTCTACGACTCCAAAGCGATATCCGCGTGGCCAACTATTTTGTTCCGTATAACGGAAAGGATCCCATAGTACTTGGGAGTCCCTCCAAGATGTTCGTATATTGTAAGAATTCTTTCCACGCTCTTCTTCCAAGAGCTGAATTCTCCAGGTTCCCCAGAAAATGTCCTTAGATTTTACCAGGTCGGGTGTTTTGTCCATGTCTGCCAGGTTGACCTCATTACCAGTATTGATTGATACATCGCAATCGTTGTTGATGTCAAAAGCGGGACTCATGAAGGTGTTGAATAACTGCCTTCCTTGAATTCGCAAAGTTTCGGACACGAGGTGTGAGATCATTTGTACCATCTCCGCTCTATCGTTATTGGGAGGTGGATTATTTTGAGGGGCTTCAGGAGCCACTGGCGGGTCCCCATTTGGACCTGCTAAACGAGCTGGCCTTATTAGGTTGCTTGGATTGGACATCGCGTAAATCCAGCGATCACTGCACTCCGGTAGATTAAAATTGCTAAATAAAACAATATATCGTAAACACTTTTCAGACGCTTAAGTAGCTGAACGGCTGAACAATTCTAGTTTCAAACGTTTATTCACCAACTTTCTGAGTGATTTTTTGAAAGACAGTACAGGTCCGCGTATTGGTAAAGGTAAGTGATTAAGTTTAAACAAAAACAACCAACGGCGAAATTTTTACGCAATCAAATATGAGGACAATCAATGGTATAAAATTAGCAAAAGAAATCAAAGATAACCAACGATGACAATTCTTGCACATAATCAATTTAGGGAATAACTCACTTTCCACCGTGCAACCATTGGGCAATGTTGATAATAATTCGATGAAAAGATTTGAAAAATAAAAATATAGACCAGAAATAACCAACGGTCACAATTCCTGCACAAAATCAACTCGAAAAATTAACGCACTATTCACTTTTTAATTATTAGACGATTTCGATAATAATTTGATAACTGTTGATAATAATTTGATAACTTTTGATAATAATTTGTTGATAATAGTTTGATTCAGTGAATCGGTATAGTTAAAAACGATATTTGTTTCGATTTATATACGGAAATAAATTTAATAATTCAAGTTTATTCTAAATAATTTCAGTATTTTGCTTTTTAGGGTTTTGTAAAATAATTTTACAAAACCCTACTAGTTTCGCGACCAGTCTGTCCGTCTGTCCGTCCGTCCGTCCGTGTGTCACAGCAGTTTTTCTCGGAAACTACTTAAGCTAGAAACATCAAATTTTGTGTGTAAGTGTAGAGTTGTGATCTCTTCAAAGTTCAACTACAAAAAATTTTTAAGGTATTTAAGGGGGGTCTCCCCATATAGGAGAGAGACCCCCCGAAAAAAAAATTTCATTGAAGGTAGCCAATATGGGTATCAAATGAAAGGTCTTGATGAGAACTTTTCAAAACAGGCCTTAGTTTGGCAGAATTTGCTTCGAGGGGCGCACAGGGAGGGGAAATACACGAAAAATTTGTGTCCCCCCCCTCGCGATTGGACACCTGTGATCCGAAAAATCTGAAAAAATCAGGAATGTAGGCCTTAGTGAGTACAACAACAACAAATACGTTAGAAGTCGCAATTCACTCAACTTTGTTAGTATGATTTATCAATTTTATGTTTTCTTGAATAAAATCTTAACGGTACCCTTAAATTCAATGAAATTCAGTACGTAGATGTCTATTTATAAGATTGATCTATTCTGAAAGTTTCATTGAGATTGCATTATATTTAGCGAAGTTATAGCGGTTTGAATTTTCCTGTATTACTATGGAACAATATGCGCTGCATTTATTACTATGGCAACATATGGCTATGGAACAACATGCGCTTTTTACCGACTCAGACACTACAGTTTTACTAGGATTTGCATGAAAATTTCAAGAATGATAGGTGTCATGTATATCTTTGAGAATCGGTTCAGCTAGTGGTATCAGTAATCGTAAAACAAAATAGTGGCTGTTTTAAGTTGAATAATTTTGAGTTATTTTTTCCCAACTTCAACGTTTAAGGTGCATGCTTTGAACACTTGATTCAATTTAATGAATCAATGAAGATGAGTACCTACAATTAATGCTCATAAGTGAAACAAGTCAAGGAGGTGGGAGAGAGCTCCTAGCAAAAGGGTTTTGTAACCATTCTAGGATTCGAAAGAATTGGCCATTAATCGATGATTACAGTACAGGAGAGTGGCCCCTGTAAAAAAAATTCATCAAACGTAGCCGATATGAGTATGAAATGAAAGTTTTCATGGGAGCTTTTCAAAACAGTTCTTAAACTGTGCATTTTGTAAATTGAATACAAAACCCTTCTGACATGAGCGTAGGTCTGTTTACCCAACTTGTTTATAATATATTGTTTCACTCTTTGAGAAATGGTTTTCCTTCAATTATTTAATTATTCGATATTCACTAATTATCTTTATTTAATATCCACTGTTATAGTATCTATTCACTAATTTTTTCGTATTTCAATTTTTGTATTATTGTGAATAAAAATTGGTAGTAAAGGATATTAACTTGCATTAATATAATCCTTTTCATGTTGTTTTTCGACTCTCTGGCGTTCGTGAGTTCAATTGATGGGCTTTGAGCTGCTCGGTGTTGATTCCGGAGGATCTTCCTTTTTGTTCTTACGTTGTAGGCTTGAACTACTTAGGCCTCCAGTTGATCGACGTGTGCAATTTCGTTTCCTTTGACGATTGAATCTTCCGTTTCAGCGTCAGGATCGTCGTAGCTTTTCTCCGTTGTAGTTGTTACCAATCATCTTCAGATCTACAACTTTTGATTTGGATCTACGGTTCCTTTGATATTAGTGCAGTTGTCGATTGTTCCTAATTTTAGAGCATCTGCAGCTTCCTTTTAGTTTTTCTGAAAACTTTTAAAAGAAATAATTGGACCCTTTGTCAGCCTCTGCAAAGGTTCGACTTTTAGGCTTGATTTTGTCGATCCAAAATTATTAGATCACTGCACACGACCGAAAACAGCCCCACGTTGGGCGCCAGTTAATTAGCTACCGCGAGAGCCGTTTAAAAAAATATTTATTCATGTCCACACTGGACGATAACCACAATTGAACTGAACATAATAACTTATTTCTAATTACATCTTAGTTTCATAATATCTAGAATGTGCTTACGTTAGTGTCTGGATGCAACGTGCGATTTCCAGAATTGTAAGAATTCGTGGGAAGTGAACTGTAAGCACTTTACTTTCCTATGAACGGTAAGTTATGGGATCGCTTGTTAAGTTAGATTTAAGCGATGATGTAGTTAGTCGTAAGAGAGAAGTGAATAAACACACATCGAAACGAAATCTCAATCTTCGTTTTCTATTTTTAACGAAAATATTCGGTAAACGATTCAAAAATACATAATTGGTGCAGTTAACGGTTCAATAATCAAGGATTTAACACAAATTTATCTGAAGAAGCTGGCGTGGGCACGTGATTTATTAGAAGCTTTGCCAACCCTAAGTGAAAAATTTATAAGAGGACCAATGACGGATGAAGAAAACGACAAAATGGTTTTCAAAACAATATGTTCATACATTTCTTCTCTACCTAACTTCAAAGGTGACCAACAAGATGTTTGCTCCTACATAAATTCGATCGACGCTATTCAGCAGTTGATAAAACCAGTGGCGGCGCATGGGTTTTGAGGGAAGGGAACCAGAAATTTTGCGACACAACCTTGTACTTTATGTGAACTATTTTAAATCTCTAGCTTTTGTAAATAAGCGAATTAACAAGCGATACAACGCAAATTAATTTAATATGCAAAGGCAAAAAAGCAGAATTTAAATTGTACAGTTTTGGTTTAGCTCCAAAAATGTTCTCGACTTTTCTAAAAATCTGCTTGCAATTTTACTATATATCATCATGTAGAAAATTATCATCACAGAAGTATTATTATTCCGGCTTTAAAATATTTAAGCTGTAATGTGATTTTCATAGGAAAGTGCCCTAATCAGTCAACTTGACTTTATGGTGTATAACTTATCAAACTTTATTTAAGCGTGTTCCTTATCAATAATTTTATCTCCAACACCAAAAAATTAACTTGTCCAGCAAGAACCACGAGAAGATTTAGAGCTTTTTTTTGCCAGGAGAGGAAGGTAAGGGCGACAAAATACTTTGCAAGCCATCAATATGTCCAACAGTTTAGGAAGCAGTTTACGCACCCAATAATGGTCAGCAAAGTAGTTCGTCGGCAAAAAGACAACAACAAACAGATGGTTAAAAGGAATGCAGGAAGGATAAAATAAGTTAATACATATATTAAACTTTTTGTAAAATTGTAAAATGAAATAAAAATTTACGTTCAAAAATATTTATTCAAAAAAAAAAAAAATAACGAAAACTATGCAGTTGTGTTGAGATGAAAGTCTCGACAATTTAATTATATGAAGTGCAATATTTTTATAAAAACGCGTTCACATTTATAAATTAAATCTTTTCTTCTCTTTTGCGCTGCGAAATTGTCAATGATCAATCATACGTTTTATCAGCACTGAGGAGGTCTTTGGGTAAACTTTTCTCGATTGACAAAAGTGACAAATTACTAAGACGTTCTTCCCCAGTATAACTTCTAAGGTAATTTTTCATTCTTTTCAGGTACGTTTGGTGAAGCTATTATTGCTGGTATAGTTAAAACTAACTATGAAAGTTTCAAAAAATTAGAAAAACTGCTGCCAAATTGATTATTGAGAAAAAAGTGAAAAATTTCTTTAAAGTTTTTGTCCTTTATATCACAATCAGAAAAAAGGACTGAAAGCTCTGTGCGTAAGAATGAAAAGTCAAATCTGTTTGGGTAACATTGCTGCAAATTACTGAAAAGTGTACTCGGAAATTAAGTGGGAAAATTCGGGTAAAAGGAAGTATTCTGCAATTTTAAAAATTTAAATTGATTTAGTGATTCGAGTCTTACATTCAACTCTTGCCTTATGTTGTCCAGAGTTTCACAAAAAAGTTGCATATAGCTTGATTCTAAGTTTATTTCTCCACCCACCGAAATTTTTCGGTTGGAAGGAAGATCACACTTATCCATTGTATCTTTGAAAAATGAATCGAAATTTGATCGAATATCTTGGAGGCTACCTTTGAAATCATTTTTTTTCTAAATATAGTACAAAATGTCATTATGTGTTGTTTGGAAAATGTTAAATAAAATGTTATAAAACGGAAAAATTGATGCAAATACAGTTAACAGAAAATAAAATTAAAAATCAGTTACAGTTGCTAAAAGCCCTTTTGCAGCGTTAAAAGTTTCACTATTCCAGGCGCCAGTATTTACGGTATCTAAGAGAAGATTCTATAAATCTGATATATTTTCAAATATGGTTGTTATTAAGCGGCCATTAAAGTTCCATCTAGTAGTAACAACTCTAGGCAATCGTCTTTTTACAAATTCATTGAATTTCGAGCACCTTTTAGTGGAGTGACTACAAAATGATGAAAAACCATGCAAACTCAAAATGAAAATTCGGCGCTCTTTGATTTTTTCACACGACTTTGAAAGAGCTAAATTTAATCAATGGGCAAAACAATGTACAAATATAGCATCTGGAAACGTTTCTCTCACTCCTTTTTATAAGCCACTTACTTCACCAGACATAACCGCTGCTCCATCATAATTTTGTATAACTAATTTTTCTTCACATTCAAACTTGCATAATATTTCACTTCTTCTTCTTAGCACTACAGCCCCTTTCGAGCCTTCGCTTCCTGCAAACAGCGCCTCCAACTGTCTCGGTCCATTGACCGCGTCATCCAATTCCGAAATCCAAGCAGCGATGAACTGTCTTCGTCGACAGAGTCAGACCAGCGCTTCCTCGGTTTCCCCACTGGCCGCCGGCCTTCAGTTCTCCCAACGAATACCTTTTTGGGTATCCGTTGTTCGTCCATACGATTCATGTGTCCAGCCCATTGAAGCTTCCACAGTCTTACAATCGTTGAGACCTCCGGATTTTCAAAAATTTCATACAGCTCATGGTTGTATCGAATTCGCCATTGGTCCCCGTCAAGCTTCGCTCCAATTATTTGCCTCAGGATCCGTCGCTCAAAGGCGTTCAATATATTTGCGGATGCTTGGGTTAGGGTCCATGCTTCACACCCATAGCATAACACAGGTCTTATCACAGATTTGTATACTTGGAGCTTTGTTTTTCTGTGTATGCAGCTGGCCTTCAAGATCGTCAATATTGAATAGAATATTTTATGTGCGAGCTGTTTTCTTCGGCGTATTTCGTCTCTTTCATTGCCCGTTTTCGTTATTTTGGCGCCTAAATACACAAATCCGCTAACATTATCGATACTGTATTCGCCAAGTTTGATATTTTGTGTATTTTTCCTTGACTGCGTCATGGGCTTTGTTTTATTTTCGTTGATTTGTAGCCCTACTAGTTTTGCTTCGCTGTCGAGTTTCAGGAAGGGTTCTTTGGCAGTTGTTAGTGACCGTGACAGAATGTTGATGTCGTCCGCATAGGCCACAATTTGGCTCGACTTGCATAGTAATATACCTCGCGTATTGACAGGTAGCTTCCGTATGACGTACTTCAGAGCCCAATTGCTTTAGTCCGATATTTGTGTCAAAGGCATCGGTGAGTTGGTTATTGATGCGGACTTGGGAGGTCGTCGATGTCATTGTTATTTTGGTAAGACGGACTAATTTGGCTGGGATGCCAAAGCCAAGCATTATTTGGTAAAGTACGTTACGATCAATACTGTCCTATGCTTGCTTGAAGTCAACGAAAATTTGGTGTACGTCGATGTTGAACTCCCAGCATTTTTCAAGTACCTGCTTGACCGTGAACAATTGGTCTGTTGTTGATCTACCTGCCCCTAAAACCACCTTGATATTCCCAAATAATACCGTTGGCGTATGATCCAATTTTATTTTCTAAGATTTTAGAAAATATTTTGTACGCCGTACAAAGTAGTGATATGCCTCTATACTTTTCGCACTGTAGCTTGTCACCTCTTTTGTGGATAGGAAATCAAATTGATTGGCTCCACTCTTTCGGCATATGTTCTTGTTGCCAAATGTACTGGATGACTTTGTGAATAGCTTGATGAACACTACTGCCACCATATTTAATGCGCTCCACTGGAATCTCATCAATGCCCGGCGCTTTATTATTCTTTTGGGCTTTGATGATGTAACAAACTTCATCCAGAGTTGGTGGGGCCAATGGAAGCTCTCCGCAGGCATCTATAGGCTCCGATGTTCTAGAGCTGTGAGGAGGATTAGGGAGGTGCTTGAAATATGTTGCCCATCTTTCCTTAATCTTGATTTCACCAGCGATTATATTGCCGCTGTCATCACGATAGAGCGTGGTTTTGGACTGATAACCACGTTTCAGGCTTTTCACTACCTTGTATGCTTGTCTTGTGTTATTGCTCGCTAAACTTACATCTACTCGTATACTTCTCAATTGGTCGTCATAGTATTTTCTTTTCTTAATCCTAATTATCCTATTCGCTACTCTTCTGAGATTTTCATAATATTTCACTTACATGATCATAAAGGGCTGAAGCTGTTCTATCGCTAGATACATCTCGAAAGCCAAGAAAGCGTTCCTGTATAATACCATCTTCAGTAACGTAACTTAATATTGTGGAAACCTGAGACTTTCTGGATTCATCAGTTGTTTCGTCTAACATTATTGATACGAAGGGAAACTTCTGAATTTCTTTGCGGGTAGTATCAAAAATCATGGAAGAAATGGATCCAATGAAAATAGTAGACAAGGCCAGAAAAAGAGTTTGTTAATGTGTATGCACCCACAAAGCCATTCAAATTCATTATAAAGTTTTGTTGAAAAATGTCTGACATAATTTCCCTTAACAGATTGCTGTCAGTGAAATAAGTGGCGTTGTTTGACCTAATCTATAATTTGTTTCTTATATTCGAACTTTCTAGAAGAAAAAGAACGCACAAGTAGTTCCTCAATAGCACAACCACAATAGTTTTCTAGCGACATCGCTGTAAAAGTTTAATTTCAGTATTTTGTTTTTAATTTAGCAACATTATCAAAATCAATTAAATTCAAATCAAAACCTGTCTTTTAATCTTTCCTCCGGATAAAACTTTGACGACAAGAAATTTTTTCCTAGAACGGGAAATTAAAAATCAGATTATTTCCAACGTTAATATCGATGGCTACTGAAGTACCACTAAAAACCTCTTATTACACATTAAAATTAAATAGTTTAAATCTGCGAAGGTCAGGCACTAGAATGATTGATTTTAATACAATAACATGCCAAGCTATCTTTCCCTTTAACTATGCCTACATTTTTATTACCATCAAGAAATTATAACAGTTGAATTCGATTTCTGAGTACTTAGAGATAAGGGGTTTTTGTTGGAGTATTTTCTTTAAAACTGGCGTTTTATGAAATTATTTTTGTAGCGCAGACATTTATGTATGTACTTGAAAAATTTAAAAATAAAAATTGGAACTTTCCAAACCAATCAAACGGTTAAATGGAGATTAATCTTACCGAAAACTTTCGCATCCATATGGAAAAAAAATTAAAAATAGAATATCCATCGAACACGAAAGTTCAACATTGGTGATGGATATATTCTGTTGCGAGGTTTGTTGAAATTGATGGAACTGAGACTCATTTATTTCGATATTGTTGGCTAAATTTTTCGGCTGGCTTAAATTTTCAGCAAAATTACCTTTCATTACCGACTGATATTTTAATGAGTACTGCTGTTTCCTCAGGCTCGTCTTTGCACGTTGGAAATGAACATTTTCGGTTCGTTGCCTCAGAAAACTCCCAATACTTCAACTAACTATCAAAAAAAAAAAAATCCTTGAGGTGTCTCATGGACACAGGCATTACCCATTATTTCATGAATTCTAAATTCGTCAGCCCTCACTGACGATATTTGTTTGATAATCCACTATTGATTGATTCAATAGATAGTTGCGAATATGTGAAATATGGCTTTAAAAGTGAGTTTCCCTCCGAATTTTGTACCTATCACTTTATTGGTTGCAAGCTAATACATTTTATAAATCATGGATTTGATTGTATTATTGGTATTGTAATGTGCTTGCTGGCACAGGCGCAAAACTTGATTTTACCCAAAATACCATCACAATCAATTAGATTTCATGAAGCTTTGATCAAGAAGGTGAAAACTATTCCATAATAGCAAATGAAGTGAAAGACTTTTTAACTAAAGACATTACCCAAGCTCCCGAAATATCGATGAATAAAAGTGTAAACACTATTTAGAAGAAAAGCTAATGATAGACAGGATTACGGTTAAAGTTTTTGATATCCAATATGATAAGAGTCAAAAGCTGACCTTCACTCAAGAAATACAGCATGAATTGAAACTTATAACTGGCGAGCCTATATATTGTCGCGTGTTATGGTTCGCAGGCGGTTATTTTAATGTTCCGGGAAAGTGAAAACGCAATATCTTTTAAATTAAGTTTACAGAGTTTATTTACTAAGAATGCAGAATTATTAATTTCACAAAAATCGCATTTTAATCTAACTTTCACTTGTCTATAAATTTCTATTACAACTGTCTTGAGTAACAATCAATATCGTGTTTAATTCGCACACTCTACCGCAGTTTTACTATCGTGGTTTTACTATATCCCCCATCATTCAGCTTCGCTTTATATAGAGTCTCTAGTCATTCAATCCATTTCTCGTACATTGGTGAATGTTCTGACGACAACTACCTGGAATATTCGAGCAATTCTGTATGGCCACAGTGACGTCACTTTCAGATATTGATCATGCTTGGTGGGTTCTTGTGGTTTCGAGTACATTCGTTTATTGATCATGATTGCGACAGTAGCTCGCAGAATTATTTGCACATGTAACACTGGCCCCACCTCAGTTCTTTTCGCCTCGAAAAGATGTGTCGCCAGTTGTAGTCAAGTCTCCCAGGATATCATATAGGGCAAGACGATCCAGGTGTACAATTTTCATTTTGGCTCTTGGCTTACGGTGTTCCTGTATGCGATATATGACGTCGTTGATTCGCCTTATAACTCGGTATGGTCCCTCCCAATTATGCTGCAACTTTGAAGACCTACCCTTCCGCCGTTGTGGGTTATATAGCCACATCTAGTTATCTTTCTGGAAGCCAGTAGAATTTGCCTGTAGATCATACTTGGGCTTCATGCGGTGAGTAGCTGATTCGAGGTGTTCTCGCACTGTCCGATGTATCTGGTTCAACCATTGGCTTAGTTCACTTGCGTAATCCTAAATTGTTTGGGGTTTCTCAGGGGGTGTTCCGAACTTTACATCAGCCGGCAGACGAATAGCCTTTCCAAAAATGACTTTGGCTGCGGCTTGGCCCATCGATGCGCATTTGGCAGCTCTATACGCCATCAAAAATAGTGGGATATGCCGGTACCAGTCCGTTTGGTTCTCGTCAACCATTTTGGCTAGGTGTTTATTGAGCGTGCCGTTGAAACGTTTGACCATTCCATCGGATTAGGGATGCAGCGGTGTTGTCCTCGTTTTCCATATTCCCAGCAGTTCGCACATATCGGTAAAAACTAGTGACTCAAAGTTTCGGCGTTGTTCCGAATGTAGTTCGCAAGGTACGCCGTACATACTGACTCAATTTAATACTAGCTGTTCGGCTACGGTAGTTGCTTCCTGCTTGGGAATGGGGTAGACCTCATGCCACTTGCTGAAGTAATCGGCCACAACCAGCGTGTATCGATTTCCCCATTCGGATTCAGGAAAGGGTCCTGCGGTGTTAACAACAATCCTTTCAAATGGTATGCCCACGTTATAGGTTTGCATTTGTCCTCTCACTTGTCGCTTTGAATTCGGATTTTGGGAAGTAGAGTTTGCACCCTATAGTAGCTGCCATCCGCCGTTTGCCATCTCCACTTGAGTATGCCACCCTCCACCTGAAGGGAGTTCCATTGTGCCCAATAGCTTTTCAGGGTTGCGCTATGCATCGAAACGTCCTTGCACTCAGGTCGCCCAGTTGTCTCCTTCCGTACAAGCAATGGTCCGATATCTTCATCGGCTAGCTGGGCATTTCGAATCTCCTCCAATGATCTACCTTCATCGAATTCGGCCGTTGTCACTCGCACATCGACGGTCGGCTCGTTTTTCTCAATCCGTCAGCAATGCTTGCAGTAAGGTGGACATAGACGACAAGATAGGGCGTCAGCATTTCCATGAACTCCGTCCTTCCGATGAACAATTAAGTAATCGTATGACTGCAATCTTTTGATCCGTCTCGCAACTTGTCCCTTGGGGTTTTTCAAGTTAAGCAGCCATCTCCGCGATGCATGCTCTGTTCGAGGAAAAATTTTTTGGCCATATAGATACTATTGAGACTGCTTGGTGGCCTCTTTTATAGCCAATAGCTCCTTTCTTGTCACGCAATAGTTCCTCTCACTATTTGAGAGAACTGGACTGTAATACGAAAGGACTCTTTCTTTGCCATCAATCTGCTGGGAGAGTACAGCTCCGATCTCGCCGTTAGTTGCATCGGTGTCAACTACAAACATTTTCCCGGGTTTTGGATATGCCAGCACGGATGATTCACATAGCTTCTCCTTCAAGGTCTCAAAGGCTGCCTGGCATTGTTCATCCTAGACATACGGACGGTTTTTCTCAGTTAGCTGATGGAGGCACTTAGCTATTTTGGCAAAATCTTTGAAAAATCTTCAATATCAGGTCGCCAGACCTAGAAAACTTCGTAGTTGGCGCTTGTTGTTTAGTGTTGGCCAGCTTTTCACGGCTTTAGTTTTATCAGGGTCTGTTTTGACGCCTTCTGCTGATACAATGCGTCCCAGGTATTTTATTTTAGCTGCAAAAGGGGTACATTTGTCAGGGCTAAGTTTCAGATTTACCAGTTGCGATCGGGAGAGCACCTCTTCTAAGTTCTGCACATGCTTTTCGAACATTCTCCCGATAACAATAATGTCATCTAGGTAAACCAAGCAAGTCTTCCAGGTTAGGCCTCGTAGCATGCATTCCATCAGGCTGAAGCATTGCAAAGCCCAATTGGCATCACAACAAACTGCCACAACCCGGTCCCAACTGAGAATGTGGTCGTCTCTCAGTCCTTCTTGTCGATTTCTACCTGCCAGTAGCCTCTCTTGAGATCGAGTGTAGAAAACCATTTTGCGTCGGCTAAAGTGTCCATGATGTCGTCAAAGCGCGAGAGTGAGTAACTGTCTTTCTTAGTGACGTCACTAAGGTGCCTACAGTTGACACAAAAACGAGTACTACCATCCTTTTTCTTTACTAGAACTACCGGTGCCACCCATGAACTGACAGAAGGCTCGATAACACCTTGTTTTTTCGTGTCTGAGATCAGTGCGCTTCTCCTTGTTTTGCTATAGGAAGAGGTCTCGGCGGCTTGGCTCCCTGTGTATCTATGACATGTGCTACCACACTCATTCGGCCTTGGTCACCCGGGCTTGTTGAGAAGATTTTAATGTACTTGGTCTTGCTTGAATAGCTACACTGCCAATTTGGTCTGCTTCAATATTGCCGACAGGAGCTCCCGAGCTTTGTCTGTGTCTTGCCTCCTGTTCTAATGGTGGTCGTGAGTAGCTTACAAAGAGGTGATGGTGGAAATAAGCTGGCAGCTGCTGATGACTTCTCCCGTTTTGATGCTTGTGGTTGAGTTTGCGGTGTTAAGTATGCTAGCCGGCACGTATCTATTCCTTACAGATCTTACAAGGCTTTGTCCTACGATCAAACTGCGCAATGCCGACGCCTTAGTTGGCTCTATCAGATAAGATCGGCAGTCTCCAGAATCACCATCAAGCTTGGTACCATACTATGCACTCGGAAGATTTCGGTACATCAGTGTCAGTACATCCTACCACATTCATCTTGGGAATTCGGATGCTTGGATTCTATATCAGTACTTCGACATTCCACCATTTCAATACCCGTTTGCCCAAATCCAACGTGATTCCATGTAGTCACAGAAAACCCATTCCAATGATGCAGTCATCCATAATGTTCGCGACCAGAAAATTTTGTTGGAACGCAAGGTCTCCCAATTGTACCTGGAGGTTGACCTCCTCATGGACAGGTGCAGTCCTACCCTTGTGAAGTATAAGTTGCCTCACTAGGTCTGGTAGGATAATCAATCGGGTTGTAGCAGTGTCGATTGTTATGGTGCAATGCTCTCCGTCAACTTGACCCGGGAGGCATAAGTCTGCTCCTCCCCGATGTAGTTTTGACGGGGATTTCAATCCTCCCAGCCCCTCAGTATGAATTCTATTCTGAGTTCCTGATTCGGTCCGGGTCTCCTCCCCCCTGGAGAATAGCTCTGTTTTCTTTGCTTCTTCGGTCTCTTTGCAGATGCTTCGTCTCACCACAATTCCAGCATCGAGGCGCACCATTTACCTACGACTCTCGTTTTATTTCCACGCGCTGACACCTGCACTCGTCTGCCACTATCACGCAAACCCGGGCAGTGGTACGAGTCACATATTTCGCAGCCTCAAAGTGTAGACTATAAGCCAATGCGTCCTTAATGCGCCGATGAATGCTTGTGTTGCTGCGTCATCTCGATGTTCTGGGCTGTATGCTTGGTAAGGCAAACGTGACAGTCGCTCAAAGTCTTGGGCTAGCTACTGTAGGGTTTCGCCAGACTCCTGCATCTGATTCCGTAGCTGCGACCGATAAATCTGCTTCAGATGATCGTCTCCATAACACATGTCCATCGCATACATTATAGCAGCCGAATTTGAGTGCAACTCAACGGGAATAGTCTCAGCAGCTGGTCCTCTTAGAGCAAGAACTAATGCAGTTGCTCATTCCTGCTCATTCCAGTGATTTGTCCTAGCGGTGGCTTCAAACTGGATTTTGTAAATACTCCAGACCGTTTGCCTATTGAATATTGGTGCTTGCACATTTCTGGATGTGCTTTGCGCTGTAGTTAAAAGCGAAGCAGATGATGTGGTTACTGCTGCCTTCGCTGCTTCCAATTCCTTTTTCATTTTTTCCTTCTCATGGTTGATTCTCTTCTCAACCTGGCTAAACTTCTCCTCGGCCTGGCAGACCTTTTCTTCGATGCATATAATTTGGTTGTTCAGACTACCAAGCTCCGCTTTTATTTCAGTTGACTGTTTTTGCAAATCTGCCTTGATTTTGATTGCCTGTTGGTCTAACTTCGTTGATTGCTCTTCCAGCTTCTGTGTGATGTCTGCCTTAATTTCGAATGCTTGTTATTCCAGCTTCGCTGATTCTTCATTCAGCTTTGCTCATGGTTCATTTAGATTCTCTGATTGTTCACTTAGCTTCGCTGGTTGCTCATTTAGTTTCGCAGTTAAAACGGATCACTGTTGTCGCAGCACTTGCCGCGTCATCATCAACATTTGCATCAGCGCATTTTCTGGTTCCTTTGATTTTGGTGTTTTTGCTTCTCTTTTAATCTCCGACATGGTCAATTCATTAATTTTTAAATGTAAGCTTCGTTGTATTTTTATTATTTTGGCTTCTTTTAATATTTTTTGCCACCAGTTTCCATGTTACATTTCACTATTGTGCACTTTAAAAATGTTTAAAAGATTTCTTTATCAAAATTTTCATCCCACATCTGACACCATTGTCGTGTGTTATAGTTCGCGGCCGATTATTTTAATGTTCCGGGAAAGTGTAAAATCACCGTCTTGTAAATTAAGTTAAAAGAGTTTATTTACTAAAAATGCACAACCATTAATTTCACTATTTTACAAATAATTAATATGTTATTATTTTTGACTTGTCTATCGATTTATATTGCCACTGTCTGTATCACGATAATCACTTCACTATCAATCAATATCGCCTTTACCTCGCGCTCCACTCTTATTGCAGTTTTCACTATCTCGGTTTTATTATTCCTCCCCATTCATTCAGCTCGACTTTATATAGGGTCTTTAGTCATTCAATCCATTTCTCGTATATTGGCAAACGTTTTGGCGAGAACTACCTGGAATATTCGAGCAATTCTGAATACCCCGCAGTGACGTCTCTTCAGATGTTGATCATGCTCGGTCGATTCTTGTGCTTTCGAATACATTCGTTTATTGATCATGATGTTATTGATAGTTGTGACAACAATTGCAACAGTAGCTCGCTGGATTATTTGGATATGTAAGAGTATAATTGAATTGGATCAAATTAGATGTATAAGGAGTCCGTTAAAAGGTCCTTATATTCTAAAAGCTTTAATAAAATTGAAAAAACTTAAGGCCGTTTGAGTTTTCTCCGATGACAAGAATCATACATTCTCTAGTAAATGGGCTTTCCATCGAACCAACCACTATACTTTTGATTGGATCTATCTGGATAACATATATAAATTTGAAATACCGCTTAGCGAGTGATTGTAGCACTATTGTAACGTAATGTCAGCCGGTTAAAATGGAGTAACACTGGTTGTCTGTTGTGCGTGGCATTAAAATCTTCTTTGAATTCAACCATTCTATGTGTCTTCATATCATAGATTTACAAAAGAATTCTAACATGACCGTAGGTCTACCCAAATTGCTATGCATCCTTGTGGCTTTTGCTAATTTTAATTAAAATTGGGCATGTTAGGCTCTATTTGATCCATGTTTAGATCAATTTTATGGTAAACTGTGTCTAACTTAAGTTTTGTTTAAAGCCATATTTGGATCGATGAGATATTTATGTGGCACTTTTCAAGCCTTAATTTATCTCTGTTAGGGCCTATTTTATTGTAAACTAAGTTTTTAAAGTCCGATCTGGGCCTTTTTCGGGAAAAATACCCTATTAAAATCGCAACCCATTTGATCGTCTGTCCACACATCCGTGCATTGCAGCAATTTTCTCGCAAACCACATAGTCTTCTTCTTCTTTGTAGCACTAGCGCCCCAATTGTCTCGGTCCATCGACCGCGTCCTTCAATTTTGAGATCTGAGCAGCGATGAACTGTCTTCTTTGGACAAGTCAGACCAGCATTTCCACGGTTTCCAAACTGGTCTCCGGCATTCAGTTCTCCCAACAAATACCTTTTTGGGTATCCATTGTTCGTCCATACGATCCATGTGGCCAGCCAATTGCAGCTTCCCCAGTCTTACCACATAAGCTAGAAAGATGAAACTTTGTAGGTGAGTCAAAATTGGTGCCCTCTCAAAAGCTGCAATGCAAAAACTTGTTTTAAGGTATTTAAGAGGACTCTCCCCGTATGGACGGCTACCATTCAAACGAAAATGTTTACTAAACATAGCCAATACGGGTATAAAATCAAAGGTCTATCATAGGACTTTTCAAAACTGATCTTAAACAAGAAGTATTTGCAAGGAGTGGTGCAAAGCGAGGAAATTGTACGGAAAATTTGTGTCCTCCCCCTCTCGCGCTTGGACATCGTTGGTCAAAAAAATTTGAAACAAATCGTGAAAGTAGGTCGTTATGAGTACAAGGCCAACAAATATTTCAGAAGTCGGAAAGTGACCTTTAAATTTACCAAAAATGTGTGCTTAAATTATTTAGTGTATAAGTCTTATATTGTATTATGGAAGCTACATAAAAATCGAGCCGTAAATAGTTAGTGTAAATACACGTACGCAAAGGACCCAAAGGCTCTTAACGAAAGATCGAGGATTTTTTTCATAAACATAAAACAGTCGCCATTTTGTTCCATTTCATAGAAATTTTTTGAGTACTTGGCCACTTAAACATATTCAAATAAAACACCACTCTTGAAATTTTCATGAAAATCACAAGAAAGTTGTAGTATCTAGGTCGATTTGAATTATTTACCATCCGCTATCACATTTTGTTGTGTTTCCATGTAATTAAAAATAATAATAAAAAATAAGGTTTTGTGGGAATACATTATTGTGAAATTTTAAGAAGTTTAAGATTACCACTCCAATATCATTTAGCAAAACGTAAAATCCAAAAATGTGTGTGACAAAGTTAAGTACATTTCGATTTCTGAGGTATGTGTTGCCCTTGTACTCATAAAGAAATACTTCCATTACTTTTTCAGATTATGCGGTTCAAAGGGATCCAATCGCCAGAGGTCACAATTTTCCCGTCTATATTACCTTCTACTGGGCCACCTGATGCATAAAATGACTTTTTTGTTTCAAGTTCCAACAATTCAAATGAAGACCTGTCATTTCATTTTTTAAGGGTCTCTTTGGTATAACTTCGGCATAATATATTATAAGGGGGACTCCCATTTAAAAGGTTTTGAAATGTTCAATATTACCTTAACTTTTGAGGGACTACCACCACTGACCTTTATATAAAGTTTTCACTGTATACAGACAGACAGAAGACGAGGAACTAGTATGTCTTTGTAAATTTCGTTTCACAAAGCCCTAAAAAGATGTAGCATCTTGCTACCACAGGAAGAGATAAAATCGTTGAATAATTACTGTTTCCCAGAAGCATTATTCACTTCCCAAAAGTGATACAATTTTGCTGCTGTACTCGTATAGTTATTATTAAATTTCCTCGGTCCTTTGATAAGTCTCGCATGCAAACCATTTGCATCTTTTCACCATATTTTCGAAATATGACCCAATCAACTTTGGGTTTCCTATTTTATCATTGGGATCTATTCCTCATGCTTGTTTTCCCGAAAAATTGAAATTTGTTCTAATAAAAAAGAACGAAACGAAACGAATTTCAATCAATTGGCGAATGAAATATGCGATTTAGCCCTAAAGCGATTTCGGGCAATATGAGTCTGTTTCCTTCGTTATCAGTGCCTTTGGAGTTTATGTCAAATGGAAAATACAATTTCCATACGGAAAATATGGAATAAAATGCAAAAATTCAATAATTCACTCTCTTCTAGAAGTTAATCTTGGGACATATATAATAGAAATATTCTGATTTTCCAAGAAGGTCCTGTCAATCGATTGCCTTTGTATATTGAATTGGTAGATGAAGGTCGATGACTTTTGAAATGGAATCCTTTAGAATTGATATTTTCTGCGTATATATACGAGTATATATATTTAAATATATATATATATATATATATATATATATATATATATATATATATATATATATATATATAGATATATATACACATATATATATATATATATATATATATATATATATATATATATATATATATTTATATATATATATATATATATATATATATATATATATATATATATATATATATATATACATATATATTTATATATATAAATATATACGTATGTACATTATTTTTATATATATATATATATATATATATATATATATATATATATATATATATATATATATATATATATATATATATATATATATATATATATAAATATTGTATATATACATGAGGGCGTTCCGATAAGTACTTGGCCTCACAATCAAAGGAGTTTCTACCTCATTTTGTGATCGTTGAGGGAACGTGGCTCCACTGGTATACACCAGAGACCAAGGAGCAGTCGAAAAAGTGGACTGCACCCAGCCAACGAGCTTCAAAGAAGCCGAAGACTGTCCTTTTGACCGGAAAAGTGCTGACCACCGTCTTCAAGGATCGACTACCTGAAGAATGGCAAAACGGTCGTAGGGCTCTACTATGCCGAATTATTGGGCGGGTTGGATAAAAAAGTGATTTCCCACCATGACAACGCACCAGCTCACACCTGCGCCCTTGTGATGACCAAATTGGTCGAATTGAACGACGAACTTCTACTCCATCCACCGTATTCTCCAAATTTGGCCTCGTGCGACATATTTTTGTTTCCAAACATGAAAAATTCACTCACCAGGCAGAAGTTTCAGCCGAATGGGCAGGTCATCGCTGTCACGGAGGTCTACTTTACAGACCTCAAGAAAACGTATTTTTCAGACAAGTTAAAGAAGTTGGAGCATCGTTGTGTCAAGTCTATCGAGCTAAGAGTAAATTATGTTGAGAAATATGTCGTGACTTTTCAAAAATTTTGTTTTTTCTTTTGTAGGCTAAGTACTTATCGAGCTGCCCTCATATATATATATATATATATATATATATATATATATATATATATATATATATATATATATATATATATATATATATATACATACTCGTATGTGTATATATATTTTTTTCACGAAAGGATGTAAATGTCGTAGCTGAGTTTATTAACCCGTTGAATCAGCCGAGTGAAAATAGAATAGCGGCTATTTTAGATGAGAAACTATGGTATCTATTCAAAGCAAAGTATAGCTCCGATTTGGACGAAGTTCATTAAACCGTGCGATGAACTCCACAATAAAAAATCAAAAATCGAACCACCTGACACTAAATGGCGGCCGCTTAAATGTCGGAAAACGTGAAAAATTTGTTATTGTAGTCGTGATCAAACCTTTCAAACAATATTAATGATATTGAATGGTTTGGTAAAAAATTTGTAAACAAGCTTCAAAAAGCAAAATGGTGACTGATTTCAAAGACTGCTGAAAATGATAATCTTAATTCAATTTTTATGAAGCTTTATTTTAAAATACAATAGGAAATAATCATATTTAAAAATTTTGTAATTTTGATGATCATACATGTGTAAGTTTCAAAATGGCGGTGGTTTAAATATGCAAATTTTTCAGATTTTTATGGGCCTCTGGTGGCTACCATTTTTTAATGGATTTTGATGAAGCTTGGGATTGTGAATTACTAAGCTCAGACCTTTTACTCTGTTGAAGATAATCAACATCTGATGGAAATAAAATGTCTTAAATTTAAAGCTTAATATTTTTGCCCCATCTAGAGTAAAACTCTGATTTGAACGAGTTTTGGAACAGCAGTGATGCTTCTCTAAGACAGATATGTTTTTAATATAATCTCAAATCAGATGAATGTATTCAGTATGGTGGCCTTCAAAGTTCAAAAAGTTGGCGCAATTCGCTATTATAGTAGCAACTGAAATATTGAATATTTATCATGGAAACGTTTGAAATGGGCTAGATTGCAAGTATTTATATAACAGAAAATTTTCCCTAAAAAATGTTTGACTTTTATAGTAGTGGCCAATAAAATTATTTGCTTTTAAAAATAAAAGTACCTACCTACGAGAAATTGACTTTTCCGGCTTGTGATGTCAATGGGGTTTTTTCTGCTTAGTTTGTTACAAGTATTTGTTGATCCATGCGCAGAAGTAATCACTATGTTTTGTACGTTCTGTTAGTCTTCAGAATGCTATATCAAGGACAATACTTATTGAACTCAGAAAGTTTGTCTTCCAGTGAGATACGCGTAAATGCGGACCTTAACACGACAAAAAATAGTAAAATATAACAAGTTGGGTAGAAGAAACTACGCTCAGATCAGAAGGCTTTTGTACTTACGCTACGATATGCAGACATAAGGAATAAGTCAATTCAAGAAAAAGTTTAATGATATGCACAACAAATATATTTTCACTATAAAGAAAAATCAGTGTTACTCCATTTTAACCGGCCAAGATTTTGTTGCAATTTTGCAAAAACCATTGACACAGCTGAATCTTAAATGTCTATTTGTTACGTTGCATTATATATGTATGTGGAGGAAATACAACCATCAGTATAGTGTCTAGCTCAATGTAAAGGCCATGTAGTCGAAAAACCGCATATGATTGTTGTAATTGAAGAAAATTCAAACGGCAATAGCTTCTGCACATTCTTTCTAGTCTAAAAAATATTGAGCCTTTTTTGTCACTAGTTGATGTTCGTTGTCATATATATGTGGCGATCATTTAAACTTTTTCCACCACTGAGTGGCGCTGACATCATCTCGGGGAAGTTTGACATTACACATCTGGCAACCAATCAGTTAGCAACAAGAACACTTTTCATCAGCTATTCTCTTTTGCTTTTGGTCGCGAAACAGACAAGTTTAGTTTGATTTAACGAGCTGTGGTATGCTTAGATTTTTGCAATAAATTGTTACTTACCACATTAAGTGAGTTTAACGATTGCATTATGCGTGTGGTAATCCACGGGATTTAAGGCGGCTACAACTGGTGACCCTATCATCTACGTGAGCCCCTGCTAGGGGAGCACCCATTAAAATGTCGACTGAGGATTTGACAACCGGCATGTCCGTCCAACATACATTGCCGCTGGCAAGGTGCGACAACAATACGTTGCTCGACACGCTATATGAACCAAGCAAGGACATGATATCTTCACCCAAATTGTTGCCAACGGTTGATGCAGCAACAAACTTTCCACCGTCTGCGGAAGTTGCTTCTGTCTAAGACTTGAAATTGCCACCATTTTGGTGAGGCGACCCAACGCTTTGGTGTGTGCAGGCGGATGCGTAATTTTTCACCAACAAAATAACGTCTGACAATGCTCGTTATTACACAATTATCACTGCTCTGGATATCTATATCCTGCTGCAAGTATCTGACATTATCCGTTCGCCACCAGTCACGAACATATACGGTAGGCTCAAACGGCATCTTATCACCAGATTCTCCGAGTCTAAGGAGTGACAGCTAAACCTGTTGTTACCAGGAGCAGACCTCGACGGAAAACAACCGTCACAACTACTTCGAGAAATGCAAAATTTCGCACCTTTGGATTTGTTTGAGGACATCCTCAAAACATTATGGATGAAACGACTACCAGTGACCGTCAGGTGCATTCTGGCTCCTAGTGATGATTCCAAACTCTACAAACTCGCAAAAGTAGCAGACCGCATAGTGAAAAACAGTGTTCCGGCTTACGTATTGGCTACAGAGGCCATTCCACCACAGGCAGGTGCACCTGATGCGTCGGAACTCAAAAAACGGCTTGAAAAAATCGAGCGTCAGCTTAATAACGTTGTCGTTTAGATGACAAAACCAACAAACAATTACAATCTCCCTGATTTGCATGGTGCAACAGGTGTTGCAAGAGGCCACCGCACTTCAACTAACAACGAGGCTTGCTATTACCATAAAAGATTTGGCGTAAAATCAAAGCGGTGCTCGAAGCCCTGTTCCTTTTAAGCAAATAAGCATCAAGGTTAAACTGAGACAGTTGCTTTCCATCACTGGAGAAGAAGACAACATGGATTAAATTCCGGGGTTCAGACTACACATAGCCGATCAGCAATTTCACTTAAATTTCCTAATCGACCCTGGATCGTCCGTCTCGATTCTGCCTAAACGCTTCACTCAACTTCAACAGCTGCAAATGCTAACATTATTTGCCACCGACAACCCCACAATTGCCACGTATAGTGAACGACCCTTGAAGATACATTTAGGTTTCACGCTTCTATTTGCGTGGAATTTTATTGTAGCAAACATCTCTACACCAGTTATCGGGGCGGACTTCTTGACACATTACGGGCTTATGATCGATTTAAAAACAGAAGGCTATTAGATGACAATTCTATCTGCTCCAGCCCGGGACAAATCACTCTGCTTGATGTTTTCGGGGTGTCCTCGACACATGCAAAGGCAACCACAACGGCTTCTATCATTCAGCTTATGACTCACGACACATTCTCAACAACAGCAACAATACACATATCAGCAGCAGCTAACCAAGCGGCCCATTTCATGGAAACAACTGGACTACCAGTTTTTGAATGGCCTTGACGTCTGACAGGCGAAAAACTGAAAGCGGCACGAGCAGAATTTGATCGGATGCTTAAAATGGGTATTTGCCGTACATCGAGTAGTCCTTGGGCCAGTTTCATCCATGTGGTGGCCAAAAAATCCAGGGGCTGGAGAGTTTGTGGCGAATATCGCAAATTTAACGCTCAGACAGTATCGGATCGATACCCAATTGCACATATCCGCGACTTGGCTGACCGGCTTCACAGTAAGACTATATTTTCGAAGTTGGACCTAGAACGGGATTACCATCAGATCCCGATGTCCAAAGTCGACATAAAAAAGACAGCCGATACAACGCCATTCGGGTCGTTTGAATATTTGGCCATGCCTTTCAGTCTTAGAAATGCCACACAAACTTTTCAACGGCTCATGGACAATATCCTCTACGAACTGAAATTCGTCTTCTGCTATATAGATTATATCATCATCATGTCAGACAATGCTGACCAACATTGAGAACACCTCGACATAACTTACACATAAACATTGATGAGTGTGCTTTCGGTCAAACGGAGATAGAGTATTTGGGCTACACGATCAACAAAAACGGTTCACAACGAACACAAGAGCGAATCACTGCACTGCTTAACTTCAAGCAACCTGAGACCATCGTCAAGCTGCATCGATTTCTTGGGGCCTGCAACTTCTACAGACTTTGTCTTAAACACTCAGCCCACAATCAGGTACCGTTGAATGCTTTCTTAAGCGGCAGCAAGAGAAACGATTATCGCAAAATTTCTTGGACACCATAAACGGAATAAGATTTCCAAATGTGCAAACGCAACCTTGCAACTGCAGCCATACTCATCCGGATCACAAGGCACAACTTCAACTTGCAATTGACGCATCTTAAATTGCTATCGGAGCAGCCTTGGAACAGCACGATGGCGAACACTGGCATCCACTTGGCTTCTTCTCTCGTAAGCTGAGCCCAACAGACGCTAGATACTGCGCGTATGATCACGAACTACTAGCCTTTTATGTCGCAATCAAGGTTTTAGGTATATGCTGGAGGGTCGGCATTTTATTATCAAAACTGACCACAAGCCTTTAATCTACGCATTCACTCAAAGTCTTGACCAAGCCAATCTGAGACAATTGAGACAGTTGGACTTCATCTCTCAGTTTACGATGGAGACAGTCCACATCTCCAGCTTAGAGAATCTGGTAGCCGACGCTCTCAAGATTAATACGAGCAACATGCCATTCACCTTAGACCCAACTCAACTAGCCGAGGCTCAACAAAAGAACGACGAGCTTCGTGTGCTCCTAGACAACAGCAACAATACGGGATTACAACTACAAAAGCTGTCAATCGGTACTGCAATAGTTAACTGCGATATTTCAACGGGACACATTCGGTCTTACGTCCCACCAGAACTCCGTCAACAGGCTTTTGCTTCAGTTCACGGACTCGCTCACCCGAGCGGCAAGGCCACCCTTCACCACCTGCGCCAAAAGAACGTATGGCCCAGCATTCAGAAGGACACGATATGATGCGCCCGCAACTACATCTCCTGCCAACGCTCGAAAATCCAACGGCACAACAGGAGCCAACCCATCTCAATAAAAGTACCGAACGAAAGATTCGATCGTGTACACATCAACATCGTCATTCTGCCATTATTGAGCGGGTATTGATACTGTCTTACCATGGTTGACAGGTTTTCGCGGTGGCCAGAAGCAATCCCCATGCAAGATATGACTGCGGGCACAGTCGCCAACGCCGCTTTTTGCAACACCTGGATAGCGCAGGCGCTCAATTTGAGAGCACACTTTTTCGAGCCCTTACCAATCTGACCGGAACGAAACGAATTACAACAACACCCTATCATCCTGCGTCCAATCGTGCGATTGAGCGATGCCACTGAATCTTCAAATCAGCTCTTATATGCAGTCAACCATCATCTTGGATAGAACTACTTCCAACTGTTCTACTACGTTGCGAACATCACTCAAGGAGGACTTGGGAGCTTCACCTGCCGAATTACTTTACGGCGAACAGCTACGTGTTCCGGGCGGATTTTTTACAAACGAGGACATGCCAGCTGATCCCACCTTTTTTGTCGAGAAATTTCGTTAGCACATGCAACTCCTTCGACCGACACCAACAGCTCACCACATAAAAAGAAGCCTTTTTCAATACAAGGATCTCAACACTTGCACTCATGTCTTCCTGCGATTCGATGCAGTCAGACAGCTGTTAGATCCACCCTACACAGGACCACATGAGGTGGTTAAACGAATCAAGGATCACGTCTTTATTATCAAGATAAAGGGACAAGATGCGACCGTTTCAACTGAACGACTCAAACCGGCGTATACTACAAAAGATGACAACGAGAAACATCATGATTTTCCCCTCAGAACGTACAGTCGGACGTCAAAGCCAACATCAACTTGACGTCAATTCTGGAAAGGGGGTATTGTGGCGATCATAAAAATTATTTCCACCACTAGATGGCGCTGACATCATCTCGAGGAAGTTTGACTTTACTCATCGGGCAGCTAGCAACAAGAAGACTTTTCATCAGCTGCTCTCTTTCTGGTCGCAAAGCAGACAAGTTTAGTTTCATGTAGCGAGTAGATTAGATTTAGATTTTTGCAATAAATTGTTATTTACCACATTAAATGAGTTTAACGATTGCATTCTGCACATCTTAATCCACGGGGTTCAAGGCGGCTCCATATCGGGCAATACTAATCAGATTGAGTCAAACTGACATGCGTTTGAAAGGTGACATTCAAGTCTCATCTAGACAGTTTTGTATTTAGTCAGTCGTATCAAAAGTTGTATTTATTTAAAAATGAGTGAAATTTCTGAAAAAAACTGTTATATTTTCAATATCACTACGATCAAGATATGAATGCATCGCAGGCTGGTGAAAAAATTTGGTGATGTCTTAGCTTAAGATAATTTATCAACAGCCACAGCCAAGAGATGGTTCGCTCGCTTTCGTTCTGGAAAGTTTTATGTCAAAGATGCACCTCGCTCAGGTCGACCCATCGCTGAAAAAGTCGATGAAATCTTACAAAAATTGAAGAAAACTTACATATAAGGAGCCATGACATTTTTAAGGAACTGAATATACATTGCCAAACAGTTTTGAATCATTTGCGTAAGGCTGGATACACAAATAAGCTCGACGTTTGGGTGCCGCATGAATCAACACAAAAAAATATCATCGAACTAGTTTCCATTTGCGAAATGCTAATAGAACGCAATGAAAACAAGCCATTTTTGAAACAAATCATTACGGGCAATGAAAAATTGGTGAGATACGAGAATGTTGTTCGAAAAAGATCATGGTCAAAAAAAGGTGAATTATCACAAACGGCTTCAAAGCCAGGATTGACAGCAAATAAGGTTATGCTGTGTATATGGTGGGATTGGAAGGGAATTTTTTTTCATGAGGTGCTAGAACCTGGCCAAACACTCAATTTGGCTCTGTACTGTCAGCAATTAACCAGGTTGCAATAAGTAATTCAAAATAACTGGCCACTAGAAAGAAAGGGCGTTGTCTTCCATCATGACAATGCCAGACCAAACACATCTTTGATGACCTGGCAAAAATTGACAGAGCTTGGCTGGGAAGTTTTGATGCATCCACCGTCTAGTCCAGACCTTGCACCATCAGACTACTATTTGTTTCGGTCTCTGCGAAATTTCCTTAATGAAAAGAGATTCACTTCAAAAAGGGACTGTGAAAATTACTTGGCCAAGTTTTTCGCCGATAAACCACAGAAGTTCTACATGGATGGAATAATGGCCCTACCCAAAAACTAGCAAAAGGTCATAGAAAATAATGAACGATATGTATTTAAATAAAATCCGTTTTAAATAGAAGAAATAGTCAATCCAAAAATGACAAAAACTTTTTAGACTTACCCATATATATGCATATACATATATGTATATATATGTGTATATATATATTGTCGCGTGTTATTTGGTTCGCGGCCAATAATTTTAATGTTCCGGGAAAGTGAAAACGCAATGTCTTTTAATTTAAGTTAAAAGTGTTTATTTAATTAAATAAAATAGCACAATAATCAGTTAACACTTTTCACTAATTTTAATTGTCACTATTAAAATTTTCTAACACTTGTCCATAAATTTATTATCGCAATTGTCTTCTAAATCACTTCATTATTACAAAAATCACTTTTCTACTACTCGAATAATTTCGCTTCCCACACACAAACGCAGTTCTTATCGCGGTCGAATGAATGATTCCCCCCATTCATTCAGCTCGCCTTTATATAGGGTCTCTACCTATTCACCCATTTCTCGCACATTGGCGAACGTTCTACCTGGTAGATTCGAGCAAATTCATCAATGCAGTGACGTCACTTGCAGATGTTGATCATGCTTGTTGGGTTCTCGTAGTTTCGAGTGAATTCGTGTTCTTCATTGTTGTGAAAACAATTGCGACAGTAGCTCGCAGAATTATTTGTACATGTAATTATTTGTACATGTAACACTGCCCCCACCTCAGTTCTTTTCGCCCCGAAAAGATGTGTCGCTATTTGTAGTCAATTCTCCCTGGGTGTAATATGGGGCAAGACGGTCCAGATGCACGATTTTCATTTTAGCTCTCGGCTTACGATGTTCCTGTATTCGGTATACGACGTCGTTGATTCGCTTTGTAACTCGGTATGGTCCCTCCCAATTATGTTGCAACTTTGGAGACCTACCCTTTCGCCGTTGCGGGTTATAAAGCCACACCAAGTCATCTTGCTGGAAGCCAGTAGAATTAGCCTTTAGATCATACCTGGTCTTCATGCGGTCAGCAGCCGATTCGAGGTGTTTTCGCACTGTCCGATGTATCTGGTTCAACCGTTGTCTTAGATCACTTGCGTACTCCGAGACCGTTTGGGGTTTCTCAGGGGGTGTTCCGAACTTTATATCGGCTGGCAGACGAATAGTCTTTCCAAAAATGACTTTGGCTGGGGCTTGGCCCGTCGATGCATGTTCGGCAGCTCTGTACGCCATCAAAAATAATGGGATATGTCGGTCCCAGTCCCTTTGGTTCTCGTCAACCATCTTGGCAAGGTGTTTATTGAGCGTGCCGTTGAAACGTTCGACCATTCCATCGGATTGGGGATGCAGCGGTGTTGTCCTCGTTTTCCGTATTCCGAGCAGCTCGCACATTTCGCCAAAAACTAGTGACTCAAAGTTTCGGCCTTGATCCGAATGTAATTCGCAAGGTACGCCATACCTACTGACCCAATTTAACACTAGCTGTTCAGCTACAGTAGTTGCTTCCTGGTTGGGAATGGGGTAGACCTCAGGCCACTTGCTGAAATAATCGGCTACAACCAGCGTGTATCGATTTCCCCATTCAGATTCAGGAAAGGGTCCAGCGATGTCAACAGCAATCCTTTCAAACGGTACCCCTACGTTATAGGTTTGCATTTGTCCTCTCAGTCGTCGCTTTGGGCCTTTGACGGAAGCGCAAATTGTGCATCTGCGACACCAGTCCTCTACGTCTTCTCGAGCGTGGAGCCAGTAGAACCGTTCCCGCAATTTCGCTAAGGTCTTGTTAACACCAAGGTGGCCTCCCGAGGATCCTTCATGCATTTCCTTGACCACATCGTGGATTCGGCTTCTGGGTAGTATAGTTTGCATCCTATAGGAGCTGCCATCCGCCGTTTCCCATTTCCGCTTGAGTACACCACCCTCCACCTGAAGGGAGTTCCATTGTGCCCAATAGCTTTTCAGGGTTGCGCCATGCGTTGAAACTTCCTTCCACTCAGGTCGCCCAGTCGTCTCCTTCCATACGAGCAATGGTCCGATGTCTTCATCGGCTAGCTGGGCATTTCGAATCTCCTCCGATGACCAACCTTCATCGAATTCAGCCGTTATCAGTCGCAGATCAACGGGCGGCTCCTTTTCCTCAATCCGTCGGCAATGCTTGCAGTTAGCTGGACATGGGCGACGAGATAGGGCGTCAGCATTTCCATGAACTCCGCCCTTTCGATGAACAATTTCGTAGTCGTACGACTGCAATCTTTCGATCCATCTCGCAACTTGTCCCTCGGGGTTTTTGAAGTTAAGTAGCCATCTCAGCGATGCATGGTCCGTTCGAAGAACAAATTTCTGGCCATATAGGTACTTGTGGAACTGCTTGGTGGCCTCTATTATAGCCAATAGCTCCTTCCTGGTCACACAGTAGTTCCTCTCACTTTTTGAAAGAACTCGACTGTAATACGAGAGGACTCTTTCTTCGCCATTGATCTGCTGGGAGAGTACAGCTCCAATACCGCCGTTGCTTGCATCAGTGTCAACTACAAACATTTTTCCGGGTTTCGGATACGCCAGCATGGGTGATTCACATAGCTTTTCCTTCAGGGTCTCAAAGGCTGTCTGGCATTGTTCATTCCAGACATACGGACGATTTTTCTCGGTTAGCTGATGAAGACACTTAGCTATTTTGGCAAAGTCTTTGACGAATCTTCGATAGTATGTTGCCAGGCCCAGGAAACTTCGTAGTTGGCGCTTGTTGTTTGGTGTTGGCCAGCTTTTCACGGCTTCAATTTTCTCAGGGTCTGTTTTGACCCCTTCTGCTGATACGACATGTCCCAGGTATTTTACTTCAGCTGCGAAAAGGGTACACTTGTCGGGACTAAGTTTCAAATTTGCCAGTCGCAGTCGGGAGAAAACATCTTCTAAGTTCCGCACATGCTCTTCGAACGTTCTCCCGATGACGATGATGTCATCTAGGTACACCAAGCAGGTTTTCCAGGTTAGACCACGTAGCACGTATTCCATCAAGCGTTCGAAAGTGGCTGGAGCATTGCAAAGCCCAAACGGCATCACCACAAACTGCCACAATCCGGTCCCAACTGAAAATGCGGTCTTCTCTCGGTCCTTCTTGTCAATTTCTACCTGCCAGTAGCCACTCTTGAGATCGAGTGTAGAAAACCATTTTGCGTCGGCTAAAGTGTCCATGATGTCATCGATGCGTGGGAGCGGGTAACTATCTTTCTTAGTGACGTCGTTAAGCTGCCTATAGTCGACACAAAAACGAGTGCTACCATCCTTTTTCTTTACTAGAACTACAGGCGCGGCCCATGGACTTACAGAAGGTTCAATAATGCCTTGTTTTTCCATGTCCGAGATCAGCGCGCTCACTTCTCCTTGTTTGGCTATAGGGAGACGTCTTGGTGCTTGTCGAATCGGCTTGGCTCCCTGTGTGTCTATGACGTGAGTTACCAAACTTGTTCGGCCTTGGTCATCCGGGCTTGTTGAGAAGATGTCACTGTACTTGGTGACCAGATCAGAGGCTCGTTTGAATAGCTGCACCGGCAATTTGACTTGCTTCAATATTGCAGACGTGGATTCCCGGGCTTTTTCTGTGTCTTGCCTCCTTTTCCAATGATGGTTGTGAGTAGCTTCCAAAGAGGTGATGGTGGAAACAGGCTGGCAGCTGCCGATGACTTCTCCCGCTTTGATGCTCGTGGTTGAGTCTGCGGTGTTAAGGACTCTAACCGGCACATATCCGTTCCTTAAAGATCTCACAAGGCTTCGTCCTACAATCAAACTGCGCAATGCGGATGTCTTCGTTGGCTCTATCAGATAAGATCGGTGGTCTCCAGAATCACCATCAAGCTTGGCCCATACAATGCTTTCGGAAGAATTCGGTACATCAGTGTCAGTACATACCACTACATTCATCTTGGGGATTTGGACGCTGGGATCCTCCATCAGTACTTCGACATTCTGCCATTTCAAGACACGTTTTCCCAAGTCCAACGTGATTCCATGTGGTCGCAGAAAATCCATTCCGAGAATGCAGTCATCCATAATGTTCGCGACCAGAAAGTTATGTCGGAACACAAGGTCTCCCAACTGTATCTGGAGGTTGACCTCTCCATGAACAGGTGCAGTTTCTCCCGTAGCTGTCCGTAGTGAGAAAATTCTGCCCTTGTGAAGTTGTTGCTGTCTAACTAGGTCTGGTCGGATAATCGATCGGGTTGCACCAGTGTCGATTGTTATGGTGCAGTGTTCTCCATCAATTTGACCCGGAAGGCATAAGTCCGCTTCTCCACGATGTAGTCTCGACACGGTGATGGTGGTGCTGGGGACGTCGATCCTCCTAGCCAACCTCTGCCCCACGAAGTTGGCTCTTACATGTTTCCCGACCCCTCTGTTTGAAGGGCTTCCATTCTGGGCTCCTGACTCGGTCTGGATCTCCTCCTAGCTGCACACCCTGGACAATAGCTCGGTTTTCTTCGCTTCTTGCAGTCTCTTTGCAGGTGCCCCTTCTCTCCGCAATTCCAGCATCTAGGCGCACCATTTACATGCGGATCTCGCTCAATTTGCACGCGCTCACACCTGCACTCGTCTGTCACTACCTCACGAACCCGGGCAGTGGTACGAGTCACATTTTTCGCTGCTTCAAAGTTCAGACTATAAGCCAATGCGTCCTTAACCGTTTGCTTTTGAGCTAAACGCACGGCTTGTTGCAATTCCGGGTCCTTTAGTGCGCTGATGAATGCTTCTGTCGCTGCATCATCTCGATGTTCTGGGTCGTAGGCTGGATAAGCCAAAAGTGCTAGTCGCTCAATGTCTTGGGCTAGCTGCTGTAGGGTTTCACCAGACTTCTGCGCCCGATGCCTTAGCTGTGACCGATAAATCTGCTTTAGATGATCATCTCCATAACGCATGTCGAGCGCATTCATTATAGCATTCGAGTTTGAGTGCGATTCAACGGGGATCGTCTGCAACAGCTCGGCAGCTGGGCCTCTTAGAGCAAGAATCAATGCAGTTGCTCGTTCCTGCTCATTCCAGTGATTTATGCGAGCGGCTGCCTCGAACTGGGTTTTGTAAATAGTCCAGACCGTTTGCCCATCGAATATTGGTGCTTGCACATTTCTAGATGAGCTTTGCACTGCGGTTATAATTGGGGCTGGTGAGGCGATTACTCCTGCCTTCGCTGCTTCCAAGTCCTTTTTCACTTTTTCCATCTCATGGTTGACCTGGCTGATCTCAAGGTTGATTCTCTCCTCGACCTGGTATACCTTCTCCTCGACGCATTTAATTTGGTTGTTGAGACTACTGAGCTCCGCTTTTATTTCGGTTGACTGTTTTTCCAGCTTCTGTGTGATGTCCGCTTTGATTTCGAGCGCTTGTTGGTCTAGCTTCGCTGATTGTTCATTTAGCTTCGCAGCTAAACTGGATGTCTGTTCATTTAGCTGCGCTGATTGTTCACTAAGCTTCGCTGATTGTTCATTTAGCTTGACAGTTAAATTGGATGACTGTTGTCGCTGCTCTTGCTGCATCAGCATCAACATTTGCATCAGCGCATTTTCTGGTTCCTTTGGTTTTGGTGTTCCGGCTTCACCACCTTCTGCGCCTCTTTCTGCAGCTGAGAGCTCACCCGAATCCAGATTCCCGCCTTCCGACTCGATCGCATCATGCAAGCGTGCAATCAGTATGGCCTTTGTACCTTGTGTAGCCAGATTTCTTTGTTCCAACTCCTCTTTGAGCTCCGATATGCTCAATTGATTAATTTTTAGGTGTAAATTTCCTGGCCTTTTTATTGTTTCGGCTATTTTTCCACGTTAATTTTCACAATTGTGCACTTTACAATTGTTTAAACGTTTTCACTTCCAAAATTTTAATCTCACTTCTCGACACCACTGTCGCGTGTTATTTGGTTCGCGGCCAATAATTTTAATGTTCCGGGAAAGTGAAAACGCAATGTCTTTTAATTTAAGTTAAAAGTGTTTATTTAATTAAATAAAATAGCACAATAATCAGTTAACACTTTTCACTAATTTTAATTGTCACTATTAAAATTTTCTAACACTTGTCCATAAATTTATTATCGCAATTGTCTTCTAAATCACTTCATTATTACAAAAATCACTTTTCTACTACTCGAATAATTTCGCTTCCCACACACAAACGCAGTTCTTATCGCGGTCGAATGAATGATTCCCCCCATTCATTCAGCTCGCCTTTATATAGGGTCTCTACCTATTCACCCCATTTCTCGCACATTGGCGAACGTTCTACCTGGTAGATTCGAGCAAATTCATCAATGCAGTGACGTCACTTGCAGATGTTGATCATGCTTGTTGGGTTCTCGTAGTTTCGAGTGAATTCGTGTTCTTCATTGTTGTGAAAACAATTGCGACAGTAGCTCGCAGAATTATTTGTACATGTAATTATTTGTACATGTAACAATATATATATATATATATATATATATATATATATATATATATATATATATATATATATTATATATATATATATATATATATATATATATATATATATTTATATATATATATATATATATATATATATATATATATATAAATATATATATATATATATATATATATATATATATATATATATATATATATATATATATAAATATATATACATATATATATGTATATATATATATATATATATATATATGTATATATATATATATATATATATATATATATATATATATATATATATATATATATATATATATATATATATAGGGTGATTCATAACAAGTGTACACAATTTTGTTGATAAAACAACATAGTTTTTGTGAAGATTGAGCTGTAGTGTTTATTTATTATAAAAATTTCGTCCCTTACAATTAAATATGAAACATTACTTTGAGCATATGTGCGCCTCGCGCTGCTCAAACGATGATTGGAATTTTCGATGACATTTTCGCACATTTCCGGTGTTATTAGGCGAATGTCGGCTCGAATATTGTTTTTTAATAACGATCCTTCAGAAATCCCCAAAGGAAGAAGTCACAAGGAGTCAAATCACACGATCTTGCCAGCCAATTTATGGGTGGACCAAAAAATTCACTTAGAGCGCGAAATGGTTGCACTGGCGATTCATTATTTTTGTAAAAGGTTTTAACAATAATAAAACGTTTAGCTTATGTGTATGACACCATAGTTAAAATTGTAAAAGACCAAACTGTTATAATCTGTCAATATATGGACCTAAAATTCGTGATAAATAAGAGCTAAGGCTCATTCACATGTATGCACTTGTTATGAATCATTTAGAATTTAATGCACAAGTAACTATTTTTAAGGTCAATATGTTTTGAAGTTTCAAAAGGATCGAAGTTTCAAAAGGATCGAATTACTCTTTTACTGTGCAACAATCTGCGCTATAAAACTATGGAATCATGTGGCTGTGGAACAATATGAGTTTTTTACCGGCTCAGACGCTACAGTTTTGCTAGATATCATGAATAAATTACATGAAAATATCAGAGCTGAAATAACGCCAAATTAGTGCACACAATGTGAAACGCAATGAACCTAAAAATTTCAAGCCAGGGGACGTAGTTTATAAGAAAAATAAACAAATCAAAGCCTAAGATACGCCTCTATTCAAAAAAGAAATTGTAGCAAAAGACAATCGTGTAACTATTCTACCAACCTCAAGCACTAGCATACGATGAGCCTGCAATGTTGGCAAAGCGTTCATTACTTTTAGATGTCGTATGTCTTTCCAAAACGGATGAAACAACCTTCAGTCATATCCTTATCTAAGCCACAATAAACAACAATAAAATAATTCTTGTGAAGTATTCCACATAATTCATCACAAAGCAAATGAAGTACGGCGTTTGGGGGAACTAAATCACCATGTAGAATAACACAATATGACGAACGGGCCAACTCCGACTGTTAAAACCAGACGACGCGATGCATCCTGTGAATTCCAGTACCATGAGAAACTTTTCGTAGAAACTCTGAATGAGAAGACTATATTTCTAAGTAACTTCAATGGGAATATGACCCAGGAAAACGGTACTCAAGGGTACTGTATACTTGGAGCTTTGTTCTCCTGTGTATGCAGCTGATCTTCAAGATCGTCAATAGTGAATCAAATATTTCGTTTCTTTAATAGCCCGTTTTAGCCCTTACATACACGAATTCACTAACATTCTCGATACTGTATTCGCCAAGTGTGATATTTTGTGTATTTGAGGTATTTTCCTTTGACTGCGTTGTGAGTTTTGTTTTATTTTCATTGATTTGTAGCCCTACTAGTTTTGCTCGCTGTCGAGTTTCAGGAATAGTTCTTTGGCAGTTGTTAATGGCCGTAACAGAGTGTTGATATCATCCGCATAGGCTACAACTTGGCTCGTCTTGTATAGTAATGTACCTCGCGTATCGACAGGTAGCTTCCGTATGACGTATTCCAGAGCCAAATTGAATAGCAATGGGGCCAGCCCATCTCCCTGTTTTAGTCCGATATTTTTATCAAAGACATCAGTGAGTTGGTTACTGATGCTGACTTGGGAGGTGGTCAACGTCATTGTCGTTTTGGTAAGACAGACTAATTTGGCTGGGATGCCAAAGCAAAGCATTATTTGGTACAGTATGTTACAATCAATATATATATGCTTGCTTGAAGTCAGTATCAATTAAAAATACTGGCAGTTCAGGAAACGAATTGGACTGGAAACGACATTCAAGACATGAAATCGCACACAATATTCAAAAGTGGAAAGCCTACTGGAAAAAGAGAATTCGGAGTGGTCTTCATTGTGGATAGGAAGTTCAAACCGCACGTTATTGATTTTAAGGCAGTCAATCAACGATTGGGTGCGATCCGTTAAAAGCGAAATTCTTCGAAATCTGGCTGATTGATCTTCACGCTCCGACCGAAGAAACGAAGCAATCGTTTAACAATCACCTGGAAAGACTGGTCGACGCATTCCCCACAAACCGCACAAAAATAATTCTGGATGATTTCAGCGCTAATGTTGGCAATGAGCTATCTCATCGGGGAACGACTGGAGGGTATAGCCTCCACGATGAAATATATGACAACGACCAACGCCTATTGACTTAGCATGCAACAGAAAGCTAGTCATATGTTCCACTTGCTTCTGGATTCGACGCATTTATAAAATGACCTGGGTATCACCGAATGGCAACACACAAAACCAGATCGATCATGTTCTGATCCAACAACGTTGGGCCTTGGGCATACTTGACGTCCGTACATACCGAGGAGCCAATTGCAACTCAGATCATTACTTGATCAAATTAACCTATCGAGGTCATATGTCAAAGGCATATTCAGCGTAGACCAGCCCGCTACAAAAATTTGACATCGAAAGGCTCCAAACGGCGTCTGTGGCCAAACTTTTCACGGAGACCCTTGATAACCAGCTGGCTCCTATATCATTAGACGCATCGTTAAAGATGAGCAGCGAGCTCTGGATGTAAGTGAAAGTGGCTATCAGCACTGTGGCAGAACAGACAAGCCCAGCGCGAGAGGAATGGTTCGATGATGAGTGCCAGAATGTGTTAGATAAAAAGAATCAGGCGTACAAAAAATATGTAGGTAGGAAAACCAGAGTAGCAAATAAGATAATTAAGATTAAGAAAAGAAAATACTATGACGATCAGTTGAGAAGTATAGATGTAAGTTTAGCGAGCAATAACACAAGACAAGCATACAAAGTAGTGAAAAGCCAGAAACGTGGTTATCAGCCCAAAACCACGTTCTGTCGTGATTAGATATGGCAAAAACTGCTATTTTTCTACCACAGTAATTAACTGCGATTGCCAATTTCATATACCTGTGAAAATGAGCAGCTCTTAAATCACAGTGATATTTTACGGTTATGAAGGTAAAATACACTTTTGAAGCAAAAACACTAAAATAACTCTGTTTCAGCTATACGAAAAATCTCAGTTTTATTTTATAGAAATATATTTATGCACATACAAGAAGAAGAAGAAAATACCTATAGTTTTACTTAAAAATAGTATACTTACACATGAATTCAGACAATACTCACAAAATACATTCATACGATCCAATTAAAAGAAATCAGTCAACAAAATCTAATTCAATAATAACTTAAAGCTAAAGCTAATACATATATAAAGCATTATTATATGTATATATAAAATAATAAAGCATTCTCCATTGCGAGACGCCAATTTTGGTTTGAAAATAAAATTTTGTCCACTTTGTGTGACTGAAGTCTCGTTCTGGATCGTTCAGCACATATACAACCTTAGAAAAGGGGCGTTCGCAAGGCACCGAGGTGGCTATTGCGACATCGATTTTCCCTTGGTAGCTGACAGAAATAGGGATGATGATGCTTTTCTTCCTGCCACCATTTCAGAGGATCTTCATTTTTTGGAATTATACTTTCCTCTAAATATCTTTCTGCTTCAACGCGTGCTCTGAAAGAGGCTGTCCCGCCTGGTGTTATTTCCAAAACCGCTTTGTAATAGGCGCTCCAAACTGACATATCATGATTCGAAACATTGTTTTTAGGGGTTTTCAGTAGAATTTAAATTTCCACTATTGCTAACAATCTTTGCTGCTATTCCTTCAAGAAGTATTTTTTTCATCTGATCAGCATTACAATCTTTTATGAAGGCAATGCTCTTAAATCAAGGATCCAAAAATTTTGATCATTTGATTCAAGATTATCGAATCTAGAACCAATGCCAGATTTCAAAGATGAAACCATAGACATAACAGTTGGATGGAAGCGCATTTTTCAAGCCAGAGACAAGTACAATCACCAGTGAAACCGTTAAAAAATTTTCTCTGCTAGCGATTTCCGTGATCGCCTCAAAAGTTTCAAGGGCTTTAATGGCTTCAGCTATAATTGTCCATTCATCGGCAGACAAAATTGGCAGAATTTAGTCGATCAGAGCTGTAGTGGCTTTGACTGCTTTTTGAAGCTCAAACATCCTTTCCAGGATATAAAATGTGGAATTCCATCGAGTTGAAACATCTATAACTAATTTTTTGGGCTCATTTCCCGCATTTTGTTGGTATTGCAAGAATTTCTGATTTGATGCGCTGTTTCTTTTTAAATGGACAGCAACTTTACGGACTTTGTCAAGCAAAATCATTAAAGGCTTGAGTCCATTTTGCGTAATCAAATTGATACTGTATGCCAAGCATCCGAAATGCTTCCAACCTACGTAATTTGTTAGCGCAGATTTAATATTTGCAGTATTGTCAGATACCACTTTCCTGAACGACTACATTCATCTGTCACCGACTTAGTTTTATTTAACGAATTCAGAGCCATGTGTCTCTCGTTATAGCTCACACAAGTTAATAAGACCGAGTTCAAAACAACATTAGCAGCTATATAATGAATAGTCACTGCGTTGAAGCTTTTATTATTGACAGAAGTCCAACAGTCGGTTGCAAGACTGCACTTCACGATTGAGTTGATTAGAAGCTTCACTTTATTGAAGACTTTTTCATAGGCAGCAGGAAACATAGTATCGGAAATGTGGCACCAGTTTGGTAAATTGTAAGAACTATTTAGCGATTTTATTAGTCAACGGAAGCCATCACAACACAGGGCCAACGAAGGATGGAAATTACATCGGGTGTTGCCCAGGGATCTATCCTTGGTCCGGCCCTGTGGAACGTGTCTTACGACGGGCTATTGAGACTTGAGATGCCAGATGAGTCGCGCTTGGTCGGCTATGCGGATGATGTTGCGGCTCTGGTCGCCGGACGCACCGTTGAACTTAGGCTAGGTATGCTAATGCGCCGAGTGAGGGACTGGATGACTGCTCGCGGGCTCAATTTAGCACTGGAGAAAACCGAAGCGGTCATCTTGACAAAAAAGAGAATCCCTAGAGTAATGGATGATCAGTATTGGAGATATACAGGTCGAATCGAAGCCAGCGGTGAAGTACCTGGGGCTACTGATCGACTCGAAGATGAGTTTCTCTGAGCAAATCAGGGCAACGGCTGAGAAGGCAGCTTCGGGAATATTGGCCCTGAGTCGACTTATGGCCAACGTAAGGGAACCCAGCCCATCAAGAAGACGCCTCTTGATGAGTGCTTTAGGGTCAGTGCTACTGTACGGAGCAGAGGTATGGGGTGACGCTCTCAGCAAGGAGGTGTACCGAAAACGATTGGCACAGGTACAGAGAAGAGGAGCACTGAGAATTGCATCTTCGTATCCAACAGTCTCCGACTCGGCGGTGAGAGTGATTGCAGGCGTGATACCTGTCGCCCTCCTTGCTAGAGAGCGCCGCGCTATTTACCTGCGCCGAAACGAGGATGCGAGGGAGATGGTTGTCCGCGAGGAGAGACAACGCTCGCTCAACGATTGGCAGTAGTCTTGGAGGAATTGCACGAAGGGAAGGTGGACTGCGCGCCTCATTCCGGATGTGAGACCGTGGCTAAATCGAAGGTATGGAGAGACTGACTTCTATCTGACCCAGCTTTTGAGCGGGCACGGGTGTTTTCAGTCTTACCTGCACAAGATCGGTAAGTCACGGTCTCCCGATTGTCGCTTTTGCCCAGGAGAGGAGGACAATGCCTGTCACACATTTTTTGCGTGTACCAAATGGGCCAGGCTGCGAAGGGAACTCTACAGGGAGACGGGAGAGCTCACCCCGGATAATATAGTTGCGGTGATGCTCGAATCGGTTGACAAATGGAACCAGGTGGCACATTATGCTCGGGCAGTCCTAAAAGATAAAAGGGACTCGCAGCAGCCGGAGGTGCTGGGACTGGGGGATCGCTCTTCTGGCATTTCCTCTTCCCCTCTCCCCTCCCGCTAGGAAAGGGACTCCCCAGCTTGAAGGCGCCCCACGGCGTAACAAAACGAGACCAGGCCCGAAGTAATGTGTCAAACGGTTCCAGGCTAGGTTCTCAGATTGACAGGGGAGGTGTTCAGTGGGTAGTCCAAGGGTATCCTCCATGGGAGCCCCACACTGCCAGACTCGGCGGGCGTAAATGCCTTCACCTCCCTACCACAAAAAAAAAAAGGAAGCCATGGTCTTCTACGATACTAAGTGGTTGAAAATCAATCAATCAAATTCTCGTCAATTTTTTGACTTGCTGTTGACGTCAATTTTCGTGGCACGAAATCGTTGAGTGTCCCCAATATCAATGAAGATCCCTTAATTAATGTTAGTTCTCGATTTCCTTGAGAATTTTGACTTGCGCTTGTACCTGGTTAAGGATCCACAATTATTATAGCCGATGAATTAGTGCTTTCAGTAGATTCATTCTAAAAATTAATTTTATGAAAGGAATGGCTATGGGCTAGTGTATAGATAGATTCTTTGATTACGTTGAATGGATTTGAGGTGACAAGGTAGAGTTCGTTACGTTCGATTATACAGAACAAAGTGGTGAATGGATGTTGAATGTAATTGACAATCAGGGAAACGCAATTTTTCAACTGCGCGAAAGAAATACATATGCGACATATCACTAAAATTACTCACCGGCATATTTTTTGAGCTGGTTTTCGTTACAAATTTACTACTGGAAATTTTGACTATGTGTAATGATTTTAACTTTTCAAGTTCGAACGCGGAACCGACCTCTCATCGGTTCTAGACGTTAAGTCTGAGTAGTGCCAACGGATGGTACCAACAGGTCAACCAATCCGTGCACCGTAACCCATTCACGCGGTGACTGCTTGTCGGCCAGCTAGTTCGGAGAGGATTTCGGTCGCGGGTCTCCGAATGGGTTACGCTCAATTACAATATTTCAGCCACCTGAACATGCCCGTTTTCCAAACGCGTCAACAATTACTCATCCAGAACGGGAAACCTACGTTACGTTAATTCTGGATGTGATCTCTCCACAGATCTCAAATCAAAAACGCTACAAAATCCCATAGGCGCGTTACCGAATCACCGACGCGGTACCGAAAAATATGCTACTCGAAATTAAAACGACGAAAACTACTCTAATGAAATGACGAAACAATCAAAGGTACCGAGTACCGCGCGCGACGCGAAACCGACCTCAGCGGATTTGTCGAAACCCTACCCTCGCGACGGCATACCTACCCTACACTCTCTATTCCCACTGAAAAAGAACGAGCCACTGAAAAGGAAAGTCGTGATTAAAGTGTTAGCAATTCATTTTTAATTATTTTTAGTGTTTGTAACAATTCTATTCAAGTTATAATATTTCTACAAATTATATGCATACATACATCATGATTTCATGTTTCGTTTCTTTCGAATAGCAATTATTATTAATAATACAATGATATTGAACAAAACATATAGGGAATAACTAGAGTAAAGTATTCTAACTTATTTAGAAAAGCAATGGTAATTCTAATTCAAGGAAATTAATCGATTGTGTGTCTGCATTTAAAAGTTAGCATATTTCCATAATTACTACAACTTACAGTACACGAACATCCAAGGAAACATGTGTAAATTTGAATTTATTGATGTTTGAAACCTTTCTCACCTTGTTTAGATCAGCTGTATGAGATATTTAGTTTACAAATGTTCATTAAAATGATAGTTTACCGGTGATGGAGCCTGCAGGCAGGCTGTTAAATGAATTTTATACATTTAATAAATTATTAAAATTGAACGATAAAGGCGACCAGAGTCGAAAGTCATGTTTACATCATAATTCTATAATTTATATTTATAGAGCCTTTGTTTTGGTAGAAAACATAGAATCAAAGAACTTACTCAACAAAGTTTTTTTGCAAATTTACATACATACAAAGAAATGATGTGTTTTTTTTTTTTACAACGAAGCACAAACACTGGCGAGTGTGCTGACAATGAAATTTATTCGAAACAGTATCGTTTCTGAAAAAAAACTGAGTTGGGAGAATATTTTTTTACACTTTACAATATTTACTTTTCACAACTATTTATAAATTACATATACATACATTTTAATATATGAACATCAAGGTGAAAAAGTTTATAGTATGTTCACATGAATATGATTTCCGTTACGAAAATACCGACAATAATTCAAATAAGACACAAGAAAAGGTGAGAGCGTATTTGTATTTTCCAAACGTACGCATATTAAAATAGGCTATTTGTAATTAATTACCAATATTTCATCAGATTTTTTTTTGCTCTTCATTTCATTATTAATCAGTAAACGTAATTTAGATAATTTTACACTTTCTACCGCTAATTGTTCTACATATTAAGACGAGGCTACTGCTGACAAATAGTTGCCGCTCGTTATATTTTTATGTTTGCGCATTATTAATAATAATGATCGCCTCGCTTTTATAGCTTTTATGCAAAGTGATAGTGCATTATTGTAGTAATCAAGACAAGCTTCTTTCAAAATCAAATTGAATCTCTTATTGTTTTCATTTTCCGACTCAATTCACAAAAGGATGAGGAAACAAGAGAGTTCTTCTTAGAATATAATTGAATTATCATGTTCCCATTAATTATCAACAAGGAATTAGTAAAACGTAGTCTTTCATCGTTGATAGTTAAAAGCAATTGAAGCGTATCCTGATCCAATTGAGAAACATCGATGCCTGCCACATTAACTAGCAGATAGAAAATATTCCCAAGCTATGTAGACACCTTCCACTTGTATCTTAATATCTTACAATTAACATCCTAAACGATCCTTTCAATCTTACTATTGACTATGCAAGCGACTTGCTTTTAGCACGGCCCCAACTATACGCACTCGTGGACTGTAGGCAGCGTTTGCAATTGAGCCAGATGGAGCGGACACTGTAACACCTGATTGGCGCAACGATCGTGCTGACTGCTGCTTAATATCATTACAATCACAGAATTGTGGCGGTGGAGCAAGGAATTTATATGATGTAACTGATCCGCTGATTCCAGGGGCGTATTTTTATTTTCTGTAGATTTTAGAAGTTTATCTATGAAATCAGAACTCGAAAATGACATTGAATCATCGGAAATATCACTGTATGCAGGGCTTGTTGCTCCATCAGGGAATGTGAAACAGTTTATACTTGATAAAGAAAGCATAAATGGGCTATTCTGCTTCTTTGCGTTGTTCTTTTCGCCACCTCAGGGCGCGTGGGACTCTTTGTTGCTGATAGCATCAGCCATGGTCCCTCAGGCTTATGTACGGTTCAGTGAATAATGTTGTGCGATTTTCGACTGGCAACTAAACTGGGCTTATCTCGCACGTTAAAATGTTTGGTTAGTTATCATTTCACTAAGCGTCACAACAGCTATTATTGCGTCCACCGCCTTCAAGGTTTGGGAGAGGAGTGAAAATACTTATGCTTACGAGTATGATGCTTAACCGATACTTAGCTGGGAAATTAGGGTCCTCCACAGCCTCCTTGAGCAGAAACAATTTGTCCTGTCAGTGCTTGATTGTGTGATGGTGTTGTTGATGGTGAATTATTATTATTAATTTTGTGCAAGAACAGGCGATGGGTGAGCTGGCATCACTTGTACCATTGAAATTCCGATAGGAACTGCTGTTGTGGTTCCGACGGGACTAGGTGTATTTCCACTCCAGGGGTGGGTAGATTTTTAGGCGGGTCGAACGCTGAGGCGCTTCGACGACGAGGGGGCGACGAACTGCAATCAACACATGGTAAGGCACTTGTCGACGTAAGCCGAACGGAAAAAAATTACCTCTTAATAGTCTTCAATCACATCCAGGACCGCGCCAAGTCGCTACCGACACCACACTTGATCCTTCATCAAGATCAAGTTTCGTGGAAACTTGACCTCTCGAAATAACTAAAACTAAACAAAACACCAAAGCTCTTAAAGAAATTCTCATTTCGGCTATTGAATTTTCACCACCTTCGATTTTATTTCGCGATTTACTAAAACTTTTTAATCCGTTCAAGATGACTGTTAAGAACTAACTATTGCTATCTAAACATTCTCAAGTTTATCTTCAATCTTAACTGAATCTTCAATCTTAACTGTCCACTTGTACGCCTTCTCCATGTGGCTGTCAAATGCAACCGGTTGTCACATCGGACAAACCAGATGTGTGTGGAATGGCACGCCACATGGGGGCAATGTGCCTCTCCATTTGTCGCCAGTGGCATAGTTTTTCGATGGCCACGGTGGAGGGGCATTTCCAGATGGATATGTCTCGAAATGTGTCGGGGTTTGGATTAATTTTATATTTCGAATATTTATATCCACAGATCTAAATATTTGGACAGAAAAGAAATATTTTCTGCGCAACGATATCCGCACGACAGATGAAGTCCGCTGGCACTTCGAAGACATACCCATCTGGCCGGTTGCAAGGGTTCGGGATCGGAATCACTTCGATTCCCGGGCGTAGGCGTCACATTACATATGGGAGGTTTTAATGTGACATGTCATTTCAGATTAGTTACTGATATTTTATAGGAAAACTTTGCCTTGCAAATATCGCATTTCGCAAAACAGTTGATATTGGCAACCACGCTTAAAAAGTCCCATATTGGACTATTTTCTCGATTCTCAATCCATTGAACTGAAAAGAAATTTTTACTTGGCGTAACAAGAAAGTATAAAAGAATCCGGCACGATAAAATGGACAGTTGTTAGGTTGTTCATTTATTCTGTGTTTGCATTTTCGGTATAATTTCAGTAATCAGAACTTGCTAAGAAGGTTAAATGCAATTAAAAAACTTGTTAATCTAAAATAATATATGTTACATGTTTTATTTTTGTGAAAAGATTTGCCCTTTAAAGGCATTATCAAGCTATGGATTCAATAATTGATTAATTAGAAGCTTGATAATGCCTTCATAGTCCAAAACGCGTTTTATAAATGCAACATGATCATATGTTGTATTTGAAATGAACAAGTGCTTAATTTATATATAATAGTAGACAAATTTAACCAATTGCCATCCGAAAATTATTGAAAATTTAAATGCTGATAACGATAATTGTATTAAGTAAGCAAGAAAATTGAACAGGTATATTTTAATAAATATAATCAAAGCATTTTTCCAAATCTCATACGAATTTGAAAATGTTATTTGTAGATTAAATCAATTACGGTATTGAAGAATATTCTTTGTGAGTAATTCAAAGTTTTTTTTTTTGAATTTCTTACAGACTATTGTGTGTAGATTACCAATTGATTTGATCATAAATCAAACAAATCCCTACTATTTTTTAAAACTTATATGCCCCCTCATCACTTACATAAAAAAGTATGTTTTCGTTTAGTTTAGTGTAAAAATTACAATAATAAGAAGCAAACATAAGAAAAAAAATTTCATGTATCTCTTAATAAAGTAATTTTCAATATGTCAAGATAAAATTTTAACTTACATTGTTATTTGATTTAATTAGAGCAGAAGCAATTAGCAGCGAAAATATTTAAACCAACCTGGAACGTAAACACCAATTAAATGAACGCTTTTCCACACTCTGTTTTAATTTTTCATACTCGCTTTCATATGCCCTATGCTAAAAATAAAATCTGCATGTGCCGCACTGCTAATGCTAAGCATCGTCAAGGTATCATATGCAACAACGGCTGAGCATTGAGCAGCAAAAACATCCAAATATTCATACTAAAGAACGGTGGACCTATCAATTCATCTAACATATACATAATAATAATAATAATAATAATAATAATAATAATAATAATAATAATAATAATAATAATAATAATAATAATAATAATAATAATAATAATAATAATAATAATAATAATAATAATAATAATAATAATAATAATAATAATAATAATAATAATAATAATAATAATAATAATAATAATAATAATAATAATAATCATAATAATAATAATAATCAGACAAATCCCAATCTTGATATTGCTCTTTTTAATCAAATGACAAAGTCACACGCTATCGAAAACTTTGAGGAACGGAACAAATGGAGAGGCTATGCTCCTATAAACTCCATAGGAAATGATATGACCACGTTCTGAGCCTGATTGTCATTTCATTTCCAATAATTTCCAATTTCTTCTCTCGGGAGTCCGATTGTCAATTTGACGACTAAACATGGACGTGAAATTTATCTAGCCCGTGAGATACGATTCGGAATTTAGTCGTTTTTATGGTTCGAGAACGTGTCCGAAGGTACATATTGACTGTAGTGAAAGTAATATTACACCTGGTTTAGGGATAACAACATTTTAAGGAGTGACATTGTAAGTCGGAGCGAGGAACTCAATTAAAAGTAAGTAGTAGCCATAGTGTTTTATTTGTATTCAATGCTATTTATTGGTTTTGTGAAGTGTTGTTTGCAATAAAATAATATTTACGAGTGCATAAGCGTTTGTTTACTTTCTTGTGATAACCCATTTAACCAGCTTTAGAATCACGGTCGCAGGGGTAGGTGCAAAAAGACACGTAGTTAGGTAAGCGGTCGCAGGGGTTATTATGACAACGTGTTCATATGGATGTACACTCTGGTTTTATCTTGTTCCTCAAAGATCGAAAAGCAACTTTCTGCTAGCATCGCGCGGTGATCAGCCATTAATTCCAAACATGCTTATCAAAGAGCAGTGGATGATACCAGTTCATTAAATATATTCTGAAATCAAACAGGTCAAAGTCTTGAAGTTGCTCTTATTCCATCACGTTATAAAGTTGTACGCTGCTCACGAAAATACTTCGGTTGGCACAAGCAGAGGTAATTCATGAGGAGAATTTGACTGTGAACTGTGATATGTGCGCGGCTGCTGCTACTATTGATGAGCCGAGCCTGCTCATTTTTGTAGCAGCGATTTTTATGATCGCAACCTTCGATTGCTCTTTTTAAATCACTCTGGAAATATCACAGGTTTCAAAATATCATACCATCTCAAGCCGTGATGACAGCGGCAATATAATCGCTGATGAAACCAAGATTACGGAAAGATGCGCATCATATTTCAAGAACCTCGTTAATGCTCCGCTCTGCTCGAAAATATTGGAGCCTATAGATGTCTGCGGATAACTTGTAGTAGTCGAGCATTTATCCTATTAAACTGCTCTACAACTTTCTTATCTCCTTCACCCCTACAGCATGGTGATCAAGAAAATTGAAATTCCTACTAAAAAAAAGTGTAGACAGGTCGATGAAACGCATATTGCTATAGGCGGCGACAAGTAGACATTAATGATTATTCAGTTTGAACAATTTTTTTTTAAATATCTATTGTCTTCGTTAAAATGATCATGAACTAAAAAACACCTTGCACACCAATTTTGTTTCAAATCAACGTGATATCACAAAAAAACTGCGATATATTATTACGCATTATTCATTATTGTATCTTTACGTTGAAAATGAATTCAAATTTATCAATAAAACAGTATGATAATAATATAAGTTAAAAACACAAACAACCACCAAGAAGCAATTCTGTTTATTTGTCCATAATTTTCCTTTGTACCTATTAATTATACGCACCCACACATAAAAAATACAATATGCAAACTCATTCGAGGCCTGCGCCGAAAGATAAGAGTGAAGTTGTGCACGCTTATGGCGACGCAAACGCTGACGCATTTTTATGTTCCTCGACGGATGTACGAGGTTGGCGAAGGTGGAAAGACGTCAGTGTTGTTGGTTGCGTCGTTCTCTTGTATCACGCTGTCATTTTTTTTGTATCAATTATGGAAGAATTACATCAATGAAATTCCACGTAAAATATATGCCATCGACTTGAAACCTCTTTGGTGAACCATCGATAAACGTTCATAAAGTGCGTGAAGTGACATATTTTGCTGTGAACTAAAGGAATTTAGTCAGTGCTAGAAATTGAAAATGTCACTAATGTCCGACATTTGACGGCCATCTTTCTATGATCGTTCTGGACGTAAATTAACCACATATCGGTAGTTTCTGAGTTAATTAATTGATTCAGAGTGTAATTATAGGTTGATGCAATAATTGTCCAAGTGATAATGAACTCTGCTCATAAGGAGTGCTAATGTAGTGTAGAGCATGTTACGTAGTCGAAAGTTACGTACTGGAATCTAGACAGTATCATAATTCTCATTCATCATTCTCAAGATTTCCAACAACCACAACACCATGATCTGGACGCAAGGTAAGACCAAAATAATATAAATCACGTTAACTCAATCAGTGCATTATTTCAAGATAGTCTAGCCGGCAGGCAGTCGCAATCGATATATGTTCGACAATATTCGGGTCATGCTCCTCAACCATCGATGAAACTTATCCAGGAACTTATCTTACTCGTTTTAAAACTCTACGATAAATTGATCCCGCAAAGCTGACTGTCAATTCTCACTTCATCAACGACTTGGGCTTGGCTTCACTGGATCATGTAGAAGTTATAATGGCTATGGAAGACGAATTCAGTTTCGAAATTCTAGATTCAGATGCCGAAAAGTTATTGACACCTGCCAAGATCATTCGATTTGTAGCCGATAAAGAAGATGTGTATGAATAGAATTATGAGGGGAGAAGAAAACGTTAACGAATGAAGCTCTAAATGGTTGGAGTTAAAATGAATAAGAAGCTTAAAAACCAACATAAAAGCAGTGTTATAGAAAACTGATGATATCATAAATAAATGCAGTGACAGCAGCAAGCAAAAGTACAAGTAAAAGACCTGAATTATTGGTGAAATATTGTGAATTATTGCTGAAGAATCTAGTAAGAATCCAGTTATAATCGTGACATTGGCGGTGGGAAATCTCGTATCGGAGTGTTGCAACTTTGTTTTAGTGGCACGTATTGAGGTTAGCTGTCAGTGTTAAACAGGACGAACTTGAGGTTTAGTGGAGGGCAGTGAAAATAGCTCATAATATCGGTTATGGCCTTTTATATGAGTTTGAATTAGAGAATGGAGGTAATCGATGCAGCGAATAGTGGTATATTCTCACTAAAAGCAGAGATAATGTTTGATTCATTACGTACAAAGTCGTGGAACCATCTGGTTTGTCTTGAATCATGGATTGTGCAATAATAGTTTAAAATCAATCGTTTAAGACCTTAGTATTCAAAGAACCGTCTTCAAAAGGAGTGATTACCGGAGTTTTAATCAGTGTTAATCGATCTTTAACGACCAGTGAATCATAAACATTTCAAGTTCGTACTAGTTAAACAAGCACTAGTGGTTGATTAGTACATTATTTCGAAGTAATTCAAGGTTTTAATTTTCGGTCCAAGGATTTAAGTCTCATTGGAAGTCGAATATTCTGGATTTCGCTTCTTTGAATAATTCGAAAGTAATTATTTTTTTAAATACTTTTTCAAATTTAAGTTTAGAAACAGTGAAAGAGAGGAAATATTTAAACGAAAAAAAATAAACAAATGGCAATAAATTAAACGTCTTATAAATTTGAGCAAAATATATGTGCGAATGAAAACGAAGTTGTGCTGGCTACGTCGGATGAAGATTACGCTCAACCAGGCCCAACAAGTTTTATTTCGCTTTTAGAAGAAAGTCCGTCGATACCGGACTCACCGCTCTTATCGCCGGTGGCTTCATCTTTCTCTCAACTACCATCTGTAGCTGCAACAGTTCTTTCAACCTTTTCAAAGGTGATTAAAGATTATTTATAAACCAGCCAACATCTTGGAGATAGTTGTGTGTCAAACGCGGATGTCCAAGTGAGTCCGACATTCGATCATTTTTATGCCCCGGAACAACACGAAAAAAGCAGCCCCGGAACAACACGAAAAGCAGAACAACCACTAGAACCGCCAAAATTTTATTCACCTACGGAAATACCATCACTCTCAACTGCACCAAGCTTAAAAAATACGAATCAGAATACATATCGTTTAAGTGTTAAAAGAAAAACATATGTACCAATTCCAGGATTCTCCTCTAATGTTCATCAACCGACCGCTAACGTGCTTCCAACGCCTGTAGCTACACTGCCACCGCCGCCGCCTTTACAACCATCAAGAGGAAATTAAATTAGTCTTCCTTCTAATGAACAGGGTTTCGACAGTTTTGCCAATAGTGGACCTGTCTTCAATTCACAACTGGGAGTAGCAAATATTCAGCAATTTGCAGAACAACCTTCGAAAAAAGAAGAATGAAAAGGACTATTCTCACTATCTAACGTTGTTGCCGCTGTATGGCAGAATTCATCTGGGCTCGTTGGTAGAGTAGGGGGCCAAACAGATCAATCTAATATTCAAACGCCCCAGTTCGGATCAACATTGAATTCCCCTCAGCAACTGTGCAACAGCCTTCATTTTACTCACCACAATATCAGCAGACACTGTCCACTCCTTTATACCCTAATAAACCAAATGAATAGTGTCATTTCGTGTGGATAAAGGCAATCTACCACCACAGCCAGCTCAATTTTTATACGCTGCAGTCATCACCACCCTTTCAAAATCTTCCTGGAACTGAGAACTCAACATCATGTCCAGCAGCAAGTACTCCGCATATAAATCCTATAAATTTTGGGAAAGCAACTCCACCGCTTGCAGTTATAACACCACCAACTGTTGAATTTTCTAGCCTAAATTTAGAAAACTTGCCTCGTTTGGCAGGAGCTGATAGTCGGCCTGTGCAACTACTTCCACCAGGGGGACAGGAAATACATTCAGACTACAAAAAGGAACACATCCGTTTATAATTTACGACTGTCATCATTTTTTAAGCAACCGTTATCGGCGTCCTCAAATTGTGTTTATCTAATGTTTCCTTGTGAAAAAATTTCCAGGACTTACATCCCCTGCTTCGTCAACGAGCGCTCGTCATCGGACAAGGTTCAGTAAGTACCTTTTGCATGTACTTATAACATTGTTTTGAACATTTTTATAGAAAAACATTTTTTTATTATTATTATCATTGTATTGTTACATGTGCAAAGAATTCTGCGAGCTACTGTCACAATTGTTTTCATAACCATTAAGAACATCAACAAAATGAATTTACTGGAAACCACGAGAACCCACCAAGCATGATCAACATCTGAAAGTGACGTCACTCCATTCATTAAACTGCTCAAATATACCAGGTACCTCTCGGCAGAACATTCGCCAATGTACGAGAAATGGGTTGAATGAGTAGAGACCCTATATAAAGTCGAGCTGAATGAATGGGGGGATCATTCATTAGAACCGCGATAGTAAAAACTGCGAAAGTGTGAAATGAATTGAAAAGTTATTTTCGTTGATTGTGAAGTGATTTTAAAAGACAATTGCGATAGAAATTTATGGACAAGTAGAAGTTTTAATTTTAATGGTGAAAATTAAAATGGTGAAATAGTTAAATAAGTGATTGTGCATTTTTAAGTAATTAAATAAACTCTTTTAATTTAATTTAAAAGACAGTGCGTTTTCACGTCCCCGGAACATTAAAATTACTGGCCGTGAACCATAACACGCAACAATAAAAAAAATAATTAATGCATATATTTTATTTTTAAATTTTATATTTTTAAATAATATGATTATTTAATCTTATATATATTTTAAATTTCTTATTTTATGTCTTTAATCTTTCTAATATTTTTTTATTTAATTACTTAAATTATTTTTCTTATAAAAAATATTAAATTGTTCCTGAAGTTCTCCGAATATTAAAATGAATAACTAAACTAACCCTTCGGTCTTTCCATTTTGATTTGTCAGACCATGTATAGGACCCGGTACGGTGGAAGGCTCTCACCACCAAACATGAGCCAGGCATCGGGCCTGGCCTAACCTTTTTGTTTCAGCAACTTTCGCGAGTTGAGTGGCCCCGAGCAAGAAGCCTTTTTATGGCATAGGGTTATGTGATCCGATTGCATAACTCTATGACATAAATTGGTCACCGGGGTATTTCTCCTCTGATGGGAAGGCTCAAACAAAATTATGTTGTCTGAGTTTTCCACTCAGATGGGAAATACTTGGTCACTGCAACATCTATGGATCTTGATCCGGTTGGGCGGGTGCGAGGAGGCACCATCACCACTCTTATTCGTGTCCCACTCCCACTCTTATTTGTGGGCCACGAGCATCGTCGGGTAACGACGAGGTTACCCTAAGTCCGTCCGTTTTCACTTGTCCAACTTGTTCTCTGAATAAGTCGTTTCCCTCGTTGAAGTTACCTACAATTTTTCGACTTCGGTCGCCTTTCTGTCTAGACCCAAGAATTCGTGAATGCGAAATTCTTTTGTAGTGGGTCCTTGTGCTTAGGTAACGAACCCGCCCCACGACACCGCAATGCTAGCCTGCCAGCGCATTCACGCGTCCTAGACAAGGGCATTCTCGGCGGATATCAACATCCTCTTCCGCCGAGGCAGCAGACCATCGCTGCAGTCCTTTACGGACATTTATACCTATCTATTCGCTACAAGCTTCCATTGGCCCCACCAACTCTGGATGAAGTTTGTTCAATCATCAAAGCCCAAACGAATAATCAAGCGCCGGGCATCAATGAAATTCCAGTGGTGGTCATCAAACATGGTGGCAGTAGTGTTCAACAAGCTAATTCATAAGGTCATCCAGCGCATTTGGCAACAAGAACATATGCCGACAGAGTGGAGCCAATCAATCATACATCCGATCCACAAAAACGGTGACAAGCTACAGTGCGAAAATTATAGAGGCATATCACTACTTTGTACTGCGTACAAAATATTTTCTAACCAGCACCAACAGTATTATTGGGGCGTATCAATGTGGTTTTAGAGCATGTAGATTAACAACGTACCAATTATTCACAGTCAAGCAGGTACTTGAAAAATGCTGGGAGTTCAACATGGACGTACGCCAAATTTTCGTTGACTTCACGCAAGCATATATATTTATATATTGTATATATATATATATATATATATATATATATATATATATATATATATATACATATATATATATATATATATATATATATATATATATATATATATATATATATACATATATATATATATATATATATATATATATATATATATATATATATATATATATATATTCTCCTATATATATATATAGGCTTTTGTTTCTCAAGTTGTATTTTTCCATCATTAGGATTCACACGGTAGACAGTACATTGTTGACCATATTGACAGCTCTTGTATCGACTCTTTGTCTGAATCTCTGCCTGTTCTTCTGCGGTTCTCGTTTATTTTATTAGCAATAGATATTTATATATATATATATATATATATATATATATATATATATATATATATATATATATATATATGTATATATATATATATATATATATATATATATATATATATATAAATATACATATATATATATATATATATATATATATATATATATATATATATACATATATATATATATATATATATATATATATATATATATATATATATATATATATATATATATATATATATATAGAGAAAACCGGCCTCAAAAGGGCGCAACAAAGATGAAATAAATTTTTTAGAATCGGCGTTAAATCAGTTTTCCCGTTTTGAAAAACCACATCAATCAATTGTAATTAAAACGGGCAAGAACTAATTTGGCACCAATTGCTAAAATTTCGTTTCATCTTTTTTAGGGCGTTCTGAAGTTGGTTTTCTTTGGATTCATAAAAAAATGTCTCTAGTATTTCTACCAAAACATCAAATATAACACAAATTATGCGCTCCGAATTTAATAAACCCTCTTCCAGGCCATAAGCTCAAATGATTTCCATCGAGAGTTGGTAAAACTTTCCGAGTCTTGAAAGTAAGGGCATAAAGACATGTCATACCTCATGAACATCAGACATTCGAGAATATATTCTCAACTCGTTCATGAAACCGCTAAAAGTACCTTTATATATTCACTATGAGGATTAATGAAAATGTCTGCTTGTAACGAATTTAATTCATTAGATCCAGAGACAAATGGCAGATGTAAGCGGTTTTGTTGAAAGTGAGAAGACAAGAGCATTCTCGGCAACACTCCTGGCTGCAACCTGACAGGAAACACAATCAAAGCAACGCATCTACATGCTTCCTTACTGAGGTCGGCTTCGTCTTTTACCTCAACTGCGTTCAGCTTTCCGCTATGTTAGCCAGTAATCCGAACGATTCCTTCCAGGACTTCTCAAACGTGTCTTATTAGGTTGGGTATTATGTTATTTTGATGTGGTCACAGTTTGTGTAGTGATGCTTCAGTGACGATGCTTCCGTCTGCTCCATTGCCCTGACTCCTTGTACTTCTTATTGTTTACTTGTTTCTATTTCATCCATCCATCTAGTTTGCCAGCCGAGAGCCTCTCCGTAGGAGGACACATTCACAAGTCGAAATACCTGCATTTGACCACCAGGTGAGGTGCTTTATGCCAACATGTACAGGTGATACTCTGTTGATCGTCATTTGAGAATAATTACTATGAGATAATGGGACTCTAAATGGATTCCAAATGAACTTAACTTCAAGTTCGGCATGAGTATGTGTGTGTGTGGAGTGGAGTTGGAGTCCTGGTAAGCGGCGTGCCTGGTAGAGGGTGACACATCCGAGTGTGAATGAGTAATGTAATAGAGATGTTTGTGTTTATCGGTTGCCTTAGATCTTTTAGCATCCATTACAGTTTACCTTGAGAAGAAACCAGTAATGAGCGTGTGTGTGGTTTACGTCTGTATAATTTGATTAAACCAACGACAGCAACTTCTGGATGAAACTTTATTGCACTGTTGGGTTGTGAAACGTTTATCACGTGCCGTAACTATTTGCTCGTTGACTTGACAACAAGTATAAATTAGAGAAGAATTCGGAAAGTAACTCAGAGTTGTGGCAATTCTTCGCAAGCCAGGAATAAATTTACCATGGTGAACTATTTATATAGGATGACAGAACCTCCCATTCGTGTTGCAAGTTTAATTTTTCTTACTAAATACGTAAGCCACAGTTTTTTAGGAGCTCAATCAACTAAATAATTTATTTATATCCATGTAGTTTGACACCTTCATTCAAAGCAAATTCTTGTTTACAATGTCTTCGCAAATATCCTTGTTGTACTTTTATCCTTTTGCCATCGTACACATTTATAGGCACAAATTGAATCTAATTTTCAACCAATTTAGACAAATATTTGCTTGTAACTAGAAACTGTCGCATTGTTTAGCAACATCAATGAGATTTATGTCGCTTGCTACAAGGACATACATCCAAACTAATGGATTCGCAGGATATTCAACAAACAAACGCAATTATGGCGAGCAAGGAATTAAGGCGAACATGCCATAAAACATTTTCCAATACTTTTCCCGCTACCATCTGATTCATTCATTTCAAAGTCCTTGTGCTTTGTTATTCCTGGCGGGTTTGTAAATTCCTTCAGAAAATTAAATGCTAAAATGAGGTTCCGTCACGGTACACGGATCTGTTGGAACAACTTGGAAGAGCATACTTTAGGCTCATTTTATGTGTTTTTCTTACCAAATGCTCACCATCGCGTACTCTGTGGACTCTCAAAACGCGGTAGTACTTTGTGTGAAAGTTCGCTATAAGGTTCGTTAAATTTCTGCAATTAAAATGTCAAGAAAATGTGGTTGTTGTCTTATGGGCGCTTCTTCGTCGTCGTCATCGCCGTCTTGTGCTCAATGGTTCCACAGTGTTTGTGTTATTTCTGTTGTTTTTACTAGTCCACGTCAACATTATTTCCTACTTGAATATTTTGTTGTTGGCGGAAATTGTTTTTGTCTCGCGACATTTTATTTACTACCCCGAGTTGAGTTTTTATCCGCCACCACTACCCGGAAAACCAACGAACGGAAAAGGACTTAGTGTACGTAAGCTTCCGTACTAAAACGGTTTCTCTTGTACTTGCCATTGTTACGAGCGTAAAGCAGAGCTAGGCAACTAAGGAGCGGAAAAAGAAATGATAGTGAAATCTGTGCAATTCATAAGACCACTTAGTCTGTGCTTTGCTCTTTATTAAAAGTAAAGTCTTTGAAGGAAACGTTTCCTGAATTCTTTCCATTCTCCTTGTCCTAACTTTATGCTAGTGCGTTACATAATAACAATGCAATGATTGAGAGTTTCCTCTAAAACATGATGATTTTCATAAGAGCTTTTGTACTTTCTGGAAATAAAGCATTTGTGAAAAAATAGTTAGGATAATTAATTTTCTCGTTATTACTCTTGATTTGCACTACAATGTGATGCAAATAATGAGGTGAATGATATTATGAATGGGGTTTTCATTAAGTTCCAAGATCTTAGCTTGTTGGATTTTTTTTTGGTTAGCAGATTTACTTGGTGATATAAGTTTTAACGCTTACAAATCTTGTTAAAATACCAATGATACAACAAAGTCCTAGTTTGAAAGCATAAGAGTAACTCGTGATGTTTAAGTTTTCGGTAAATTTATCGAGAGAAATTTACCGATTGCGGATAGCATCATTTACATATATATATATATATATATATATATATATATATATATATATATATATATATATATATATATATATATATATATATATATATATATATATATATATATATATATATATATATATATATATGTATATATATATATATATATAAATATATATATATATATATATATATATATATATATACATATATATATATATTTATATATAAATATATATATATATATATATATATATATATATACATATATATATATATTTATATATATATATATATATATATATATATATATATATATATATATATATATATATATATATGAGATATAACGAAATTTGTGACCACGCTAGAGGTTGAAATTTTGCTCCGATTTTCACCAAAATTTTTAGAAAAGATGTATTGGGTTAATATCTCAGTTAAGTTCGTGAACCAGCTATATCGGCCGGGCAAAAACAAAATGGCGGCCATTTTAGACGAATAATCGTGATTTCTGTTCTGACCAAAGTGTAGCTCCGATTTGGATGAAATTTGGTACAAAGGTTCACTGATGTATGTCATGAATCTCACAGTAAAAAAAGGTCGGAAAACGTGCAAAATTTTGTTATTGTAATAGTGGTCAAAGCTTTCAACAGATTTTCATGAAATTCGGCATTTAGATAGATATTGTAAGTATCTAAAGAATTACATGGAAACACAAAAACAGAATGGCGGCCAGTTGAAACTCAAAACTTCAAAGGCTTCTAAAAGTCGCAATTTTGATGCGACATATACGAAACTTGAACTTAAGATAGTCATTACTCAGATCTACAGTTTTTGATATTTTGGTGGTCATGCATGTGCAAATTCCAAAACGGTGGCGGTTTAAATATGCGTTTTTTTCCAGGTTTTTGTGGCCTTCTAGTGGTCACATTTTCCAGCGGATTTTGATGAAACCTGAGATTATTGATCTCTGTACTATGTTCTTGTATTATGCTGAAAATTATTAAAATTGAATGAAAAATAAAAAAGTCGAAAATTTAAAACCCAATATTTTTAAGCTGCCATTTTCACTAAAAATTGAACTATTTTGCCCTGTCTAGAGTGAAACTCCGATTTGAACGAGATTTGACACATTCATTTATGAGGTTCAGCCCACAAAGGTTTAAAATTGTCCAAAATCAAATGCATGCATTCAAAATGGCGGCCCCCAAAGGTCAGAAACAAGCGCAATTCGCTGTTTTAGTAGCAACTGAAATAATGATTTTTTTTCATGGAAACGTTTTAAATGACTTATCTTGAACGTATTTATAAATCAGAATATTTTTTAAAAATTATAAAATATTTTTAACAATACCCTAAAAAATTATAAAATCGCGACTTGTCTGTCTGTCCGTCCGTCCGTTTGTTCGTGCGTCACAAGTTTTCTCGCAAACCACATGAGCTGGAATGAGGAAATTTTCTACGTAGGTCAAAAGTGGTGCCTCTTGAAATTTGCAGTGTAACAACATATTTTAAAGTGTTTAAGCAGGTCTCCCCATACAGGGGGGTGACATAAACATTTTTTTTTATTTCTGTAGCCCTCTGGCAGCCAAGTTTCTCAACAGATTCCGATAAAACTTGAAATTATAAGTTATTAAGGTAAGTTAATTTAATTTAATTATGCGAATCGGATGACAAATAAAAAATTCCCAAATTTACAGCTTAATAATTTTACCAGCCGTTTTCAATAAAAATTCAAAATAACGGCCATGATGGTTAAGAAAAGAATCGAAAATGTATATATTAATGGCAATGCAAGTGCTGATTAAACTTTTATGGAAATCTTTTGAAATTAACTATTTAAGCTATTTAAGCCAAAAGTTATCACCTTTGTTTGACAACCACTGTCAAATGTATAAACAGCAAATGTGAGAAGGGCGAAACGAGCATAAATATGTTTATAACAATATGTGATCCATACGTGTGCATCTCAATTTAATTAGCAAAATATTTGCGCCTCTATGAAGGGTCTCCAAATATAAACGGCGGCAGATCCATTCTGTTAATTAATACCCATGTAGTGCTACAAAAATTGCAATAAGAAGTCCAGTAGTAGATAATCCAATTTCTTATTCGAAACCTTACGCTACATACGAGAAATTTACCTTTCCGGCTGGTGCTGCCAACGGGGATTTTTTCTTGTAAAACGTTCGGGCCTTGCTTTATCGTGTGCTCGAAGGCTTTTCCCGAACAAATTTGCAATTGCTATTTATTTTATAATATGAGAGCACATTTTACTGTATTATTTCGTATTACACTGCATTTTGCAGTGTTTTCAGATTATCCTGTATTACATTAAAAATGTTAATGATACGTCACAACTAGTGATTCTGGTTGAGGGCCTTGGATTGCCGACTAGCCCGTGGAGACGGGGTAGGTAACCGCCACTCGCCAACCCTAGTATTGCCCCCCAGGAATGGTCCTTCCGCTAGAATATCTACTGGTGGCCTTTACTCGGCTCGTCGAGCTGCCGTTTACCACTTTCACTAACTTCCACTAAAGAAAACTAATTTCCACGAAAGAAAACTAACTTCCATAAAAGGAAAAAAAAACCAACCTCCACTGAAGAAAACGTCTGCGCAGATTGAAATCCCCGACGGGAAGGATTCTTACGCACTCCAAGCCAGGCCTTCCGCCAACACTGCGCGCTCCACGTGCAAAAACACTGGCTGAAACAACACAAACATTTCGTATAAGAAAATTAAACTATAAATCAGTATGATCTCGGTTTCATGCGAAATTATTATTTACAAAATTCAGTCTTTACACTTACACAATTTCCTTACATCCTAGGTTAGGGGCCCCATCGATGATCGAAATCCTCGCACTTTAACACACCGTTGCCTGATTCGATCTCCTTCCCCGGTTATTTCGAGCAATTTTCCCTCGTTGCCTTATTCGTTTCTTCGACGCTCCTTCCTCCTGATGTTCTTCACCTGTTGACTACCAAAATTTTCCGTCTTGCCTTCTGATATTTTTCACCTGTTTGCTCGCATAATGCTCCGTCCTTCTTTCTTCGCTGGCCAAGTATCCGTAAAAGGGGCCGCTTCCATCGTCGCTGGCTCTTTTATCAACTTGTCACAACGGCTCTTTGACTTGAGCTGAAGAACCCAAGTTCAAGGCCGCAATATAAACCATGGCTGCTCAACCTTGCAGCGTTTACCTCAGACGCAAACCCAGCTTTTCTTGGTCGCCATCTTTCTCTCGCGCACAGTCCTGCATTATCGATAACAGCCTTATCGATTTGTTTTGGTTGAAGTGTCAATTAGTGTGTTGATGCTTGTCACCACGTGCGCGTATTTTTACCTTCGTCGTGAGATATTTTAAAGGAATTGTATCCGCGAAGGGATGTCACGTTGTGTCGGGCGATCAGCCCGAGGATTTCTTAAGTACATTTTGATTCGCCAAATACTATTGATTTTAGCAATTCTTCCATTTGTCTTCATACCACCGTCAGTCTCAACCAGCGCGGTACTAAGAAATTTGGTACCCACAAGATTCTTTGCTTTAAGAATAAAGTCCTGTATATGACTGCTGATCCTTGTTAGCGTAATTCTAGTGTTGCAAGCTTTTAGTAAGAATGTTTGTCGTGAAGATGAATTTCGGTGTAAAGAGGGAAAGTGCATCGATGCCAGATACCAATGCAACGGCCACAACAATTGCCTCGATCATTCGGATGAAGAGAATTGCAAGGAACGAACATGTTTAATGCCGGAATGGTTTCTTTGTGTCGACAATATAACCTGCTTATCGCACAAATTAAGCTGCGATGAAAATGAAAATCGTCCAATTTGCGACTCTGGAAAAAGATGCGAAACAGTTTCAGTTTTAATAACGAATGCTAATGGGAATGGAGGAGGACAATAAATGGCCTGGACAGCCAAAAAAGTTTGAAGATCACGAATTGGAGACATTGCTCAACCAAGATCTATCTCAAACTTGCAAAATCACTTGGCGTCGCTCAACAAACCATTTCCGATCGTCTTAAAGCAATTTTTCACAACAAAGCTTCGATTTTCGAAAAAAACCGGTACCCCTATTAGTTAATTGGCTGAAAACCCGAGCTGAAAGTTTTCGCGTGAGTAATGATATGGAAAAGTAATGATATGGAAAAGCTGCGACTATTTTATAAGCCATTGTTCTGTTGGAAAGGCACTTATGTACTGACGCAGTGCGGTGCTGAGAAGAAAGTTTCATTTGATAACGGATATGATGGCTCAGTAGCGGAATATTGTTTCTTTGCAATGCGGGCATTCAGCCAAGGATACATTTTTAATTTCATCGAACATGAAATGTATGAGAAGTCACCATTCACTTTGCTCGACTTCTTGCAACAACGCAACGCTGGCTTCAAGGCATCTTACTTGTGGTGCATTTAAAACTGATCCCTCTAAAGCTCCGATTCCTATTAGGTATAAGTGTTTATTCGTGGATAACAATGCCGTTATTCACTTGCAATATCATTTTCGCCGGGCTCTATCCAATCCCCTGTCCAAATGGAATGGACTTGCTTGCGCTTTTATAGGCGCGGTGAATATTGACATGTACATATTTGGTGTAATCAAATCATTCTCATTGTATCGATGCGGATTTATCAAGTTCATAGAATAAGTGCTGGATGCAGTGTGTACGATACCAATTAATGTGGTAATTGAAAATTGCGTCATGATATGGGGTCTAGTCGGTAAAAAGCATAAATTCTATGTTGTTCAAAAATACATTAGCGCGTTGCAAACGGTGTCAGACAAATTTCATACTATTTATAGTAATATTCTTGTAATGATCTTAGGTACACATCCACATCCATCCATTCGTATGCATTCCATCCATTCGTATGCTTCAAATGAAAAAGACTGTCATGACGATTCAGATAAAACGGAAGGATGTGAACTTTTGGAGAAAGAAAATGTCTCCTGTTTTGCATCGTCACCAACTGGTGTACATCCAGTCAACAATGCACAGGCCAATACACCAACCAATACATCAGTTTGCAATGATGATGGTTAATATTTTAGTACTCCAGGTGCGATATAATTGGGTGTGCCAGGAATTTCACGAATTTCACGAATTTCACTTCCATTCCTCGTTGTGAGAGCGGAGTTGAAGTTCGGTGGCGAAGAGAAGCTGCTTCCTTTTTGCTTTATTATTTCGCTTAATATTAATACCTAGCCTTACTTAACGCTAATGATTTACATTTGTTCGAATTTTTGTGGGTTTCACTCAAATGATGTGCTTGAACAGGAAGCCCGATCAATTTGCAAATTTTACAATATGATTAAAAACAAGGAATTCTAATTGAACGTATCAAAAATCAACCTTATTTGACGCGAATAGTTTACATTGATTATACTGACATTACCTTAGTCCTTTCCACCAGTATTTTAGCGCGTGGAGTGGTTCCTTGGTAATATTCCGACTAAAATGTTGGAGGGCAAGGAATGCTTCCTTTCCAGGAGTGGCTTCGGGGGTTAATTTATATTTCGTATCACTGATACTAAAACGCACGGAATGCGTTATTTTATATATACATTGAGCTATAAGATAAAGAGTGGCTAACCTTCTATAAATCCCTATACGTGAGCATTTGAAGATTTAATTTTATTCTACTTTTTCCCTATCACAGCTGCTGCAACTTCGGCAATCTTAGTGACTCGTATATTTTGAATTCAAAAGATATTGCAAGCGCAGCCTACTATGATACTAATGATAATTATAATGTGAAATATGACAAATTTAAATTGGTCTAATTAGGCCTTTTCTTATTATAATCTAGTCCAATAACCGATGTCATATGCGTGTTTAGAATTAAGTTAGATGTTAAGCTTTTAAGTGTGTAGTTATTTTTAATAGTATAAAAGCCGAAGAATTGTATCTATAAGCCTCTTTTACTTTCTATCAACGCATAGTATCATTCTGGTAAATCCCCACAGCGAAGGCTCTTGCACTTACGTGGGAATAAATAAGAAAGAGGGATGTGTTCGTAATGGTTGTTCGTAATTATTAGTAATTGTTTATAAGGATAAACTTTTTCTTCCTACAATTAGAAAGATATTTTTAATGAATTTAATAATAATATTTTATTATATAATATCATACAAAACAATATTTGAGAACAAACTGAACGAACTGAATGGACTGAATCGACTGAACTGACTGAATAAATTCATTAATTTACAATCTATATATATACAATTCCAAAAATAATACAGGTATCTAGATTTACATTACGAGGGTCATTCAACAAATACTTAGCCTCACCACCCGATGATGCTGCTATTACACAAGAGTTTTACCATCGTGCAGTACATTCAACAAAACTAATGAAGGGAATCGACTGAAATTTTGACAGTAGGCTACCAAAAGAATGTACTCCACGATGGTAAAACTCTTTTGTAATAGCAGCGTCAGTGGGCGTGAGGCTAAGTACTTGTTGAATGACCCACGTATATGTTTAATATGTCAAAAGTAAAGTATTTTTATGTAAAGTATATTTTATGTATGGAATGAATATTTTTGAGTTATTTTGGATTATATACAATCTAACCGCCACAGAACTTCCCCCATAGTGACATATTTAAATTTCGCGATAAAAGGAAAACTACTTATTTGGGGTTAGTTAACTGTTACTGGTTAATTTTTTAATTTTAATGTAAAATTATTCTTTGAGACTTATTGGAACGTTTTCCATTCATAAATATCATGTTATAAATCTTGTTTTATTTTTACTGATGTCAAACGATACTTTTTTGGTCTCAATATTTCCATTGTTTTTTATTACTTTTTTCTTAATTGCGGAAAAACAAGGTTTTAATCGATCTACCAAAATATTACACGCTTTATTATTAATCTCAATAGTGAAATATTTTTCTTTTCTTTGCAATATCTTAAAGGGACATTAGTATGGTGGTTTAAGCGATGGACGAACCGAATCTACCCTGACTAGAACTTCGGTGCATGTATCTAAACTTTTAATAATTTTTGTTTTATTATTACCATGATTTGCAGCCGGAATATGTTTGAGAACCGACATAGCAACTTACAGATCTTTAACAAAATCGTTTTGTATTTGGTCATCAAATGATGGAATTGAAAAATCACCCGGGATTTTGATATTTTCTCCATAAAGTAGCTCTGCTGGAGAAGTATTAAGATCCTCTTTGATTGCTGTTCTCAAACCTAACATCACAAAAGGTAAGTTCTTGGTCCATGAAGGATCAATATGTGTCATAATGGCCGCTTTAAGTGTACGATGCCATCTTTCGATCATATCGTTAGCTTGAGGATGATAAGCTGAAGTACGGTTTCGCTTAAAACCTAGAGTCCTTGCTAGTTCGCCAAATCGTTGTGATGCAAATTGTTTACCTTGATCAGTAACTATGGTTTCAGGAACTCCAAAACGTGCAATCCAAACACTGCATAAAGCTTCCGCACAAGATTGAGCTGTTATACTTGTTATGGGAATAGCTTCTGGCCATCTTGAAAATCGGTCAATAATTGTCAAGCAATACGTGAAACCTTATGAATAAGGAAGTGGTCCGATAATATCCATATGAATTGCTTTGAAGTGTTTAGATACCAATGGAAAAGTCTTAATTTTACTTTTATTATGCCTTGAAATTTTGCAACGTTGACAATCTAAACAACTTCGACTCCAGTTTGCAACATCCTTATTAAATGAAGGCCAAAAATATTTGCTTGCAATAATGTGACGAGTAGCTCGTATTCCAGGATGTGCTAAATTGTGAACAGTTTTGAAAACTTGCTCACGAAATTTTCCTGGAATGTGCGGCTTGATAGTTTTATCACAAATTTCACAAAAAACTTCAATATCTGAATTTGGCAAATTAATTTGACTAAACTTAAATTTCGAATTTGTTCTCAAGTTTGTCAAACATTCATCTACAATTTGTACTTCTGAAATAGCTTTGAAATCTATTGTACTAGGAATTTCTATTTGAGAAATCCTAGAGAATCAGAAACTACATTCTCTTTGCCAGAAATATGTCGAAGGCCTGTAGTAAACTCACTAATAAATGTTAGTTGACGGAGTTGCCTTGGAGAAGCTTTAGCTGGGTTTTGCCGAAATGAATATATTAATGGCATGTGATCTGTGAACAGCGTGAAAAAACGACCTTCAATGTAAAATCTAAAATATTTTACTGCTTGATAAGCCGCCAACAATTCACGGGCATAAGTACGATAATTTTTTTGAGCTTGATTGAGTTTCTTAGAGAAGAAACCTAAGGGTTGCCAGTCATCATTTATGCGTTGTTGAAGTGCTGCACCAATGGCAATATCTGAAGCATCGACAAAGATTGCTAAAGGAGCATCCGTGTTAGGAAAAGCTAATACTGCTGCTTCGAACAATTGTTGTTTTGAAAAATTAAAAGATTCAATAGCTTCTGGAGTCCAGTTAATTTTTCTTTTGTCTGACTTTTTAGCTCCTATTAGATAACTGTTAAGCAATGCATGTTGTTGAGCTGCATTGGGCAAGAAACGACGATAAAAATTTATAATGCCTAAAAATCGTCTAAGTTCTAAAATAGTTTCAGGTAATTTGAATTGAAGAATATCTTGACACTTGTCTGGAGCTGGACGAATGTCTTCAGAGGAAATGAAATGACAAAGGAATTTTATCTCAGTGTGTAAAAATTTACATTTGTTAATGTTAATTATAAGACCATGTTCTTGTAACCTTTCAAAAATAATTTCCAAATGAGCTAAATGCTCAGAAACTGATTTAGATGCAAGAAGGATGTCGTCAAGATATACAAAACAAAAATTTAGGTCTTTCCATACAGAATTAGTGAATCGCTGGAAAGTTTGCGCAGCATTCCATAGTCCAAAGGTCATTCAGGTAAATTCAAAGAGCCCAAACGGTGTGCATATAGCTGTTTTTGGAATATCTTCGGGTTCGACTGGAATTTGATGGTATGCCTTGGTAAGATCTAAAGTTGAAAATGTTTTGCAATTGGTCAGAAAATGAGTAGTATCCTGAATATTAGGAATCGGATAACGATCTGGAACGGTTATGGCATTTAAACGTCTGTAGTCTCCACAAGGACGCCATTCACCATTACTTTTTTTTACTATGTGTAATGGTGAGGATCATTTGCTGTCTGAAGGACGACAGATGCCTTGTTCCAGAAGAAAATTAAATTCTTTTTTAGCTGACTCTAATCTGTCCGGAGCTAAACGTCTAGGTTTGGACATGATTGGAGATCCAGAAGTAACAATTTTGTGTTTGATATTATGTACTGGAACTTTAGTGAAATCAGATTCTAAGGCAATCGACTTGAATCTAATTAATAATTATTTAACATTAGGATCAAGATCCGATTGAACGTGAATTGATAAATTTGAATAATCTTCCTTAGAAATAGAAGTTATTGATTTAAGATTGGTAGCTGGGTCAATTAAAGCTTTATTAGCGACATCTACTAAAAGACCGAAATGACCAAGGAAATCTGCTCCTATAATGGGACGTGTAATGTCGGCAAATATAAAGTGCCATGAAAAATCTCTTCTAAGTCCCAAATTTAATGTTAATAACTTTCTGCCATATGTATCAATAGATGATGCATTAGCAGCAGAAAGTTTAAATCCCGATGGAATTAATTTCAAATTATTTGATTTCGAAATCACGTAAATTTCCGCACCTGTATCGATTGAAAAAAATTCTTCTTTGAAGAATGATCGAGAATCAAAAAGCGGCTAGAAGAAATACCTCTTAAGTTTGCCGCCGGAGACTTAAGAGGATTTAGTTTTTTGAATTATTGAATGTCTCCTTAGAATTTTTGTTAACAAATTTGCATGCTCAATACACCTATGTGCATCGACATCAAATTTAGCATGATACCAACAAAATCCTTTATCTTTTGAGCGTCTGTTGGATGAACTACGTGAACGGAAACATTGAAACTGGCCATCATGCCTCCTTGGACTTCTAAATCTTAATGATTCTCCAACAGCCTTGATAAGTTCTGCAATTTGATTTTTTAACTCTGTAATTTGTTGTTGAACGGTACGTTCTGATTTGAAGGAATTTGCAAACGTTAAGACTGATGGTCTATTTGAAACTTCAAAAATTTTATCAGCACTTGATGCCAGATCATTCAAAGAGCTGGACCGGTTACATGCTAATATTGCTTGCATGTTTTGCGGTAGTCTTTGAAGCCATAATTATCATCTCCAACTTTATCTCCCCCAAGTTGTTTCATCTCACGAAGAAGTTGTAAGGGCTGTCTATCTCCTAAAGTGAGATTCGAAATTAATTGACTTAATCTCGTATTCTCACTTGATGAAAGTCTGCAAATTAAAGCTTCTTTTAAAGTTGTGTAGGGAGTAGTGGATGAAGGATTATTCACTAGATCAGTAACTGTCCTAATTGCTTCAGGATCAAGAGCTACCAGAACATAATAGAATTTAGTTAACTCCATCGTAATCCCAGCCAGAGCGAAATGAGCCTCCAAACGCGTAAACCATGTTTCAGGAAACTCCTTCCAAAATGAAGGTAGTTTCACTGCTACAGCGTTTACTGTAGAATCCCCTGAAGGACTCGCATCATGGAAATTATTTAGGGGCATAATTTAATTTATAATAGTATTCCTGCAGAAATAAATCCCTAAGGGTTCTGGGTGCGCTACGCTGGATATATCCCCCTGTCGCAGGATATATCCTACTCTTAATCTGCGATCTAACCGTTAAAATTTTATTTAAAGTTTTTAAAATATTTAGAAATTTTGAAAAATATTTGAAATATTTAAAAAATTCTTATATATATGTATGAATTAAAAATGTGTGTAATTGTAGAATGTAATGTTGTACATAAATTCTCTTACTGAAATTCCTTTACGTTTCGGTTTGTAATACTTCCTTGAAAATCGTTCTTGATAAAACTGCCAATCGATCTTTGCCACACAATATTATGTCAGAAATATCCACAATCTGGTCCTAATATCGATCAAACGCAAAAACTCCTCTCGACTCTCTGCTAAATATGACAAAATTTTTCTTGCTTTTGCACTTTCCTCGCTCGTCGTTTTCCACTTTTGATGTCTTACGAGTTCGCTGATTTGAATTTTCTGCTGGAACTTTTCGTTGTTTTCCGCCTGCTCTCGGTTTATTCGCGGTACTAAATCAATGGCTGCCTGCTGATTTGATGATTATTTTGCTTTACTCTTAAAGCTCTGTCCGGATGCTATAACTAAATTCGAAATCGCTCACAATTCTAATTTGCGTTTCGCTGGCGGGCGGGCGGACACACGACCGTAAATGTACCATCAATTGGCGAAAATTGCAAATAAAATCGCGATTTGACCTTTTCGCTTGTTTTCCTGCTCTAACGAAATAATATTTCTACCGTCGTCGACACAATCGACACAAGAATTTTCATCTATCAAGGTGTAAGTCAAACTCACAAACCGACTCAATCGCCACGAAAAATCAGATTCCTTCACTTTCTTCGCAATTCGATCTTCCGCGACACGCGAGTCGCAGCTTTTGCGAGGGAATCTCCCAATTTTTTCTAAAAAATTTCAGCCTGGAGGTTTTGAATTTTTGAAGGCTCTTGTGAGTTATCGAGGTCACCAATTGTTCGTTAATGATGTATAATTGTTAGTAATTGTTTATAAGGATAAACTTTTTCTTCCTACAATTAGAAAGATATTTTTAATGAATTGAATAATAATATTTTATTATATAATATCAAACAAAACAATATTAGAGAACGAACTGAACGAACTGAATCATCTGAATGGACTGAATCGACTGAACTGACTGAATAAATTCATTAATTTACAATCTATAAATATACAATTCCAAAAATAATACAGGCATCTAGATTTACATTATATGTTTAATATGTAAAAAGTAAAGTATTTTTATGTAAAGTATATTTTATGTATGGAATGAATATTTTTGAGTTATTTTGAATAATATATAATGTAACTGCCATGGATGTAAAAAAAATAATAGTGAATTTGAAAATTTTTGGTACAGCGAAAGCAACTGACGTAGTAAAATTTAAGAAATAAAAGAAAAAACTTTATAAGGAAAAAAGTACAAAGGAAAAATATAATAACAATAATTTTTGGATCAGACTGAACAGCGAAGGCGTTCATGTCTATGAAAAATACAATCCCCACGCAAATGCAATTGGCCCCCTTTTTTCAAAGTCAATATTATACCAAGAACGAAAGTTTCTTAGCCCCATGATGTCCCCATTGGAGATGTCTACAGTTAGCAGTGGCATTGAGGTTAAGAGCTTATCATAAGGCAATCCTGTTGCACCAAACAAAGACTGTAATTTATCACTGCAAGGACCACTGCCATTGACAAAAACAAAAACAAAAATTGGAGGACAACTATACAGCGATACCTAAGGTAGATATACCGGAAATTCGAAAACGTGATGGACGACACCAATTTTTGTGCAAACGAATTCCACAGCTCAAAGCAATAATTGAAGCCGTCCCCAGACTGGGAAACAAACGTGAAAGTTATCATGCAAATACAATCACTACAAAAAGTGTTAAACGAGCGGAGGAAAAATAACTGACGAAAAATGAAAACAAGTTGGGTAAACAGACCTATAGTCATGTCAGAAAGGCTTTGTAGCTAACGTGCGAACTGCAATCACCAGCAACGAATAAAGGCAAGAAACTTGTCAAAGAGATGTGCACGTTTATAAGAAAATCCATTGCATCCGTACTTTCAACGGTCGTCATTTTGTTGCAAGCTAACAAAAATGATTCAAATCATGAGCTCCCAAATAAAAGTATATTATTGATCTTATCCGAAAATTTCAAGAAGATCAAATCAAAACTGCAGTGTAAGATTCAATGGGAAGTCCGTAAAATACCATAATCGTGTGTTATTTTTGTTGTATTTGGAGAAATTTCAAATGGCTATAACGTTCGTGAATATGATTAAATTTTCATCAAACTTGCAGAGTATTAGGACCTTACGTAAGACAACTTAAATATTGGTTTTCATTGAATTTAAGGATATTCATACGATTTTATTGGGGAAAATGTGAAATTCAATTTTCATACTATTAATAACAAAGTTGAGTGAATTTTGACTTCAAAAGTATTTGTTGTTGTTGAACTCATGAACATCTACCTCCATTATTTTTTTCAGATTTTTCGGATCACAGGTGTCCAATCACGAAGGGGGGACTCAAATTTTTCGTGTATTTCCCCTTCCTGTGCGCCCCCTGTAGATAAAATACCAGTTTAAGTCGTGTTTTGAAAATTTCTCATTAAGACCTTTCATTTGATACCCATATCGGCTACCTTTGATGAAACTTTTTTTTTGGGGCCACTCCCCTATATGGGGAGACATCCCTTAAGCACCATGAACAATTTTTTTCATAGCGAAGCTTTGACGAGGGCATCACTTTACAGCTATATACAAAATTTTATGTGCTGTAACTTATGGACGGACAGACAGGCGCGATTTTAGTAGTGTTTTGTAAAATTATTTTATAAAACCCTAAAAACAATGAATTCTCAAATGAACTTCTAACTGAAAAAATAAAAATAATAATAACCCGTCCATGAAATTATGTGAAAAATTTTAATTGAATTTTTTTGAATCAATTTTGCATTCTTTCAAATGAATTTTAATGTTATATTAATAAATAATAATACATTTCAAAACACATCTTTAAAGTCATCTTATTATGATTTGTCTTCCTGGGAAAAAAATTGAAAAGGCGCATAATAATTTAAGACAAGCACCAACATGTAATTACTACGAAGTTGGGTAGACAGACCTACGCTCATGCCAGAAGGGTTTTGTACCCAACTTACAAAATGCAGTCAGCATCAATAAATAAATTCAAGGAACATGTCAAAGAGATGTGCATGTTTAGAAGAAAATCCATAGTTTCTCTATTTTTAACGGTTGCCATATTGTTGTATACTAACAAAAATCACTCAAATTATGAATTCCTAAAATTATTTATGTTATTGATCTTATTTCAAAATTTCTAGAAATTCAAATCAAAACTGCAGTGTCTGAAGTGATGGAAAGTCTATAAAATACCAAAGTCGTCTTATTGTTGTTGTAATTGAAGAATTTTCAAATGGCTACAAATTCCGCGAATATCATTCGATTTTGATTAAACTTACTGAGTACTAGAACCTTTTATAAGACTACTTAAATATCGTTGAGTTTAAGGGTATTTACACGATTTGACCGGGGAAAATGTGAAATTCGATGATCATACTATTATTAACAGAATTGAGCAAATGTTGACTCTGCGGTATTTGCTGTTGTTGTACTCATAATCACCGATCTCCATGTTTTTTTTCAGATTTTTCAGATCACAGGCGTCCAATCGCGGGGGGACACAATATCTTCGTGTATTTCCCCCTCCCTGTGCACCAACAAAAAATGCCAGTTTAAGGCCTGTTTTGAAAAGTTCTCATCAGGACCCCCTTCATTTAATACCCATATCGCCTTACTTTGATGAATTTATTTTCTACGCGCCACCGCTTTATGCCTACATACAAAATTTGATGTTTCTAGCTTAAGCAGTTTGCGAAAAAAATTGGTGTTACACACGGACGGATGAACGGACGGACAGATGGATCGTGATTTTGGTAAGGTTTTGTAAAATTATCTTACAAAATCCTAAAATAGGACACTGATGAGGAAGTTAAACTTTACAGAGGACCTAAAAAGATATTTTGAAAACTCTTTAGATATTAGTATTATTTTCATCGCAAATTGGAAGGACATTTATGAAAAATGTTACTTCGATTGGGATCCCCGCTTTGGAGTAGTCCTGCTCGTATTCCATCTATTCAAGGAGTTTTATTTTTTTCTGAGGACCCGTACTGCTACCCGTTCTTCATCTCTGGTTGGTGGTGGGACTGGGACCTCTTGCTCTGCCTCAGGAATGCTCACACATTCAGTCATTATTGTGAACACCTCTGGAAATATTGCAGCCATTTGTTTGTAATTTCGACTGATTTACCTATGATTATTTCTTGTAGACTTTTCCAAAAACTTGCTTGTGGATGGAAGCTGTTTCTTCGTTATTTTGTGGAGGCATACGCCGATCTAACTTCATTTAGGGTCATGCTTTCATTTATCTGTTAGATCTTGGTGTTGATGACTTGTCGTTTCTTTCTTCGGCGCATTTTTTTGCTTGACGTCGGAGAGTTTTACATTGTTCTTCTTTGATTCGAGTTGGTCACTGGGTGTAGTCTTTATATGCCAGGCTCGTTTTTCACTTCCTTGCTTTGTTGGTCGTACCCGTCGTTTCTACTTTATTTCGGCTGGTACCCTAACTTTTTTTACCGCATCTCTTACTGTCTTCCATATGGTTTTGGTGTCATCATTACCTGCTCCCACCTGCAATGATATGTTGATGTGATTTTCGAGCGGTTTCATGTACGTGGGCATTACTGAGCTACCATTTAGATTGTGCATCCAGTAGCTTGAGGTAAATGATGTTTCTTGTTTGCAGCTCCTGGAGATGCAGCATCGGAACTTGACTCTCATGAGGTAGTGGTCCGAGTCACAGACAGAGCCCTGAAACGAGCGCGTGTCAAGAATGCTGGTGGCCGCTCATTTTTGTATGAGAACTTATTAGCATATCTTGTCAAATTGTTGTATATCATTTGGTTTAAGGATCAATATTGTTTGCTTGGTATTATTTTAAGTTTTTTTCAATCGGAAGTGGTATGATATGAAATAGGGAGTACTATTCACTGAATAGGGACTTTTTCGTTAAAAATGATGTTTGAATTATTGTTATATGCTTGCAGCTCTGAAAGTTCATAAATTGTTCCTGTTGTTCATAATTACTAGTTTGGAATCCTTGTTTAGCTAATATTTCATAAATTTTATTAAGTTATTGCCATTTAATACATCTTTCAGTATAATATTGAGATTTGCTAAAATTATTGATTCTGCAATATTATTTATGTGACTGCTTAAAATTTCGATAGTATAGTTGATTTGATTCAGATACGGTGATGGTTGAAACTTGCGTTATTCTTTGTTAATTGCGTTTTTCACGGAGCCTATGTTTTTTTCTATGTATTGCTTTACAACTTCTTGTTGTGTGTTAATGTGTTTTGTAATTTTTTCAAAACATTGTTTCATCTTCTGGTTTAGTAATATCGAAAAATCAGTTAAGCTTTAAAAGTTAGATTCTTTTGCAAGAATATTTTTAATTTCATTTTTTATGTGTTCTGCGTCGTTTGCATCCATGTTGCTGGTACTAAATTTAATGATAGTACCGAATCCGTGTATTAACCCTCTCTTATTTCTCCTTGTAAGGGATAGCCCAATAAATTTTTGTTGAGTTTCCTTGAGTTGAAATCCAGTTGTTTGAACCACCCAGTTAAGTTCCTGAATTTTGTCGAAGGGTTCTTCACGACTTGTACGTAATTTGTTTAAATTTTTCGTTATCATTTCATCAACCAGCTTTTTGAGTTTGGGGTACAATTTGGACCCAAACTCGTTTAACTTCCGAAGATAATCGTGGTCAAAAATATATGTCCTACCGGTAAAAATCTCGTGAGGGGTGAGTTTGGTTGGGGAATGAATTGCGTTATTATACGTGGCTATAGTTTTGTGAAGTATGTTAGTTTGGTCTAAATTGAGGTGACTTTCCTTCCGTTTTTGAAGGATAATTTTACAAGTTTCTGTTAATGTAGTATGCAGTTTTTCTATAAACAAGTTAATGCTGGTTCATTCGAAGGATGTGAAATGAAAGTTGATATTGTATTGTTTACAAAAGCCTTTAAAAATGTTCCTTGATCAGCGATTAGTTTCTTAGGGATGCCAAGATGAATGATAAAATCTCTCATGGACCTTATAAGGTTCAAGGTGTTTTTTATTTCGAGTGTATAAGCGCAGGCAAATCTAGAGCACCAGTCGATAAGTGTCATAACAGGGTTACGTCTAGAAGTTTAAGAGGGCTTCTTCTTATCTGGTATGCTATTTCAATTAGAGTATTATCATATTTTTGGATTTGGCAAGTATCACAGTTATTTATTATTCGTATGACTTTATTCTTCAGAAGAGGGAAGTAATATGTTCGTTTTAGACACTTTTTGCAAATTGGATTGATGCTCTTCAAGTGAAGTAGAAAAGATGATAATATCATCAAGGTAAACTAGCCAAACTTTGCCTTGAAGGGCACCAAGTACGTTATCTATTACTCGCTGAAATGCGGAAGTAGCATTTTTCAGACCAAAGGGCATTCTCACGTACTCATAGTAACCTCCTTCTACGGTAAAAGCGGTCTTTTTATGTCTCTAGCGTCTATTTCTATTTGATGGAATCCGCTGGCTTAGCAAGAAGCTCAGGTTTGTTAGGTAAGGGGCATCGATCGCCAATTGTCTTCTCGTTTAGTTTACAGTAGTCTTTGGCTAACCTCCACTTTTGTGCCCTGAAGCATTTCGTTTCTTTGGAATAACCAAAACAGGGGAACTCTATGGGGAATAGCTAGGGCGGATTATTCCTTGATTTAGCATATTGCTTATCTGCCTCCGTACTTCTTCTTTATGAGTGTATGGATACAAATACGATTTGGTGTAAATTGATATTTCATGGGTGGTTCTGGTTTGATGTTTAATTTGATTTGGAAAACTCAGATTTTGTTCTTCTCGAAAGAACAAATCCCTGCATTCCCTGCAAGTGCGTAATGTTATTTTCCTTTCCCTTTCATTTATATGTCGATGCTGAAGTTATTGACTGTCGATGCTGAAGTTATTGTACCTGAGAACAACTTGGCGTCCAAAGGTTGCTCAAGAAACACAGTTTGTTCAGAATCAGAAGTACTAACCAATTCTACGTAGCTGTAGTTGGCTTGACAGTAGTATACGAGTATGCCTTCAAGTATACACATATCTTTATTCACTTGGGGTTTTCCGACATATATGTCTCTCTCTGTAACTTGCACAGGGATTTTAACCACTTGTTTGGTGCTTGCACCAATTTTGAACTTTTCAGAACAGAAATTGGGTTTTATTGTAGCTGAATAATGGAATTCCTTGTAGTTAAAATATTTTTCTGAAGATCAACCTTAGCACCCAAAAATAATTTGAAGGTTGATTCTGTTTGTATTCTTCCCTGTTTCCTGTAAATGGTTTATTTAGTGTAGAGGGAAACTGTTGTGGAGGATATCTAAAATGTTGTTGGGTAACTAATTTTGGTGCAGGTAACCTTGCAGTGTTTTTCATCCCAGAACTTTTAGGCTCAATTTTCATGCATGCAATATTTTGCTCTTTAATGCAAAAAAAATATACGGTTGGAAGGATATTCGGCTTATTGTGGACCCAAGTGGCTCTTTAAGTCCTGATAAGAAGGTATTTAAGCATATTTAAGTATAAAGTTCACGTTTTGCATGTGGTTGGTCATGGTTGCCAGTATTTCAATTATTTTGCTGAAGAATGTTTCGATGCTTTTCTCTTTTTGTTTAAGATCATGTAAGTCTCGAGTGAGAGATATATCACTCCTCTTGTCAGAGTAATGAAGGATTGTCGGACCATTCCGTACATGTTAAGAGCTTCGTTGGCTGGTCCAATAATTTTCTTACGAATGGCTCAAAGTAATAGTTTCCCATAGGGCGTCCTCTTCGGACAAGAAACAAGAGAACAGATTTCTTCGACATTGTTTATGAATTCGAACAAAAATCTAGGGTTTCTCTCAGATTGAGGCAAACCCTTAATTGCGTCTAGAGTTCTAAGTGTATTCGCAATGGCAGCAACATTGATGGGAATAACATTTTCTTCAACTTCTACCATTACAAACTGTAACACAAACTGTAATTTTTAATGGAAACTAATTGGCACTTTCAAATCAAGTTGATAATTTAATATTTAGTTTTATTTGGTGTATGCTCCACCAAAATATATGTTTAGTAGGCACTGATCCACACTTACTTTAAATATCTAATTTCATTTGGTGTAGTATTCTTCACCAAACTATAATTTTTTTGACCGTCACTGACCCGCACTTCCTTTCATTATCTAATTTGGCTTAGTATATGCTTCAGCAAAATAAAGTTAGATGATTCCTTTCGAATAGCGTATAAAATAATGTTTTATTCAAATGTTTGATTTAAAATTTGTTTATATTTCGCCAAAATATAATTTTTAATTTAATATTTTTGTTAAATGTGGGAAAAGAACAATGAATTAAGGAAAGATTGTAGAGGAGATATATCAACAAATCGACTTGCGTGAGGATTGCTGCCAATAACACAAGCAATATTTCCATGTTTTTGTTTTCCTTAAAGAATCTTCAACTTAGATGTCTTTCAATTTTGTTTCTACTTTTTGATATTTCCATATTTTTTTGGTTCTTCTTTTTCTTTCGGCATATAATTGAATTTAGGTTTGTAGCTGATAATAATTTTTAATTATACACCACATCCATAAACCGTCGAGGTATGTCTTTTTTGCCAATTTACACTATCGATAAGCCGTCAATATGAAAAGGGATGAATTATTCTGACGTCCAACGGGGTAAATATAAATAACGACTGCTATCATATTGATATTCTTAGGAAAAGATCGATGAGAAGTACCCGAAAGTACGAACAATGTGCGAAAAGGCATCAAACAGCAACATCACCAACAGTTTTTTTTTCTATTTTGGGGTACGTAGGTGAATGCCTACGTGCGCACAGAGTTTGGGGCTCCCATACTCGCAAAAAGGCAACCGGACTACTCACTAAAAACCTTCCCTGTCAACCTGAGAACCTAGGCTAGAACTCGTTTTGTAACGCTGTGAGGCACCTTGAAGCTGGGGGATCCCTCTTCTAGTGGAAGGGGAGAGGGGAAGAGGAAGTGCCAGGCAAGCAATCCTCCAGCCCCAACACCCCCAGCTGCTGTGAGTCCCTTTGATATTTTAAGACTGCCCGAACATCATGTGCCACCTGGTTCCGTTTGTCAACCTATTCGAGCATCAACGCGACTATATTATCCGGGGCTAGCTCTCCTGTCTCCCTGTAGATAGCCCTTTGCAGCTTGACCAATTTTATGCACGCAAAAATGTGTGGCAGGCATTGTCTTCTTCTACTGAGCAATACCGTCAATCGAGGGACCGAGATTTGCCAATCTTGTGCAGGTAAGACCGAAAACACCCTTGCCCGCTCAAAAGCTGGTTCAGATAGAAGTCAGTCTCACCATGCCTTCAATTTAGCCACTTTCTTGCATCCGGGATGAGGCACGCAGTCCACTTTTCCTTCGTGCAATTCACCTAAAGCTGCTGCTAATCGTTGAGTGAGCGCTGTCTCTCTTGGTGGACAAATATCTCCCTCGCATCTCCCTTTTGACGCAGATAAATAGCACGGTGCTCTTCAGCAAGGAGATAGACAGGCATCATGCCTGCAATAACTTTCACCGCCGAATCAGAGACTGTCGGATACGAAGATGCAATTCTCAGTGCTCCTCTTCTCTGTACCTGAGCCAGGCGTTTTCGGTAAACCTCCTTGCTGAGAGCGTTGCCCCATATCTCTGGTCTGTACAGTAACATGGACCCTACAGCACTCATCAAGAGGCATCTTCTTGATGGGCTGGTTCCCCCTACGTTGGCCATAAGTCAACTTAGAGCTGACAATCCCAAAGCAGCCTTCTCAGCCGTTGCCCTGGTTTGCTCAGAGAAACTCATTTTTGAGTCGATCAGTGGCTTTAGATACTTCACCACTCGTTCGTTCCTGATATCAAGTGTCACTAACAGGACGACCTGTCGCTTGGTACAACGAGATGCTTGTGCCTTTTGGACCGCGCTCACTAGCTCTGCAATCGCATCAACAGTAGAACGTTCTGCTCTAAAGCCGTACTGCCAAGGAGATAGGTCCCCAGCAGCACGAATCACGTCAGTGAGTCTTACCTTGATGAGTTTCTCTAGCACTTTACCAGCCGTGTCAAGCATGCATAACGGGGGGTGTGCAGACGGCACACCCCCCGTTCTCCTTGCTGATCAGCTCAAGCCTCGCCGAACTTCCCGTGGGCAAGTGTTGAATGTTCTGAGCAGTAAGTCTGGACAATGGTGATAGACAAGCCACAAAACCTCGGCCGGAACACCATCTTGACCTGGAGCCTTCCTTGCTTGAAGTGAAAAGACTGCCTTTTCCAGTTCCGGCTGTGTGAAGAGTGGAGGCTCGACTGCTGTTTCACCGTAAATAGCGTCAACATGGACGGGGTGGGTGGGGAAGAGTCCCTGCATTATCTTATCCATCTTTTTCGCATCATGTATGCAAAGCTTCCGTAGGGCACCAAGCTTCCGCATAACTAGCTTGTGGCCTAGGCCCCACGGATCCTTGTTCACATTGTCCACTTGGTCTTGCCAGCAGCGAACCTTGCTATTGTTAATCAATTTGCGAAGGCATTTCCTGGCCGACTTATATGCTGCCACCCAGTGGTAGCCTCGTCCCGGTTCCGCTTCCAATGAGCCTAACGCCGAAACTTGTGACACTCCCTTCGCTTTTTTGCAATATCAGTTAACCACCAGTGCACTGCGGGTTTGCCGCGCCGGGGCTTTTGATGGTGCATAGAAGTGCAGGAAGCAGTCGTGGTGATGCTCATAGTTGAGTTCACCACGTCTTAAGCTGCCAATTCTTCCGTCCCATTTGAAGCTCCCTGCAGCGGCTCACCTGCTGTGAACACCTCGACGTCCATCCTTCCAATGTTCCATCCAGTTGTAGAAAGCCGAGAGCATGGACTTCGGAGACAACATCACTGATCTCAAGCAGAATGCACTGATGATCACTGGCTGAGTAGTCCTCTAAGACTTTCCAATTGCGTATCCTCCGTAGTAAGGACTCCGAGGCAAATGTCACGTCCAGTATGGTTCCCCCACAGCCAATGCGGCGGAATGTCGGCATATTTTCGGTGTTCAGTACGACGAGTGCCGTCCTGGCCACCATTTCCAGGATTCGTTTTCCCCGAGGATCTGTTTGAGGCACGCCCCATTCTATTGCTTTAGCGTTGAAGTCTTCCCAATGAGCACGTTGCCCTCTGCTTTCAAAGCAGCGCCTTCCAGAGCATTAAGCTTGGCTTGGAATGATGATATCGATTCGTTCGGCGTTAAAGAAGATGGTCCTTGAGCACCAAACCCACACGAAACCATCCCTTGTCCACAGCTCTCCGCATGGAAATGACTGTTTCAAGCCCAGATGGCGGCAGAACCAGTTTTATAAGCCTTCTCAGCATCAGGATACCGTAATGCAGAGCTTTGATTATGATGTTGTTCGCTCAACAGCCAGAAGCAGGCTTTCATGTCACTCGCAAACTGCTTAAGCAGATGCGGGTCATTTAAGTTCTGATTTTGCCTTGGCTAGGGCTTTCTGGAAAACCTGGCATTTTCCTGATCGCCAGTCGTGTCCAAAACCAGATCTTGGATCAGCATCCTTGCAAAGAATACAGTGTGCCTCCTTTGTACGCTCTTTTCTTTTATGTCCCATTTCACCGCACTTGTAACATAGGGGACTCCTGTCGGGTCCTTTGCATACTTGTGCGGTGTGACCATAGCCAAAGTATCTGCAACATTGAAGAGGCGTTGCTCTTCGCCGTATTCTACAGCCAACCCATCCTATTCGTGCTTTGCCCTTGTTCAGAAATTCTTCGGTGTCCTTTTCAGCCAAGTTAATTATGGCCATGCATTGTCCCCTTTGATTTTCTGGTGTCAGCCTTGCTTTAATCCTGCCCTCGCTAGGGAACTCCCTTTTTATGAACTCTTCTACCTCGGCCAGATTCGTGATGCTATTTCGATCGTTGCCATTGGCTTGAGTGAGGCCATAGCTGTTCTTTTGCCGAGGACTTTCTTTACTGCGTGGCAGAATGTTTCCTTATTGTCGGCCTCTGCTATGAATTCGGCCAATATGTGGCCCGGCCGCGTTGGTCGAACTGCTTTAGGTTGGAGTCAACGATAAAAGCATACATCTGCATTTACTTCCCAGTGGATACGAGTTGCATAAGAACCTCGAGGTGGTTACCAGGACAGAGGTGCTAACATCAACAATTGTAGAGTCCATTTCTTGTCTGCTTTTTCTCTTCCTTCAGGACTTTACGAAATTACGAAGAACAGGCATTAAAAAGGAGTTGTGAAAAAAGAGAGTTAATCGGTAGATGTTCGAGTGGTGCACTCGAGCTCAGAGGAGTGAAATTACCAATCACTGGTGTATTCAAGCTTCTAGTCACGGGGCCCTTTCTTCGAAATGTGGGGATTCTGTATGTAAACTTGTTTTCTTAATACTGCAAATTTGAACCGTGAACATTTTTAAAAGAATAATGAGATTTTAATACAAATTATATATTGAATGGCATAGTACTCCAGAAGCGTCAAGTAATAAATATGAACCTTGATTTGGGTGGTGATTAAACGTGGTAATAGCTTTCAACGGAGTTTACCCCTTTCTTGCTCGTTTATGAGAAACCTGTATGCCGGTTAAATATATTGATGAAATATGAATAGGTTCTTCCGACGAAGTGCGGAGTGCTCCCATACGTTTATTTGAGCTTTGGTGAGCCGCGTTTTCTCTTGGCTCCCAGGGGTTGAAATATGTGATGCGGGTTGATGGGGTCGTTTTTCAGAGACGAACAGGAGAAATACAAATTTTTGTAGTGCAATAAATCAGCAAAAATTATTAATAAAATATGCACCTGCAATGAATGCTCCTTAAAAGAGTGGGTGATGTAGCTTGATATGGAGGAGAGGTGAGGTGCATGGTAGAGGTTGAGGGGTGATTTCCCCAGCAATAAATAAGTAATAAAATCTGCCACTTCAATAAAGTCTCCATGCGCATTTGTTTATAAGATACGTGGGGTGGCTGATCTAGCTAAAGTCTTAGCCACATTATCCGCACTTCCGGGGGAAGCGGTGGAGCAGTCAGATTGTGTTCTGCGTAGAAGTTGAACAATAACTTCCCCTGGCGTTATTCAGTGTGCAAAAATAGTTTTACAACTTTTGACAGTTTTCCGGGATGGAATACGCGGTAGGGGTTGATGGGGTGGTTTTCCGGAGAAGGGGTAGAGCAATAACATTTTTTTAAGCGTAATAAATTAGCAATGAAATATACACCTATAATGAATACTCCCTAGTTAAGTGGATGATGTAGCTTTATATGGAGGAGGGATGAGATACGCTTTAGGGGTTGAAAGGATGGTGAAGGGAACTTGCTTGTTGCTTATATTGCCAGCAATAAAATATGCCATATCAGAAAAATCCGTACTTGCATTGCTTCTTGAGGTACAGCGGTGGCTAATGTAGCTTAAGTCTTAAACCACACTAGAATCTTTTCCGGGGGAAGGGGGAAGCAATAAAATTTTTTGCGCTATAAATTAGCAACAAAATATGGACTTATAATGAATACTCCTTAATAAAGTGGATGATGTGGCTTAATAGGCATGTTATCTGTTGTAATCATAAATAAATTTAATAACCTCAGTCGATTGATACGAGTTAAGAAATTTTCGTTCCTATGTGGCATGTATATAGTTCTGAGAACCCATAGTCTTTTAAGGCTGATGATCTTAAAAATTAAAAGACTCATTTAAATATAAGATTATGAAAAAAAAACTGTAATGAAATCATATAATTTCTTCGGAATTTTTTCTAGTCCATGTTTGAAAATTTTGAAGTTTTATCCAAAAAACAATAATGCATAAGGTTTGCTGCTAAAAGGGTCATGACAAAGCAAAGACAAAACACTGGTGCCCAATCTGATTTGAAAATGAGTTTGCCATAGTGAAGTGCATGGTAATATCTTTAAAGCTCAATTCGTTATTCAATCTCCAATTAAATTCACAGAGCTTTCAAGTCATCGAAACATCTGAAAGGACCTATAGAAATAGAACTAACTGAAAAGCGCCATTCACTGCATTTGCATAATAAAGCAAAAGACGACCTTGGGTAGTTCATCTCTCCCAAATGGTTTCCACTCTGAAATATTGTGTGCGGGTGTCACAGCTTTGATAAGAGATTTTCACAGTTACGACTTTTCATATGTACACACACGAGCATGGTATATTTCCCTCTTGAATTTCCTAGTTGCAAGGAGGGCACTTACATTTTAAGTGCCAACGGATAACGCTGACTACGATTCACGATTCATGAATCAAAGTGGAAGGATGGATGGTCATTGTCCTACTGGGGGTGCACCATTGCGCCCGCCCAATTTACAGATATTCAATAAAAGTACAATTTGTATAAAAAGGAACTAGCATTAGATGGCGATTGAAGTTAGTTCTTTACTTCAAATGAATATTGCATGCTGAACGCAAAGGATATACCTCAAATTATTGATGAAAGCATGAATAGTGTTCTCTATATCGCCCTCCAAATATTGAACAAATACCTCAAGTCGACAATTTATGTAGTCATCAGACCTTCCAAGTCCTCGACGATAAATTCATATTCACCTTTATTATATTTTCACTGACATCTAAACACGTAATCTAACGACACGAGCACCTTTTGTTCGTGGCGCAGACTATAAACAACATCCATTTCGCAATAAACGAAGAAACTGCATTTGCATGTGACTCCTATGCTAAGCAGGAGCAGAAGCAATCCTTTCGAGAATTTATGGTCTATTCGAAGTAATATACCGAACTAATAAATTCGATTTGTAGTGTCTACCGAACGCTCCACCCGATGAAATTGAGATATCCTTACACAGTGCCGGTGGTGTCTGCATTCGCGATACATTATCGCCATTATGAGAGTATGCCACCAAAGATATCCTCGTGCTATCACGGCAATTCATTTTGGGGGCAATGTTTCAGAAGTGATTCGGTAAGGAGTTTTGATTCAGTGAATGAAGGACTGGCGAAGCATACTAGACGCGCTCAATCGAATTCAAGTCCTTTGAGCGACTTAGTAGATGCGCAGGTGTTTGATGCTGGTGTGGGGAATCGTACTGGTAGGCATAACATTTAGTAATGTAATGCGATTATGAACCTTTGATCCTGTTTACAAGTTGTCTGGCTGTGCAGACATTCTTCATAAGAATACCTCGTTTAGAATAACGTGGAATTCAGCACTACTAGAGTTTTCCAGATTTGGTTTTCGTTACATCTCTCGAGACATCATTAATTAAAAGCGGTCTTTGTAGTAAGGAATGCAAAATTTGATTTATGTACTATGGAGAGCCATTATTATAGAGAAGACACAAAATTATTCGCTTTATTGCATTTCACTGAGTATAATTGGTGAAAGAAGTGAATTCCTTCCATTGTTTACTCCAACATAATGTAAGAAATTATTTCAAAAAACCTACTTGAGGAGCAGCGTTCTGCTTGTTTTGGAAAATTAATTTAAGGTTCTCACAGGTGGAGTGCTGGCCCATTAGAGTATTTTTGGAGGCTTACATGTTTTGGGGAGTGCCGTTCCCACGTACCCGAAGAAGTAGAGTTTTCCGCAAGGTTCCTCCGTAGGCAGCATCCGATTACAAGGGTTAGTCTAACTTTTGATGTAATGTCAGCCGGGAGAGGAGGTGCTACATTGCTCCAGATTTTCGTGGTGTTAAGCCATCCATGTCCATCGAGGGAAGGTAGCCAGGGACAAAAAAAATAGTGGGTTGAGTCCCTCCGCGCGGAAGAAGTGAAACTTCGTAATGTGTAAATGAAAATAGGAAGGGGTAGAAATTGATTTTTAGTGAACTCATATTGTTTTTTTAAGACAGACTTGTTAACATTGCTTACAATTCACAATTTATCGCATCTTTTAATTATCATTTTCGAGTGGAGAAATATCCAAACCTATAACATTTACAATGGGATTATGATAACTAAAGTGAGAAACGAAATGTTTGAGTTCTATTTTTTCAATATTTCTTACAAAAACTGAATCAATGTTAGTTCCCCCTTTGGTTGTTGGAACATTCCTACCATTTATCATTTCCAATCCAAATTTGTCTTTAAGGAAGGTTAATAATGTTTCAACTTCAGGTAACGAGAAACCCACATTAAAATCTCCTGTAAGGATCACAAGCCGCTCATAATAATCAATTTCTTCACCAGTAACGTCTGCCAGAGCTTGTGAACCTGCAGTGGATAGTGACAATAAAGATTTTCCAATGAATAATTTACGAATAAAGTCCCTCATGGCTGCATTTGGTGGAATACGAATGGCAATTAGAATCAATTTCTTTGGATTATTTTCTCTGTGGTTGACTATGCACTCTACAGCACATATGTCTCCAATTCTTTTTGACGTTGAAATTGTCAAATCAGGATTACCTGAGTAAGGAGTTTTTATATCTAAATGTGGAGTGTTAATATGACATCTATTTTTCTGATTGAAATAGATAGCAACCCCTGCATTCCGAATTTAGTTATGTTGAAATCTTACAATGAAACCAAAATTTGGTATGAGAACAGGAGGTTCATTATCGTCTATAAAAGTTTCTGATAGCATTAAAATGTTCGATTTTTCAAAAACTCTATCCGTCAAATCATTGGCGTGTGCACGAACACTTTGACAATTGAATGCTACGATCGAAAAGTTCCTTTTCGAGTTGATAAATTTGCATAGTTCTCCATCCAAGGTGGAAAGTGGATTTTGACGCAATTTCATCATCTTATTCCGCAAAGTGACACACGAGCGGTCGTTATTCCCGTTCCCATGGTAAAATTTTTTATGTTTGTTGACTAGGATAATATACAAGCCTTCAATTGAAACCACTCTCGACATGACAACGTGAACCAACTTTTGGGATTGAATTTTTTCATAATAATAAACCACCTCATTGAAAGTCGCCCTTGCGACTTATGAATCGTCAATCCACAGGCTGTCACTAGTGGAAAACGATTTCTCTTAGCTGAGATACTTCTTTGTCTGTTAAGATAGATTGTAGCATTTTGTCGACCGAACGGGACAGCTAAAGGATTGAGATTATTAGCGATCATAAATGAACGTGCCACGGCCCGAGCTTTTAATCCAGTTCTTTCACAATTCGGAAATATCAACCATACCCGAGTAACTTTCCCGTTATCATTTCTTTCGATGTGGTCCAATTTTCCGATGGCACCGTTAGCCAATTCGTCAGCAACTTCAATGTTGGTCGTTATGATGTTATACTGGCCAAGGACGAATGTCAAACGTTTCAGTAATCCACCGGTGTCTGCTGGTAATTTTTCTTTTCAAGTGATCTACGTGCACCTTCAAGTTGTTAATCGTTGTCACAACCTGAGATAAAATCTATAGCCTCGAATATTGTCTGATTTAGTTGATATTCTAGAATTTCTCTGTTATATTTCTGAAAAGTTTGGTTGGAATAAGCCAGACGTATGCCGTGCAGGCATAACCGATTAGCCTCGTCTTCTGTCGCAAATTTTGATTCTACTAGTGCAAGTTCGAAATCGTTCAATCGATCTCCATTTCCTATCTTCGTTAAAATTGTCGAAAATACAACATTTGATTGACGGATGACTTGGGTGAGTTCGTGAAGTTTGAATGAGCGCCAAGTTTTTGAACCAATATAATGTTTCGATTGTTTGAAGATAGGTGTGGCTTTCACTGGTGGGAGTTGTCTTAAATCTCCAACCAGCATGACATCGAGTCCTTCAAAAGAGTTGTCTGATTTGCCTGTTATCAATTTCAATCTTCTATCAATTCGTTCCATAAGCTCCGCTCCAACCATACTGCTTTCGTCGATTAACATCAAGCGAATGCGTTGAAATAATGATCCGAATTGATGTAATGCTTCAGAACTCAAGCTTTTATCTAAGTTGGTGGATAATGATAGAGCAGTGTGAATGGTCGTATCGCTAATTGCCACTGCAGCTGTTGAAGCACATGTTAGGTACGCATTGCAATGTGCATTTGTGGTTCCATATTTATTATAAATGTCCATGATCAGACGAATCACGAAGGCATCTGGCTAGGCCCGTCAGGAACACCAACAATGGTTGAAATGGTTGCGATGTTAAATGATGGATAGTTTCTAGTAAAATCGATCGTTGTTCAAGATTGATTGCTCGCATCAGTTGGCAAAATTCTTCATTTGGCATTAAATTATCTCTCCGCTTTGCAATCACTCGGAGACGACTCAAAGTTGCTAAACGAAGATCATCGTTGAGGTTTGAACCAGGATCCGCATACATGTCATTAAATGGAGGTAGCTCTGGAACTGCTCCCGGACGAACTTAATTGTCTAATTGCCTCAAATCTTCTTCTTCACGATATAACTGTTCACAGTGTCATAGTTTCCTCAATATTGGTGTTAAGTTCAAATTCCTTTCGACGCTCCATGATGATGTTATCATTTTCTGTATAGATTTCCAGAAATTTTTCCTCAGAAAGTAGATCTATCTCTTCGTTGCGGAAGGGAATATGTAGCATCACCATTTCTCTTTTGTACTCTTCAAACTGAGTTGCTATATTATAATTTGTATATCTTATAATATGTGAGGTATTCATTTTTAAGGTTTTGTAAAATAATTTTACAAGACCCTACTAAAATCGCGACTTGTCTGTCCGTCCGTCCATCCGTCCGTGTGTCACAGCACTTTTTCTCGCAAACAACTTAAGCTAGAAACATCAAATTTTGTATGCAGGTGTAAAGTGGTGCTTTCTTCAAAGTTCAAGCAAAAAAAATTTTATAAGGTATTTAAGGGGGAGTCCCTCCATATAGTGGAGTGGCCTCCGAAAAAAAAATTTCACCAAAGGTAGGCGATATGGGTAACAAATGAAAGGTCTCGATGAAAACTTTTCAAAACAGGTCTTGATTTGATACTTTTTGCTTCGAGGGGTGCGTAGGGAAGGGAAATACACGAAAAATTTGTGTCCCCCCCTTCGCGATTGGACACATGGGATCCGAAAAATCTGAAAAAGATTATAGGGGTAGGTGATTATGAGTACGCCACTAACAAATACCTTAGAAGTCGAAATTCACTCAACTTTGTTAATAATAGTATGATATTCGAATTTCACATTTTACCCAATTAAATTGCATCGGTACTCTTAAACTGAATAAAACGAACAATATTTACGTAGTCCTACTAAGGATACTTAAACTTTGTAAGTTTGAGGGAAATCGAATGATATACACGGGAGTTATAGCCGTTTGAAATTTCTCCAATTACAACAACAATAACACGTCATTTTGGTATTTTATGGACTTTCCATCGAATCAGTCACTGCAGTTTTGACTTGATCTTCTTGAAATTTTCCAATAAGGTCAATATCATTAATATTTTTGAGAAGTCATAATCTGAGTGATTTTTGTCAGCAAAATGGCGACCGTTGAAAATAGAAAAACAATGGATTTTCTTATAAACGTGCACATCTCTTTGACATATTTCTTGCCGTCATTCATTGCTGGTGACTGCATTTCTGAGAAGTTGGGTACAAAACCCTTCTGACACGAGCTTAGGTCTGTTTAACCAACTTATTTTGTATTCATTTTGATTACATCTATAATGCGCACAAAATTGAGCAAGAGTGAGATCATTTAAATCCTGAGGCCCTTTTTCGTATTTATCAATGGCATTATCCTTCCAAATATCTGTGGATTCATCATTAAGGTCTGCCAATTCCGTGCGTGTTTTTTTCGTTCTTTGCCGACCGACAGGCCATGATGTTGCAATATACGTTACTGATCTGGATGCATGTGACATTGGTTTAGGCAGCAACCACGAAGCTGCTTCTTGGCTAGAAGTTTCCACAGAATTCAATAAATCGACGCTCATTTTTCTCGTGATTTCAACCCCTCAAAAATCAGGATATTTTTTAGCTATCTCAAGAATCTGTCTTTGCAAATTACTAATCCCTCCGTTTGATTTATTGACGTATTCCACTACTACATTGCACACTAATATTCGTCCAATATGAGCTGCAAATCCATGTTCGATTTCAAAACCTTATACAAGAACGGATTGTATGAATTATGCCGTTTCTCCGATGGTTCACGTTTTAATAATACTCGTGGCCGATTGATTATCGCGGAAACAATTTTATAATAATGTTCGTCTCAAGTTTAATTGTTGCTTTGATAGAAGTCATCAATACTATTGTAATCTGTAATTTCGTTCTGGGATTTGATTTTCTTGTAATGATCAGCATATCTGGCGAAATTCTGTTCTTCTATATCCAAAGGAATAAGTATTTGCGTAGATCGAGAAGGCAAGAATGGTGCTTCGAACCGACATTTCTGTGGCTGATTATCCCGCACTTTCTTATAATACGTAAACGTGTATTTATGTGTCTGTAGCTTGATGTTACCTGAGGCTTCCGAGGTTGATACTGAGAATAAAGTATCGATCAATGTTATCACAGCTTCTTTGTCATCGCCTAGCGGACGGTTTGGTGCATCTTCGAACCAGAGTAAAATATGAGCGTGCGGACTCCCACAATGTTGGTATTCGATTCGTTTAAAATAATCTTTTACTTTATATTTTCCAAATGGGCATATGCCTTCGTTCTGTAGGAGAGTCATTAACATGTTAACTAATTTGCCAAAATAGATGGCACATGTGACAGCTTCCTCGTTGATAAGTGTACTTTTTTGCGACCAATTGGGTTCACTTGCTTCATTTTCGGAAGCAGCAATGGGATCCATCCAATTTAGTTTGCGCTCATCGTGAGGAAAACTGTTGGCCTAGCAAGTTGCCGAATCGTGGCAAATAGATATTTTTTGCGCTGGCACCAGTAGTACACGGAATTCAGTATCGACTTCAAGAATGTGAGAATCGTTTCTAGGCAATCGATAACATATTCTTCTGATTCGGTTTGTTTTTTCGTCACTTTTGTATCATTGCCAATAAACTTGAAGGCAATCGTAAGTGATGAAGCAACACGCAGTCTCATATTTTTCGCAGCTATATAGAGAAAATGGCGAGGATTAACCCCTTGTCGATCAGTTCGTCGTATTTCACTCGTTGCCATTTGAAAAGGTGTAACTGAAATTTTCTCACGAAATGTTTTCATGTGTCCAAGATAAATTCCGGGAAACGATAGTTGCTCGGCGTACTCGTCAAATAGCAGACTTTCTGGAATTTGATTTTCTCCTGGTGCAAGTCCCAAATATTTATCTTCATCCCATAATAAGGTTTGCTGCTGAGCAACGAGACTATCTTCCATTGTGACCCATACAGTAGAGTAATTCAACCAAGTTTTAACTGTTTTTTTTTTATTAACGAAGCCTTGAACGTAGCTGCATTTCTGAATTTTTCATGCCTTGATGTGGACATTTATTGCATGATCATCTCCAATATCCCGTGGCAGGCGATTTACCATTGTATCCACGTTAACAGGCACATTCATAATCTGCCCATATATGCCATATCGATCATGAACGTGTCTTAAGCGTTTGATCTGCATAAACGGGATTCAAGGGGAGATCAATAGTTCCGTTATTATATCCAGTAGTGGTAAATTTTTTGGCATCGGTGGGTATTTGAAACCATTATAAACTGCATTAGTTGGTATTTTGTTATGGTGCACTGACTGAAAACACGTTGCACACAATTTGATACTTTCTCTCGGAACATTTGGAAAGATTCTGTCCAGAACTTCTTGACCAATATCTGAAGAGAGTCCTCTCAAATCTTGTTTAAACCATAATCGATCACATATCGAGTATGCAAAAAAACTTTTAGAAAAAAAAGAAAACCGACTTCGGAATGCCCTAAAAAGGATGAAATAAATTTTATGGAAGCGGTGCCATATCACTTTTCCGCCGATTTTCGTGTGATGGTGCAGATGTTGAAAATATTTATATTGAAATGGGGAAATTCATTTGGCACCGCTTCCATAAAATTTATTTCATCCTTTTTAGGGCATTCCGAAGTCGGTTTTCTTTTTTTTCTAAAAGTTTTTTATTTCACTCTTTTTAGTGGCAATTTTTTTCATTTCAAACTATTCAAAACTAAGTTTCTTGAATACATTGTATCATGTTCTCGTATATTAAAATATAATTTTCTTACTACAACGCAAAAACCACTACGGCTAAAATCTGCACCGTTCATTGGAATCGAATTTAATTTTGGTACATTTAATCCATGATCTCATCAACGACTACCTTGATTTTAGATTTCATAATAATCCAATATGAATTGTAGCCTTGAAAAATTTTCAAATTTTGCATTCTGATCTGACCCTGAAGCGCTTTTTTATCGTTCAACTTTTGCGACCTTTGAGCGGCCGCCATTTCGTTTCAAATTGTTCGACTTTCGATTTATTATTGTGAGCTTTGTCACACAATAAGTCGTTGTACTAATTTTGATATAAACTGGAGCTATACTATGGCCAGAACAGAAATATTGCAGAAAATTTGGCGAAAATCGAAGCGAAACTCTGACCCCCAGGCACGAATTTCGTTATATCCTGTGTAGACTCACACATACAACCAACCGCACTTATATATATATATATATATATATATATATATATATATATATATATATATATCTATATATATATATATATATATAGATAAATATATAATACATACCTTTATATATAATATATATATATATATATATATATATATATATATATATATATATATATATATATATATATAATATATATATATATATATATATATATATATATATATATATATATATATATATATATATATATATATATATATATATATATATATATGTATATATAATATATATATATATATATATATATATATATATATATATATATATATATATATATATATATATACATATATTATATAT
>OZ017742.1:136727547-136790047 GCA_963969285.1 Odontomyia ornata | reverse complement strand
AACAACAAGTACGTATTTCAGCTAATTTCACGACGCTCACACTGTTTACTTCGCTGCATAGCAAGAATACCACGTGCATGTGCTGATCTAATGACCCACTCTCTTTCTCTCTCCTACTTTCTACCTTTGTGTATCTTTCTTTTTCTCTCCCTCTTGCGTTGGAATATTGGACGCCACCCATTGCTAACGCTTGCACTGGCCTATGACAGGTACGCATTGACTCTCGCTCTGTCTCTTTCTATTCCCCCTCCCCAGAAGCGTCGAATCTTCAACGCAACAGTGCTTTCATACCCTCTCCATGGGAGCGTTAAATGTTTAACGTAACCTTTTTAGAAGTCGCATTAGAAGTTTCACTTCAAAAAAGCCACTGCAAACGGGACCTCAAGGCTTGGCGAACATTTGAGTATGCAACTGCTCCTGGCGGTAGGTAAAACGCTATGGGAAGGAACCCAAAAAAAAAACTACAATAAAAGTCGAGAAGGTGAAAAACTTACGATGCAGGGGGTCAGATCTTCAGTACCGGTGGCAGAGAGCAGTGAGCAAGCAGGCTCCTGACCATCGTCATCCAGCGACTGCAATGTAATAGAAGTGATGGACCGGTACAAAGGTTTTAAATGGCAAAATAGTCACGAGCCATACTGAGATCCACAAAGTAAATACGGCAGCAAAAGAAAGGAGTGGCCAGACAAATGAAGCACCGTTGGGCAAGTTAACCACCAATGTCAAAAATGCAGCTGAAATACAGTACTCGAAAACGGAAGTCGATAACCTCTTTCAAGAAAGTAGATCACAAAGTACACACTGCAATACCGTAGAAAGTTTTTCTGTGTAAATTTAACACGAAAAAATTTTTTTCGTATTTTTTTAACACAATCGTGCAACGTTGTTTAAATGACACGGTATCAAAAGAAAACGAGTGTGAAAATAACTCTGATTGTCGACACCATAGTATACTCAACTAGTACCCACACCTTTCATTTACCCTGTGTTGCACACTTTTTGAATTTTCTCAGGGGCACGTCAGCTGATCCGGGGCATGAGAGCTATCCCATGTTTGGCGCGCTCAAGAAACAAAGCAAAATGCAAATAAAATTTCCGACGCATGTGTTCTTTTACGCATTTCAGAACATGGGAGTGCTGCCACATCCTAATAAAAAACTAAAAGATTGCATGGAACGAATTTGTTTTTCTGCAAAGTTATTGATTTTTTGAGATATGGTAATCCTTAAATCTCTTATCGAAGCATATGTTTATATTCGCGCCAATCCTCGCATCATTATTCACCCACCTACCTGCTGCCGAAGATTTATGGCTCTCTGTTCGGCTTGTGTTCGAATTTTTCCGGAGGGTTGATGGAGTGTGGTTACTAGTTGAGTATACTATGGTCGACACGGTATACACGTGTTCACTATTTGGTATTTCACGCTAAACGCGTGTGAAAAAAACACGGTTCCTACAGGTCACTCAAGAAACTAAATTGACACGCGAGAAGGTGAAACGGATGTGAAGGCAATACGGGTGTACGAAATTCAACCCTGTGTTGAATCAATTACATAAATGAGAACGAAATTCAACTCTATGTTGAATCAAGTATGTATTTGTATATAACTGAAAACACGTCCTTTTGGCTTGGTTGCTACATTCGTTCTGGTTTATTGACTATCGTAACTAACATTTTATAATAAATTTTAGCTGATACAAATATTGCAATTAATTGCTTTGGAACCAAAGGTAAATGATCGACTTTTGAGGGCAATATAATTTAACGATTTAAAATTGAACATTGAAGGTTAATGAATGTAAGTATAATTGAAATATTACATAAGAATTATTAAGCGTAAGTAAAAATGAAACGATGAGGAAATTTGTTAATGCTTGATTAAAGCGTTTTCAAATTGATGCTGGAGTTTGTTGCGAGGATACACTGCGAGCAGACATCCTGCTATACTTGTTTCTTATCCTGATGGTGATACTTTTGATTGTTTTCTAGTACTTGAGTAGGCAAACTGTCAAGCAGACCAAGGTCAAAATGCTTGTTCTAGCGGTGATCGAGTGTTCCTCCAGCGATTTGTAAAAACTGACCATTTCGATAGCTTCGGCAAGGTTAAGTAATCGATGATTTGTTTATTTGTGGTATTTGCTTTTCCAAGTGAATCAGTGGCACTTGGGTACACCATATCTGCGTATCCCTTTTTGGATGCGTCGAAAAATCTATGATATTATATTTCACGATGTTTATGATGGTGAATTCACTTAGGAGTACTTATTGCCTGTAGCTCTCGAGATGTGTTTTCGTGGTTCTTCCAAGAATTAACTTTTTCCACAAGAGAATCCTTGTGCCCATTCTATGCAACTTTTCCCAGAAGCCTGCATAAGCAACTGCACTGATATAAAAACTGGTGAAAGCCAGCCTAATGGATCAAAAACACTGGCGATTTCGGACAACAGTAACCTTTTTGTCAGCTTCATATCGGTTATTTCAATGTTTAGTTTGAATTGAAATTCATCTTGTCTGGGGTTCCAGTGCATTCCAAGTGCTTTTATTGTACCTAAATCATTAATTTTATGGATTTGTGGCTCTTTGATGTCTTCTGAAATATCTTTTAGGAGATCTTCATGGTTTGATGCCCATTTTATGAGGTTGAAGCCTCCTTTATTGAGAAGTTTAATCATCTGAGCCTGAATTTCAATCTCTTCTTCCTTGCTATCTGTCCCTGTCAACATATTTTGGGGCAAGCGGACTTCCTTCTTAAGTAGACACTTAAGAAGTAACAATTCGCTACCGATCAATATATGTATGCCCTATGAAATAAAACGGAATAGCATTATGTTTGGAAACACACATTCGAAAACAATGCAAACAAAAATGTAATTTTGTTATAAAGTAACCCGCGTGTGTCATATTAAAATAACACGCGTATCTTGCGTTGTTCCGTTCCTGAACAAAGTACAGCAAAATAAATTAGCTTTAGATGCAAGCCAGCACAATTTTCAATTTTATTATTTTTGTAACGTATTGCCCATAGTTCAATATTCTTAATTGATGTAAATGCCATCTTGCAATTCTTTAGAGTCAACATTCTTAACTTAAGTACTTCGTTGCATAATTATGCGATCAATTAAAATTTCATATTTACGATTATTGCTGGCCTGCACATTTTGGGTTAATGAACTTGATTGCAATTGAAATACTTTAATGATGATTGTAGAAAAAATTATTATAAATACCTTTGATTTATGAATAAAGAATCACTTGCAAAGTATTGTTCACATCATACAAAACGTGTTTATTTCCCCAGTTTCCCAGTTTACCCTAATTCGATTATATTCTACAACAATTGAATATATCGAATAATCCCAAATATTCCTCAATAACAGCTGGTGTGGCTGGTTTTTTGAGGAACCATCCTGTCCTTATTTCAGTCTGCAGAACTCAGGTTCCATGCCAAAACATGCGTGAAATTAACACGCATTTTCGGTGTGAAATTCACTCGTTTTCCAGTGTCAAATCAACACGCGTTTCCCGTGTAATTAAGGAAAATAAATTATCCGTGTTGAAAGTGTCGACATGGGTGAACATGGCAATTACCTTTGAAAAAAACACGTTTGGAATTGCAGTGCAGTGCAAAAATAAAGACTAAGCTGAAACGTGGGGGATGTCCTAATTAGAATGAAATCTGCATGTGAATCACCGAAAATCAACCAAGGTATAAAACATGGGTTCCTAGAGCCTACAGAGCATTACTAGAAGAGTTGGTTGAAGGCCAAAGAGGACCAAAGAGCCGAAGAAGAGCAGCAGGCTAAAGAAACGCTGATAGCTAAGCCTAAAGGGTACGCACAGATAGCTCCACCATGAAACATCAATAAAAGAATGGCGTCTAGCTCAACCAAAGGAGATTGGATTGAAAACAGAAAGGAAGAGGCACTTGATGGGTGTGGAACGCTAAAGCAGGGATTCTAGAAATTTCTGACCAACGCAGTGTAGAAAACCGCAAAGCAACTCCTACAAAAAGTGCCAGAAAATAAAGTTCACTAGGATGTCTACCAAACAAAAAAGACCTGGCACGAAACATGAGAGTAAAAATCCACGATAATGACCCCGGCAGCAAGCATTGTTTGTAAAACTCCAAGATGGCTGATCTTGCACAGAAGTGCTGCGGGATATCAGGGAAAACGTAAGGCCCGAAGACACCAAAACTGCTATTAAAGCAAAACAACTAGCTCACTTGGGCTACATACTGGTCAAATTTGGAGCAGAAGTCAACAAGAATAAAGTACAACAGGCACAACCGAATCAGATGCCCTACATTTAGCACAAGCAGCGAACGTACATTGTGGAAGAAGCTTAGGATGAAGAACACATGGCTTTTTGTTGCTGATCCGCCAGCTCCCGCACACTTAATCTGCAATGGCCAACGGCAGGAAATCGTATTGACAGATGTAAGAATAATACGCACAGCAACAGCAGCCAGCACAATTTTCAATTTTATTATTTTTTTAACGTATTGCCCTTAGTTCAATATTCTTAATTGATGTTAATGCCATCTTGCAATTCTTTAGAGTCAACATTCTTAACTTAAATACTACGTTGCATAATTATGCGATCAATTAAAATTTCATATTTTCGATTATTGCTGGCCTGCACATTTTGGGTTAATGAACTTGATTGCAATTGAAATACTTTAATGATGATTGTAGAAAAAATTATTATAAATACCTTTGATTTATGAATAAAGAATCACTTGCAAAGTATTGTTCACATCATACAAAACGTGTTTATTTCCCCAGTTTCCCAGTTTACCCTAATTCGATTATATTCTACAACAATTGAATATATCGAATAATCCCAAATTCCTCAATAACAGCTGGTGTGGCTGGTTTTTTGAGGAATCATCCTATCCTTGTTTCGGTCTGCAGAACTCAGTTTCCGCACCGAAACATTGGTCGGTCAAGCCGGATATTGGTTGCACTTAAGTTCCTACAATTGTCCTTAACTGCAACAAAATCTTTGCCCTATTGGCTGTTGCGTGTAATTCTGGACATCGCTTTCTGCAAGAGGTCATCTAGGACTCGTCACTCAGGTTCCAACTTTATTGTTCCTGACTATCCTTCGACATCGTCATCGCAGTGCACCTAGGACTCGTCACTCAGGTTCCAGATTCATTGTTCCTGACTGCGATCCTTCGACATTGTCATCGCAGTGCATCTAGGATTTGACACTCAGGTTCTGGTTTGTCCCTGACTGTGATCCTTAGAAATCATCATCATACACGCCTAGGACTTAGCAGCACTCAGGTTCTGATTTTATTGTTTGTGCCTGCAGCGCACGAGCATCTGTGGGGATTACCATCGTACAAATTTACCCTCGCCTGCCATCAAACTCATTAAGATGAATTTAGATTCACTGTTAGAAGACCAACAGCGTTTAGCTGGCTCCCTAGAAAATCTGGAGAGGAATTTGAGAAAGGACAGTGCTTCTCGAAAGGATGCACAATACTTCGACACGAAACTGGGAGTTATGACAGATCTTTGGAATAAATTTGAATTAAACCACGCTGACTTAAAATCTACACTTGATTCCTCGCATCAATACTTTACTGAGCATTTGAACGAAGCTACAAGAGAACAGTACAAAAAACCAAATCTGCCTATACTGAAGCTCAGACGCATTATGTTCCACCTTCGAAACCTACCGAAGTGCTATCTAAAGCTACAATGTCAGTACCAACATTTACTGGAGCTAACGCACCTTCGATGATACCTCCTGACAACAACGTCACGACGTTTGCCTTGAACAATCGAGCCGAACCCATTCCCGCGACTACATACCAATACAATTGGCCACCAAGCAACATGCCAAGACTACCAGCAATAGCCATCCCAACATTTAATGGTGATTTTAAGGAATGGAGGAGGTTTTATGACTTGTTCAAGACAGTCATACATGATAATTACAACCTAGCACCAATACAAAAAATGCAATATCTCCTGAGTTACCTAGAAGGAGAAGCCAAAGATTCCGTTTCGCATCTGCAACTAGATGCATTAAACTACGATATAGCGATCATTATATTACAGCAGCGATTTTCGAACAACAAAAGGATGGTTATGGCATATCTTGATAGCATATTCGACATAAAGAAAGTAGAGCATAGGAGTACAGCGGGAATAATCAACATGTTTAACGTTTTGCGGAATTGTCTCGCGGCACTGAAAAGTGTGTCTTTTAACACGGATCAGTGGGATCCGATCATAATTCATACTGCGATGCAAAAGCTTGACTCTGAAAGCATCCGCATGTTCGAAGACACTTTAAGCAACCACAAAGAAGTGCCATCCGTTCAACAGCTCTACGATTTCCTTTTGAAAAGACATGAAGTCTTTACAACAATCAAACCACAGCCCTACGAACAGCACACCAAGAAACGAGCTTTCACTACAATGACAAAACCAACCTGTATATTTTGCAAGGAGCAGCATTTCATACATCGCTGCGGCAAGTTTAAGGAACTCTCCACTGAAGATCACCATAAATTCATATCGTCGAATGTATTATGCAAGAATTGCCTCACTCATGCCAAAAGCATCAAATGCAAAAGCTCATGTAGATGCTTTGAGTGCAATAAACCACACCACACGCTTCTGCATTTCCCAAACATTAAGGCTATTACCTCCAATATTGCCACAAATGAATCTTGCCAGCCATCGGCTCCTGCAGTGAATACTAAGGAAGTGAATGTAAATGTTCTGCTCCCAACAGCTTCAATAAATGTACAAACGAGTACTGGACAACAAATCTTGCTACGAGCCCTCATTGATTACTTCAAAGGCAGCGAAGAGGCTAGGACTTAAAAAGCAAACTATTTTTGCAACGATCTCCAGTATTGGTGAAACAGAAACATCGACTGTACGAAATCAAGTCAATATGTCTATAGCACCACACTTCCAATCGGCATTTACCCTCCTAGTCGAAGCACTAATCATGCCAAAACTTACAACAATATTACCAGAAGATTGAGTGATTTTACCTAAGTCTAGTAAGATCCCAGAACTAAGGCTAGCAGATCCTAATTTTGCCTCCCCGGGACGAATTGATTTCATACTTGGAGCAGAGGTGCTAGAAGAAATAATTGAAGAAGGCTTACGGAAAGCAGATCCATTATTAGCACAAAAAACAAAGCTTGGCTGGATTTTATCAGGTAAAACAATATCCAAGGCTAAAAGAAGTGCGAAAAAATAACAACTCGCATCTCAATGACTGGATTCCATAGATCTGTGGAAAAATTCTTTAAGATGGACAATGAAGATCACGAAAGAGAGCCTTCAATCGCTGAAGTTTGATGCGAAGAACATTTTCAAGCAACATTTGATAGAGATAATCACGGTAGGTATACAGTTTAACTCCCATTCAAAGATGATATTAACATAAAACCACTTGGAGAATCTCGTATTAAAGCCTTATTAAGATACAAGTAAGTCGAGAAAAGACTGGAAAGAGATCCGAAATTAAAAAAAGAATACCAAAAGTTTCTTGAGGAATATGTTGAGCTCGGACTCATGGAAAAAGTTGTTCCTTACAGCGGAAATACTCGAAACGTTTTTTACTTACCTCACCATCCAGTATTTAAAGAAGATAGCACTACGACCAAAATCCGAGTCGTATTTGATGCATCAGCAAATTCCTCAGAGGGTCCTAGCTTAAATGATCTGCTTTACACTGGTGCCAAGTTACAGCAAGACCTAGCCCAAATCTTATTAAGATGGAGAAACTACGTTTATACCGCCGATATTGAGAAGGTGTTCTGGCAGATCATTGTAGCAAAGCAAGATAGAGACTACCAACGAATCTTTTGGAGGGACGGAAACTCGAAAACAGTTAACGAGTATCAGCTGAAGACAGTTACATATGGCACAGCATGTACCACCTTTTTGGCTGTAAGATGTCTTATTCAGCTAGCAAAGGATGAGAGACACATGTATCCACGCGCAACTAAAGCCCTTCTAAACGATTTTTATCTCGATGACATGCTCAGCGGGGCAGATTCCAAAGAGGAGGCAATAAAACTACAAAGGGAAATCACATGCCTACTGAAACAGGGAGGATTTAACCTTAGAAAATGGGATAGTAATCATCCAGAGCTATTGGCAGCTGTCCCTGAAAATGCAAAAGAGAAGGGACTACTTCAAATAACTGAAGATGCATCGTTAAAACATGAGGGGTTCATTGGAATCCCAGTAAAGACGAATTTCAATTCAAGATTCCAAAATTTGAAAAAAAGTCGAAAGCTGACAAAACGACAATTATTGTTAAATATTGCCAATATTTATGACCCACTACAATGGCTGGCTCCAGTCACTATACGAGCAAAAATACTTATGCAAGACGTCTGGAAAACTGGACTGGATTGGGACAACCAGCCTTCCAAAGAGATTGTGAAGCGCTGGAATAGCTTCGAAACGGATTTAGCAGGCCTGGAAAACATAAAGGTACCACGATGGGTTCACTACACTTCTAAAGACAACATAGAGCTTCATGGCTTCTGCGATGCTTCGGAAATTGCCTATGCCGCAGTTGTGTACAGCAAGTCAACCGATAACTTTGGAGCTATCAGAACAACTTTACTTTGCGCAAAAACTAAATTTACGCCACTTAAATCAAAAATATCGCTTCCAAAACTTGAGCTCAACGTAGCTGCTCTTCTCTCCAATCTTCTGCATCAAACAGCTAATACTATGGGCTTGACTCACGTACCAATTTTCGCTTGGAGCGATTCGACGATAACACTGGCATGGCTGAAGAAGGAGCCATCTTCATTAGATACCTATGTCGCGAATCGAGTTTCCAAGGTACATACTTTAGCTGGTGGGAAGTGGCAATGAAATCCCACTGATTGTGCTTCTAGAGGAATAAGTCCGAAAGAATTACATAACCATAATTTACGGCGGAGTGGTCCCAGTTGGTTGTTACAAACGGCTAACATCGAAGCCCCTATTAAAAAAGCATCAACATGCACAACAAAACAAGAATTCGAGCTTCAGGAACGCTACTCCAGTATACAAAAATTGACAAGAATCTGTAGTCTCTGCCTCAGGTTCGCCAACAACTGTAGAAAGCCAAGTCATGAGAACAGGATCGGCATCTTACAACCCATTGCGCTCCAAAGCGCACATCTCAAAGTCATCTCCATCATTCAACGACAAGAATTCTCTCAAGACATAGCTGATTTAAAGGCAAATAAAAGAGCCAGCGCCAAAATACGATCACTCAATCCTTTCATAGACGAGATGAGAATCCTTCGAGTTGGAGGAAGACTCCGAAATGCAAACATTTCGCAGGACGCAAAGTTCCCCATTCTACTACCGCAACGCAATCATATAACTTACCTGATTGTTAGGGGGGCACACATAAAAACCAATCATGGAGGCTTTCGGCTCGTTCAGAATTATCTTCGGATGAGATACTGGGTATTAAAAAAGTTATCCGATATGAGATCCATCGTTGCATAACCTGCTGTAAATTCGCAAACAGAGCTAATGAGCAACTAATGGGTAACATACCCGCCGTACGCATCATTCCATCAAGTGCATTCTCACACTTTGGTGTAGACTATGCAGGACCCTTTAGTACAAGAATGTCTAAAGGATGAGGATCAACGATCCTCAAAGGATACATCGCCCTGTTTACCTGTATGGTGACAAAAGCTATCCACCTGGAGCTTGTAAGTGATCTGTCGACAGAAGCCTTTCTGGCGGCGTCTAAGCGTTTCATCAGTTGAAGAGGGCTGTGTCAGGAAATATTTAGCGACAATGGAACGAACTTTGTCGGAGCGAGCAATCAAATGGATAAAGACGTGTAAGAAGCCATTGAAAGATCCACAAGTGATTTAGCACGAATAACAGCCAAAAATGGAGTCTCCTGGAATTTTATACCTGTTGCTACGCCGCATTTTGGAGGCTTATGGGAAGCTGGAGTGAAGTCCGTCAAAGGGCATATCAAACAAGTATTTGACGAGGCCAAGATAGTTCCAACCTTTGAAGAACTCTCCACGATACTTTGCCAATAGAAGTCTGTCTCAATTCAAGGCCGATTACACCCCTATCCAGTGATCCAAATGACTTGGAAGCTCTGACACCTGGTCATCTTTTGATTGGACGTCCATTGCTAGCTCTACCAGAACCAGATAGATCACAGAAAACTCTACATGAATGTTGATAGATGCTCGCTGCAATGCATCAAACATCCTGGAACAGATAGACAAATGAATATTTGCACACTCTTCAACGACGCACGAAATGGACTAAGCATGAAGAAAGTATCAAAATTGGGGAATTAGTCCTTATAAAAGAAAGAGACATGCCACCGACCAAATGGTCCCTTGCCCCAATCGCAACCAGGAACAGATGGTCAAATACAGCGGAAACAAATTCAAGAAGGTCGCGATCATCAATCTCTGTCGTCTTCCTGTCGAGATCTCCGAGGATAGTGCACCGAAGCAAACACAAAGGTCTGAAGAATCCCAAGCGCACATAGCATTGCATGAAGAGCAACGAGTCGACTCTCCAACTAAGCCAGTTCAAGTTAGACTTCAACCTACGCCTGTTCGAACCAAATCTAAAGCTACACCAGTTCAAACCAGACCTCAGTCTATACCTCTTCAAGCCAATCCTCAGAAACGAAAATGTGACGCATTCCACCAAATTAAAATAACCAAGCAGCCTAAAAAGAAAATGAGAATTGCTCCTTTCACCTGTGCAACAAAGCTTATAAATCTAGCCGTTCTCATGTTTTCCCTATTAACTCTGAGGTTGTCAGACCTAAAGACGGGTTCTACGTTGAAAGACTGGGCAATTTTCATGTTTTACGTGGGAATCTCAGATTGGAAGTAAATTTTCCCATAAACATAACTCTACAAGATAAGAAAAGTGTTATATCTACTCTGAAGGAGGTCAAGAACATGTACTATCAGACAAAAGATTTATCGGAGGTAACACACTGTGAGGCACTCGTACAAAATAAGGAGTCAAGACAGTTTTAAAAACTTAGCCATATCCGGGGAATTAAGGCTTTTCCGAATCCCAGGCCAAAAAGAGACTTAGTTGGCAAGCTACTCACTGCTGTTTTCGGTGTTAACGACGAAGTCTACACCGATATAGACACTTTGCAGGAAAACCAGCAAAATATCTTCAAAACTGTGAATCACCAAGGCATGCTCTTAAACATGAAAATATCACAGTCGAATAATATGACCATGATTAAACTAAAGAATCTCGGGAAAAAATTGAACCAAGTAATCGGCGCTGTCAATGAAATGAAAAGATGGTACACAAAAATCGATCACAACAGGCTCAGCATTCAAGTATTATCAACATATCTTACAGCAATGGATTATTACGACGATATAAGCCTAAAGTATTCAAAATTAACAAGAGCCATGTATGGTCACGAGAGCATCCTTAATTTCATTTCACTAAATACAATCAACACTATGATACAAAATACCAAACAAAAAATTGGTTTTGCTTTCGAAATTCTACGGAGCCCTCAAAAGCGAATATCCCTAAAACGAAGTAAGGAGGGAGCCTCAGTTTATGGATATTTCACGATAATTGAAAGTACCAGATACGTTCTCATCCACATAACGGCTGTCCCACATAAACAAGATACACATCGTTACATCATGATTGATGCAGGGCCTCCCACAATCGCAGTCAATTTTGATCGTCAAGTTTGTTTCACTCTGAACCAAGAAGAATTAGATGCATGCAAGTCCGAGGAAGAGCTACTGATATGCTCACCTGGAACGACCACCAACATGATGACAAAACCTAACTGCATCCTGAATGAGATCTACAACAGGCACAACTGAATCAGATGCCCTACATTTAGCACAAGCAGCGAACGTACATTGTGGAAGAAGCTTAGGATGAAGAACACATGGCTTTTTGTTGCTGATCCGCCAGCTCCCGCACACTTAATCTGCAATGGCCAACGGCAGGAAATCGTATTGACAGATGTAAGAATAATACGCACAGCAACAAACTGTATTATAGAAACCAAAGAAGTCACGATTCGGTCATCACTTAACAAGGAAATGGCTGTTTTAAGTTCCTTCAAGAAAGAGATTCCACCTGAGAATTTTAACACGATCACACAACAGCTAGCATCTGCAACTTCTGAACCGATCACCTAATTATCTCAGCAGGTTTTCACGAACGAGGTTTTAAACCTTCAGGAACCTGTAAGCACACTGTAGAAAATTAAGGAACACACGGTGCCAGCAGCAGCCAGAATACTTGTTACTCTGCTTTTACTACTAATTGGTAACTTATTAAAAAGAAGATGCGAAACGTACCTTCTACGAATAAGGAAATCTACAGGACAAACCGAAGACCATCCTGGAACTGCTACCTCACTTAGGGACAGATTCAACACCATCATCACTCGCGCCCGCCCAACATGTTCAGTCCCTGAACAAAGTACAGCAAAATAAATTACATACGTCCAAATTCTTCCTATTAACTTTAGATGCAAGCCAGCACAATTTTCAATTTTATTATTTTTTTAACGTATTGCCCTTAGTTCAATATTCTTAATTGATGTAAATGCCATCTTGCAATTCTTTAGAGTCAACATTCTTAACTTAAATACTACGTTGCATAATTATGCGATCAATTAAAATTTCATATTTTCGATTATTGCTGGCCTGCACATTTTGGGTTAATGAACTTGATTGCAATTGAAATACTTTAATGATGATTGTAGAAAAAATTATTATAAATACCTTTGATTTATGAATAAAGAATCACTTGCAAAGTATTGTTCACATCATACAAAACGTGTTTATTTCCCCAGTTTCCCAGTTTACCCTAATTCGATTATATTCTACAACAATTGAATATATCGAATAATCCCAAATATTCCTCAATAACAGCTGGTGTGGCTGGTTTTTTGAGGAACCATCCTGTCCTTATTTCAGTCTGCAGAACTCAGGTTCCATGCCAAAACATGCGTGAAATTAACACGCATTTTCGGTGTGAAATTCACTCGTTTTCCAGTGTCAAATCAACACGCGTTTCCCGTGTAATTAAGGAAAATAAATTATCCGTGTTGAAAGTGTCGACATGGGTGAACATGGCAATTACCTTTGAAAAAAACACGTTTGGAATTGCAGTGCAGTGCAAAAATAAAGACTAAGCTGAAACGTGGGGGATGTCCTAATTAGAATGAAATCTGCATGTGAATCACCGAAAATCAACCAAGGTATAAAACATGGGTTCCTAGAGCCTACAGAGCATTACTAGAAGAGTTGGTTGAAGGCCAAAGAGGACCAAAGAGCCGAAGAAGAGCAGCAGGCTAAAGAAACGCTGATAGCTAAGCCTAAAGGGTACGCACAGATAGCTCCACCATGAAACATCAATAAAAGAATGGCGTCTAGCTCAACCAAAGGAGATTGGATTGAAAACAGAAAGGAAGAGGCACTTGATGGGTGTGGAACGCTAAAGCAGGGATTCTAGAAATTTCTGACCAACGCAGTGTAGAAAACCGCAAAGCAACTCCTACAAAAAGTGCCAGAAAATAAAGTTCACTAGGATGTCTACCAAACAAAAAAGACCTGGCACGAAACATGAGAGTAAAAATCCACGATAATGACCCCGGCAGCAAGCACTGTTTGTAAAACTCCAAGATGGCTGATCTTGCACAGAAGTGCTGCGGGATATCAGGGAAAACGTAAGGCCCGAAGACACCAAAACTGCTATTAAAGCAAAACAACTAGCTCACTTGGGCTACATACTGGTCAAATTTGGAGCAGAAGTCAACAAGAAGAAAGTATTCTGTGACGCAGTAAAGAAGGTCCTCCGCAAAAGCACAATTATAGCCTCGCTTGAGTCAATGGCAGTAATCGAAATAGGAGATACGGGTCTGGCCGAGGTGGAAGATACCGTTAAAAGAGAGCTCCCAAGCATAGACAGGGTCAACGTGAGGCTCACAACAGAAGGGAACAACGCATGGCCATCATTGACTTGACCAAAAGCATGCCAAAGAATGTCTGAATAAGATCAAACTTAGAAAAAAGTGGGTCATTTGCAGCATCCAGCAAAGAGCAGTGCTTCAAATGCCATGCCTATGACCACACCTTATAAGTACGCAAAAGTTCCAATAAGAGTTCTTCGTACTAAAAATGTGGTGAAACGGAACAAAAAAGAAAAGAGGCAAGCTGTATTCTTTGCGAGGCTACTGATCCAAGACCGGTTCTTGGGCACATCTTAGGATGAGAATATATCAGATTTCCCAGTAAATTGTGGCTGAAGCAAAATCAGAATTTTGATGACCCATACCCTGCAGCTAAACCTATCACACAGTTTAGCTGCCAAAATCCTACTTGAGCAGTTTGCGATGGACATGAAAGCTGACCCTTTGCTGCTGGGTGGACAACACCATGATCGAAGTTCTGCATCATGGTGTCCAGACAAAACTGCTACTGCCGCTATTTGGGTTCAGACCAGTGATTTCCAGGAAAAAATTTATGGATGGAGCAATGAGCGTGACTTCCATGCGTAGATACCACCTTCTTTAGTGTATACCTAATGCTGTCTCGACCGAGAATGGCAGTGTGCTCTTTGGGAGAGACTTCAACGCTAAAGCAATTGAATGGAGCATACCTTTACAGATTTGCGGGGTAAATGAGTCCTTAAAATGGCAGCTAAGATAACACTTGTCGTGCTAAACACTAGCCACATGCCAAATTTCTGCCGTATTGGCTGGGAAGGGACCATACCGGACGTGATGTTTGCCCCGGAGTCCTTAGTATGGAGGATACACCGCTGGAGAGTATTAGAGGACTACCCAGCCAGTGACCCTCAATACATTCTGCTTGAGATTCGTGATGTTGTCTCCCTGCGTCGGTGCTCTTGATCTTCTATAATTGGGTTTTTTTTTTTGTGGTAGTGAGGTGAAGGCATTAACGTCCGCCTAGTCTGGCAGTGTGGGACTCCCATGGAGGATACCCTTGGACTACCCACTAAATACCTCCCCTGTCAATCTGAGAACCCAGCCTGGGACCGTTTGACACATTACTTCGGGCCAGGTCTCGTTTTGTTACGCCGTGGGGCGCCTTCAAGCTGGGGAGTCCCTTTCCTAGCGGGAGGGGAGAGGGGAAGAGGAAATGCCAGAAGAGCGATCCCCCAGCCCCAGCGCCTCCGGCTGCTGTGAGTCCCTTTTATATTTTAGGACTGCCCGAGCATAATGTGCCACCTGGTTTCATTTGTCAACCGATTCAAGCATCACCGCAACTATGTTATCCGGGGTAAGCTCTCCCGTCTCCCTGTAGAGTTCCCTTCGCAGCCTGACCCATTTCGTACACGCAAAAAATGTGTGACAGGTACTGTCCTCCTCTTCTGGGCAAAACCGACAATCGGGAGACCGTGACTTACCGATCTTGTGTGTCGATTTAGCCACGGTCTCACATTCAGGATGAGGCGCGCAGTCCACCTTCCCTTCGTGCAATTCACCCAAGACTGCTGCCAATCGTTGAGCGAGCGTTGTCTCTCCTCGCGGACAACCATCTCCCTCGCATCCTCGCTTCGGCGCAGGTGAATAGGGCAGCGCTCTCTAGCAAGGAGGGCGACAGGTATCACGCCTGCAATCACTTTCACCGCCGAGTCGGAGACTGTCGGATACGAAGATGCAATTCTCAGTGCTCCTCTTCTCTGTACCTGTGCCAAACATTTTCGGTATACCTCCTTGCTGAGAGCGTCGCCCCATACCTCTGCTCCATACAGTAGCACTGACCCTACAGCACTCATCAAGAGGCGTCTTCTTGATGGGCTGGGTCCCCCTACGTTGGCCATAAGTCGACTCAGGGCCGATATTCCCGAAGCAGCCTTCTCAGCCGTTGCCCTGATTTGCTCAGCGAAACTCATCTTCGAGTCGATCAGTAGTCCCAGGTACTTCACCGCTGGCTTCGATTCGATTTGTATATCTCCAATACTGATCATCCTTACTTTAGGGATTCTCTTTTTTGTCAAGATGACCACTTCGGTTTTCTCCAGTGTTAAAACGAACCCGCGAGCAGTCATCCAGTCCCTCACTTGGCGCATTAGCATACCTAGCCTAAGTTGCGCTTGTTCAACGGTGCGTCCATTGACCAGAGCCGCAACATCATCCGCATAGCCGACCAAGCGCGACTCATCTGGCATCTCAAGTCTCAGTAGCCCGTCGTAAGACACGTTCCACAGGTCCGGACCAAGGATAGATCCCTGGGCAACACCCGATGTAATTTCCATCCTTCGTTGGCCCTGTGTCGTGTCGTAGAGCAGGCTTCGGTCCTTTAGGTAGTTCCTCAAAAGCCACATTAGATATTCTAGAACTTGAAAAGAGTTTTCCAGCGTGTCCAGAATATCCACCCATCTAGCGGAGTTGAAGGCATTCCTGACGTCGAGTGTCACCAACAGGACAATCCGTCGCTTGATGCGACTATATGCCTCTGCCTTTTGGACCGCGTTCACCACCTCTGCAATCGCATCAATAGTAGAACGTCTTGCTCTAAAGCCGTACTGCCGAGGAGATAGGTCCCCAGCAGCACGAATCGCGTCAGTGAGTCTTCTCTTGATGAGTTACTCTAGCACTTTCCCAGCCGTGTCTAGCATGCATAACGGGCGGTATGCAGACGGCGATCCGGGGTTTCTCTCCCCCTTGTTGATCAGAACGGGATTTCACCACCTTCCATCGTACCGGGAAAACCCCGTCCCGTAGGCAAGCGTTGAATGTGCTGAGCAGCAAGTCAGGACAATGGCCTTTCTCGCTTTCAAGGAGAGGACTGCCTCCTCCAGTTCCAGCTGTGTGAAGAGTGGGCACTCTACTGCTGTTTCACCATGGACAGCGGCAACACGGACGGGATGGGCGGGGAAGAGTCCCCACACTGTCGCGTCCATCTTTTCCGCATCATGTATACAAGGCTTCCGTAGGGCACCAAGTTTCCCCATGACCAGCTTGTAGCCAAGGCCCCATGGATCCTTGTTCACATTGTCCACTAGGTCTTGCCAGCAGCGAGCCTTGCTACTGTTGATCAGTTTGCGAAGGCGTTTCCTGGCCGACTTATATGCTGCCACCTGGTTGCTTGCCTCATCACGGTTCCGCACCCGTTGAGCCTCACGCCGAAGCTTGTGACACTCCCTCCGCTTTTCAGCGATTTCAGTAGACCACCAGTACACTGGGGGTCTATCATTGGGTTAAAGATTGGATGGACGTAGAGATGCTCACGGCAGACACTATGCTGCAAGGTGATTCGCAGGAGATAGAAGAACCGGCAGCTCAATACGTGGTGAACTCAACCATGAACAGCATCATTACTGCTTGTAGCGCCTTAACGTCTAATTAAAAACTTTGGCACGGCAAGCCCCCAGTGTACTGGCGGTCCACTTAAATCGCTGAAAAAAAAAGTGTCACGAGTCTAGCGTGCGGCTCAATGGGTACGGAAACGTGACGAGGCATGCAACCGGGTAGAAATATTTCAATCGGCCAGCAAATATCTTTGTGAAATGATAAGCAACAGCAATGTTTGCTGCTGGCAAGATCTAGTGGACAATGTGAACAAAGACCCATGGGGCCTTGAATATAAGCTAGTTATGTGGAATATGGTGCCCTCCAGATGCCTTGCATATATGAAGCGGGAACTATACACAAGATGGTGCGGGCACTTTTCCCTGCAGTGATATATCATTTTGTTGGTGGTATTTGATGTTCAAGAATTATCTTATGTACTCTGAAAGACAGAAGCCTACTTTATGACACGCCATTGAAGGATGAAAGTTACATCGTGTGTTGCCCAGGGATCTATTATTACACTAGACCTATGAAAAGTGTCTTACAACAGGTTACTGAGACTCGAAAAGACTGACGAATCACACTGGATTGGCTATGCGGATAATGTTGTGGCTCTGGTCACTGACCGCATCATTGAACAAGCGCAATTTATTCTAGGTATGCTAATGCGCCGAGTGAAAAATTGGATGATAACTCGTGAGTTCAGCCTTGCGCTGAAGAAACCTGAAGTCGTCATCTTGAGAAATAAGAGAGTCCTTAGAGTAAGGACTACCAGTATTGAGTACATACTAATCGGACTGCAGCTAGGGATGAAGTGCACGGTGCGGCAGCATAACTCCCTTCTTTTAAAACTTAATAAAACCCAGTATGTGAATTAGAGAAGTTTGTTTGTCTTTATGATAAATGCACATACTTAGAGTTCTATTTTACATAGTTTTGAAGATCGAATCAGATAGGTGACCTGATTTGATTCTCCATACCCTGAGTACACCAATTTCAGGCATTTTTAATGACTCTTGCCAGAAAAGCAGGAGCCATAGGGGCAATTTCTTTCTGGATGTTGGTCTTCAAATCTTCAGGTTCTTGTACCGGCTTATATAAACAGTTAAAAAAATCCCATAGGGAAAATCACAAGGGCCTAAATCAGGAGACTCTATGAGTCGACGCGGTAGTCCACATCATGTAAGCTGAATGTCCCTTGCTCGATTCTCGTTGGCGGTAACTAGATTCGTTTCGACTATAAGTCCGTTTAGTTATGAAACGTGCTGGTTTAAAATCAAAACGTATCAAAGCTGGGTGGACGAACATACGGCCAAAGCAAGGTACTGAACATATCACATCTTAGAGTACCGAATACATTCGATCATGATAATGAGATACTCTAACTGTCTCTATAGCAAAAACCTGAAAGAGGCTTTAGTGTTACAACACAAAAAAGTGTGAATACATGTTAGTACGCAAAGCACCGTGGTTATTCCAAAGTTGAATCTCTCTTTGCCAAGCACCTCCAGTTCTTTGTCCTGTCGTACGAGCAGTACGCATGAACGTAGTGAACCACGTGACAATTAATTTCCAGTCCAAGAGGGTGCCAAAGGAGTAAAATTAAAACAATTTCAAAAGGCGTACTGGGTTGCGATCGCAGAAAGTCTGCTCAAAAAGTAGGCCTCGATGGTGAAGTACGCTTCTTACTATCCTAGCGCATGATGGCAACTGTACAGTGTCGGGACGAAATTTACTGATTCCGCCTCTCGTGAAGACATCAACCAACTGGATTGTGTACATTTTAAAACAGAGAGCTATGCTGCCGCACCTTGGTTGTGGGGTTACTGATCGACTCAAAGATGAGTTTCTTTGAGCAAATCAGGGCAACAGTTGTCAAGGCTGCTCCGGATGAATCTGCACTGAGTCTAATTATGGCCAATAGGAGGACCCAATTCATCAAAAAGATGCCTCTTGATGAGTGTCGTAGAATCAATGCTACTATACGGAGATGCAATATGGGGCGACACTCTCTGTAAGGAGATGTACCAAAAATGCTTGCCATAGGTACAGAGAAGAGGACCACTGACATCTTATTTGGTGGTGAGAGTTATTGCAGGCATTATACCTGTCATCCTCCTAGCAAGAGAGTGCCACGTTCCTCACCTTCGTTAACACGGGGAAGCGAGGCAGGCAATTGTCCACGAGGAGAGACTCTACACACATAAAGATTAGCAGCGTTCTTGGGTGAATGGGTTGAAGCAAACGTAGGCTGTGTGGCTCATCGTGGATCTAAAGCTGTAGCTTAATTGAAAGCATGGCGAGACTAACTTCCATTTGACCCAGCTTTTGAGCAGACATGAGTGTTTTTGGTCTTACCTGCACAATAATTATGTCAGAGCTCTTTGACAGCAGATTTTGAATTAGATAGGAAGGCAATGCTTGCCACATATATTTTGCATGCAAAAATGGGACAGGCTGGAATAGAGTCTCTACAGAGAGACGGGAGAGCTCACCCCCGATAGTATAGTAACGATGATGTCTGGATCAATTGGCAAATGCTTTTTTGAGTGACAATTTTAATAATAAAGACTTTTTGTAAAGACTGTAGGACTATTTCTGATATTATTGAGGACATTGGATGGCTTATACCCAAGCCGTGGCAATGTGTGGGTTAATGTTGAACTTAAAATAGTTTTGCTTGATCGCGGTCTCGATAAGATTGAGTAGTTTATCTGCGAATCGTCGGAAAGTTTTTTTTTGTTGCATGGTCAGTGTTTCATCTACGAGTATCAACATGTAGAGGTTGCTGATGTCTAGTAATAAAAATCGACAAGTGTCAGTCAATATTATAGAAATTTTTAAGGGGCAAACAACTGTTCTTCTATTACATTTCCTATTGTGGTTCCTTTGCGCCTAAATAAGTTAAATATACATGTGCCTTTGTATTTTACAAAGGAATGCCTTTTTTTAACAATAATTATGGCCGCAGGGGGAGTGCTGGTCGACAATAGTATTTTTGGAAGCTAGTTTTCTTTGGAAAGGCCAACAATCATCACACCTAACTGTAATTAACCTTTACAAGTTGTGACGACAGAGCACTTATACTCCCGGATTATTTCTCTACTTTGGATGTCATTTCTGAAACCCATTCTGCTCTCCCGTGTTGCGCTTCTAAGTGTTTTATTACAGTGATTTTGTACAATTCTTTTTTCCAGCGGCTCACCACCATTATTCCATTAAAATATGAGCAAAAAATTGTGCTTTTGAAATCGCCAGCTAGTGTTTCAAGGCGATGAAAGGGCGATTGAAGTGTTATTACAACCAAGTTGCAGGTTTTGAGCAATCAGCTTTTGATATTCCTTTCCTTTTGTTTCCTGCCCTTTTCAAAAGATCTAATTTTACGAGTGTGTTGTCATAATTTTCTTTCGTAATTTTTCTTTTGCATTACCTTATTTTAGCAACTGCTTTGAAGTTTACCTTAAACTATTTTGTGCTGAGAAAAAACTGGTCAACAAGCTCTCAATTCTCATAGCAACCCCAAACTAAGCAATGACGATTATTTATCAATCGACTCAGTTGTGAGGTAAACTTTTTCGATAACAAGGTGTCCTAGGCACGGCATTTTCAATGAACCGTTGGACTTTGCTCCATTAAAAATAGTATTTGTACGTGGGATGCTCCTTATTCAATTCTTCTTTTTTATCTCCAGAATACATGCCACTTCAATGCAATGTTGATGAAACTTTTCCAATTTCTTCTTGTTAGTAAAAATAAAAACTCTCCTTACGACATGTCCTTGGACTCAACTTATTCCAAACTCGTTTGGTATTGTCTTCCGTCGTCTCAAGTCCATGAACGCGCCAAAGCACAAAACGGAGAATCATTTAGAATGAGTAGCATCCACATTTACTTGTTCAAAATGAAAGATTTTAGACACACAAAAAGAAATAGATAAGAACATAAATCCTTTGGATGTGTTGCATTCCAAGGAGAAAAGTGGTTGAAGCAGCTCAGAGATTTCCTGAAGTAAATTTCAAGTTGGTTGATGGTTCTTTGTCGGCTTTCCGAAATTCATGAAACGCGTTGAGAATACATTCCAGATTGAAGTCAGCTTAACTACATGTGAGAAGACGCAAAGCTAAATGCTTTTTAGATGATCTAAAGATTGAGTGCAGAGTAATTGTCCATTTTTGTGTGGTACAGATGAGGAATTCTGCTTTGAAAGGAATATGGGGATATGGACTCTTAGATGTCGAGATGAAATACTAGTAACTTTGAAGCATATTGTAATTGTGTGAAATTTCAAATAGACTTTTATGGGTAGTTGGGCTTCAAACACATAATTTTAAAGTTATAATGTGGTATCCATTTCGCAGTTTTGAAAGTTAAGGTACGCAGAACTCTTTTGAGTTCAGGTATAAGAAAAATTGTATAGTCACTATCTTGATTTTTGAATAATTTTGGTGACCAGTGTTTATTTACTTGAAACTTAAGCTAAGAAATAGATTGAAACCAAACAATCTAAAATAGTTAAGGAATCTATGGGTAAGTGGAAGAAGTGCATGACTTAGAGCTTGAAGGTATCAATTTTGACCACTTGTTTTTCTTTAAACCTAGACAAGTAACGTTCGCTTGCCCCCATTAACTCTAAACCTTCGTCGGTTTGACGAACAGCTTTAATGTGTTTTATTTTTTTAGGAAAAATATACTTTTGATTGTGTTTGTTGTCAATATATAAAGACTAGCCCCTATTTAAAAAGAAGAACAATAAATTTTTGATTTATTCAATGTTGTAGTTATTTTAAACCTTTTATCGAAAGTCTCTACTTCTTATGAGATCAAAGGAAACAACATACAGGTATATATAAAAATGAAAATAAAAAAATAACAATGAAAATAGCCGTTTATTCTTTGGCGTATCTAAATTAGAATATATATATATATATATATATATATATATATATATATATATATATATATATATATATATATATATATATATACTCAAAAATCAACTTTGTATTCAGCACTGATTGCAGTGTTACAATTAACACAAAACAACTTTGTAGTGCACCTTTTTCCAGACGCGGATCCAATGAGGGGGTCACAGGGGTCATGACCCCCCCCCCCCAGCATTTAAAAAAACAGAGCTGAATGAATTATTCGCAAACCCAAAAACAAGAAAAAAAAATGGAGCGACCAAAATGAACCCAGCTTTGTGAAATCAAAAACCAGAAACACACCAAACGACCAAAGTCAACTTACCATATTGTTAACTAAAAACATTGGAAACAAAATATACTACTACAACTAAACATTTTATAGAATTCTGATTTTTTTCTGTATTTGGTTTGTAGCAACACTTCTGATTTGCTTACATTTGTATAGTTCCAACTGGGAAGATTATTTATAACACAAAATCTAATTTTCTATTTTGTTTCGCGAATCTGTTGATTATCGCATCGATGTCCAATTTGATGTCCCGATGAATGTGTAAGAATGCAAGCCCAGTGAGTCTGCCTTCTGCCATAGTTAATCTCAGCCAAGTTTTGATGCGACGGAGAGTTGAAAAACTCCTTTCTGCTGTGGCTGTGGTCACACGAAGCGTATGCAAAATATCAAGTAGTTTCCAAATGGATGAATAAATTTCTTCATCACACGCAGCACAAACTGAATTTCCTCTTTTCAGGCTTCCATCAGTTGATTTTGGGTGGTTTTGCTAATGTACGTTGCGTTTGCACCTGCGGTTCCTAAATGTTGCTGAAGAGAAGAGTCACCAGAATCAATTCTGAAGCAAAGGAGAGCTCTAAAGTTCCCATCATTTGCCACCAGACTGTCTCCTCCATTGGTCCTATCCAAGAGCGATTCATCATTCCTATGTTCACGTAAATAAATATTTTGCAGACCGCAAAAAATGATCGTTTTGATAATAGGCATCAACCGCTCTCAATTTTCTTTAACCTGCGCATATTGTTGTACATAGACCTGGTTGACCACTTCTGATGCTGGATTGTGAAAAGTCTGAAGAAAATATTTGCCAGCTTCTACCGCCTTCTGATGATATTGGTTTCCTTGGTGAACAGAAAGCGCTCCATTTTCACCAAGTAAGTCGTGAAACTTTTTCAGCGGTTCTCGAACTAGTCGCTTCAGATAAGTTTTTGTTTGGTAACCTCCTCCAGAGCTCAACGCGAACAGTACGCAGTACTTACAATAAAGACCTTGATCTTTATGAGACAAAACCAGCCAAGGAAATTTTTCTAGATGGGATTTTTGAGCGTACTTTTTCCTTCCCTTCCCGTTATTCATCACAACATTACTAGGAAAAATATAATTGGGAGGAGGTTTCGAATGATATTTCAGTAAATCCGCCTTAGTAAAATTGTCGATGCTGCGTTGGTTTGCGTAAGACCCTATATCGGACGCGAAATGAGGCTTGCAGCATGGTTCATTTGTATACGTAATATTCACTGAATGGGAAGTGGACGGAACATTTTCAAGCCTATCAGTGATGTTCGAAATACTAGCTGATGGTATGAATTCGTTCGCCGACGATGATGCATCAGAACTAGATTGAGACTCCGGTTTCTGACTTTGAGAAAAGAAAGTGTCAATCGTTCTTGTCGTTTCGTCACCTTTTTGAGAAACAATATCTCAATCTCAATTTATTTTGCCATCTACAATTGTATTAATATTTACCATGATGCATGCGCCGAATTGAAACTTTTAATTTTGTTCGTTACTGGATTAAGAACCAGAAAATCTAACTATAAAAGGAGCCGACTGGAAGGAATCAATAAAAACTGTAAACAAAAAAAAGTGATAAATATTTACGAGAATTTTTATAAACGAATTCGGGAATTCGGTTTGTATTGTTATTTTTGCATTTAAAGTTTTTGCCTGGATCCCACTTAAAATAGAAGCTTTTTGATTTCACTATAACACTTTTCCAGATAAATCAATGTCATTTATCCGCACTACTAATTAAAATTTCACTGCGATATCACCAAGTATCGTCATATTAAACTATCCACGCCATCCTTAACAAAACAATGAGATACATACACACATATAGCACACGGCAAAAACAAAAGATTCAATGCGTTGCCACAATTGCGTTAATTTCACTTCTACTTCTTCTTTGTAGCACTACATCCCCTCTCGGGCCTTCGCTTAGAGATAGTTAGAGTATCTCATTTTCATGACCGTATTGATTTTTTCGGAAGTTGGTTTGGTCAGTACCATGCTCCTATGTGCCTGCTCAGCTATGATATGATCTGATTAAATCAGTACATATCACTACTGAGTGAACACTCGTAGTCTCTCCGAAAAATCTCCTGAACTAAATCACGTTGCTCCCAACGAGATGTGAACCTGGGACCTTCGGCTTATGCGTTCATGCTCTAACCACTAGACCACACAGACTACTGTTTATTTATTTCACTTATTTCGCGGATAACTTACTGGAATTCCACGACGAAATTAGCAGAAAACAGTACCACCTTTTACAATTTTCATTAGAAGCTTGCCCGATGATAATCACAGAGACGAGACGAAATGATGGTAACAAATTTTCAAGACAACAGATGTCGTGAAAAGTTAATTTAGGAGGACCATTTTCTTAAAATAGATGCACAATTGCGAGAACATAAAGGCGTAGGCACGAACGTAAATTTCGCAATTATGAGCTTACGTTGGAATGATCAGCTGGTTGATTTTTGTTTTCGAAATGTTTTGTTTCTATTCTTTGCAAGGAGTGCATAAGGATTATGAAATTTAATGGTTGGTTACCTACGAAGAACATGTGCGTTTAGGATGTTTGTATGAAACAAGTTGGGTAAACAGACCTACGCTCATATCAGAAGGGTTTTGTACCCAACTTCGCAGAAATGCAGTCACCACCAATGAATAACGTCAAGAAATATGTCAAAGAGATGTGCACGTTCAAAGGATTTAAATGATCTCACTCTTGCTCAATTTTGTGCGCATTATAAATGTCATCAAAATGAATACAAAACAAGTTGGTTAACCAGACCTACGCTCGTGTCAGAAGGGTTTTGTACCCAACTTCTCAGAAATGCAGTCACCAGCAATGAATGACGGCAAGAAATATGTCAAAGAGATGTGCACGTTCAAAAGAAAATCCATTGTTTTTCTATTTTCAACGGTCGCCATTTTGTTGCAAACCGACAAAAATCACTCAGATCATGAGTTCTCAAAAATATTAATGTTATTGACCTTATTGGAAAATTTCAAGAAGATTAAGTTAAAACTGCAGTGACTGATTGGATGGAAAGTCCATAAAATACCAAAATCATGTGTTATTGTTGTTGTAATTGGAGAAATTTCAAATGGCTATAGCTTCCGTGTATATCATTCGATTTTCATCAAACTTACAAAATTTAAGAATCCTTAGTAGGACTACGTAAATATCGCTCAGTTTAAGGACACCGATGCGATTTTATTGGGGAAAATGTGAAATTCGAATATCATACTATTATTAACAAAGTTGAGCGAATTTCGACTTCTAAGGTATTTGTTGTTGTTGTACTCATAAACACCTACCCCCATAATTTTTTTCAGATTTTTCGGATCCCAGGTGTCCAATCGCGAGGGGGGGGACATAAATTTTTCGTGTATTTCCCCTCCCTGCGCATGCCTCGAAGCAAAAAGTATCAAATTAAGACCCGTTTTGGTAAGTTCTCATCAAGACCTTTCATTTGATACCTTTGATGATTTTTTTTTCGGGGGCCACTCCCCTACATGGGGAGACCCCCCCTTGAAGACCTTTTAAAATTTTCTGTAGTTGAACTTTAAAGAGAGCACCACTTTACACCTGCGTAGAAAATTTGATGTTTCTAGCTTAAGTAGTTTGCGAGAAAAAGTGCTGTGACACACGGACGGACGGACGGACAGACAGGTCACGAAACTAGTAGGGTCTTGTAAAATTATTTCACAAAACCCTAAAAAAGATTTCCTTGGATTCGTCAACAAATATATGATTGAAATATTTGAAAGAAATAGGTTTCTACAAATTTTCCACAAGTTCTTTCAGTGTTTTGTCGCTAATTTTTTTCTAGTAATTTGTATGGAGTTGGTTTAAGTGTAATGTATCGAAGCTAATAAATTTGTTATTTTTTGTTATATATAATATTTTGTTATTTTCTATATTGTTCTACCCTGTGACCTACTCCGGAAAAAAATTCTGGATCCGCCCCAGCCTTTTTCTCTACCATTTGATGCTTTTGATGGTTGAAGTTCATTACGGGGTGCTGACTGACTTGGGCCTTGATCTTTGTCATTCTTCATTCGCTTAGAGATAGTTAGAGTATCTCATTATTTTGATCACATGTATTGGTATTCGAGAAGGGGATATGGTCAGTATCACGCTTTGGCCATGTGCCCGTTAACCCAGCTGCGATACGTTCTGATTTTAAACCAAGACATATCATAACTGTGTTTCGGCATGGTGTATTAATCGAGCAGTCACACAATCAAACTGCACGAAAACCTTTCTATCTCCTACTCGGAATTTTGTGGCAGTTTTGAAAAAAAAGTAATTAATGTTATTTGTAATCCTAATTTTGTAGAATAATTTTTCTTCTTATCAATTTTCCTGTATATTAAAATTTAAAATCTTCCTTTAATTTTATTCGTCATCAGATTTAACTTTTATCAATATTTAAAATTTTCATTTCTTTACTGTAGTTAAAATTTCTTGAGATCATTTAAATTTCTTCACTGAATTGAAATTTTTTGTATCTCATTTAAATTTCTGTACGTCATTTAAATTTCCTTACTTCATTTCAATTTTCTCTGCTTTAATTAAATTTTGTTTTAAAAATTTCAAATTTGCATGTAAAATTCCGGGTTCGGGAAACGCTGATGTACTACTCCCCAACGGTGTATTACATCACGGACGAGAAGTGAACTGGGCTGATGGAGCTCAGCTGAGGCGATTCACCGTATGCACGGGATGGAAGGAAATAAATAAATGTTTTGGGGATGGATCAAGGAGTCAAATTGCTACCTTCACGAAGCGAGGACGGAATAACGAGCGGTTGTGAAGAAGTTCTGCGGGAGACGCTTGACGTAATTGCTTGTCTAGATAAAAGATCTTTTCGTGCGTCACGAAAAATCCACCCGACGGGAATTACGCCATTAATTACATTCGTGAACTGTGAATTTTCAGTGGCTCACATTTTCGGGATTTGTTGTGTTTTCTTGCGTTATCGAAGTGTTGGAGTTTACTTACGACGGCGACGCGGGAAGCATGTGAGAACGGCAGTTTTAGATCAACGCTCGGGGAGTGCATAGAAAGTGTTGAAGCTTTGTGGTTTAACTCCCTTAAACAAATTGCCGAATGGATAAAATTAAATTAAATAATAAGCATTTCGACACATGCTATCAAAGAAACTTGAAATAAATCACGGATCACGAAAGTGAATATCCCGGATTTTAAAAATTGAAGGCGCATGTGTGAATTTGCCATTTTGTTTCATATATACATTTGCTATGCGCTCTTGTATTTGTGTCGGTGTTTTTCCTGCCAGCTGGCCTGATTTTACTGCAATGTTTTCCTCGATTGTTCGAGTTCAGAATGGTGTTCGGTGAAGCCTTAAGACGTGTATGGATGATGTGATATGGGTTGAGGGAATTTTCACCGCTGTCAACGAGAGCATGAATCTTTTAATTGGGTTGAGTGGTGCAGTGGTAGACCGAACAAGAAAAGTGGAAAGGTAGACATTTTTCAAGCCAATCCATTGTAAGTAACATGTGGTGAATAAGCGCATCCAGTCCGATATCACGTGTTGTGTTCCTTGTGCCTGCCAGTGTGGATAGAGTGCAGTAGCAAAAAGTGCTGCTCTGTAAAGTGCTTGGAAATTTACGATAAAAGTGCTCGTATCCATTCGACGTTGGCTGATTAATTTCTATCTGCTGCATTCCTTGAGCTACTCGCAAAATAAATGATAGGAGGCAGAGTTGCTGATTGTTCAAATACAATTCCTCAATTCGCGATAAGACAATAACAATATTAACTGAAAAATTTGTAGTTAAGCTTTGGATAGTCATGACTCCACTTGGACTCAAAAGCGTTAATTCCAATGTGATAATGCACATTTAATGTGTTGAGTAAGATGCAAATCATCGTTCATAGGATTCTTCCAACATTGTGTGACATGGTTATGACAAAAATCCAAGCAAACGGCCATCATCAAAATATTCAGCAAATAAATTATCGAGGAAAGCTCACCAAGCCTACTAACTATGTAAAACATCAAAAGAAATTTCCGATAGTATCCAAGATGCAGCTCACTATTTGTGCATGGCAATCGTATTTGGCGATAAGAGTTACCGAAAAACTTATCCTGGATTTACCGTGAAGTCTTAAAGATGCTTTGGGAACAACATGATACCATTAATAAGAAGTCAGGCAAGAAGTTTATTGTCAATTAGCGGAAGATTTTACTTATTAGATTTGCAAAGTTACAAAAGTAAGTCAATTCCGTTTTTTTTTTGTTTGCTGTTGCTCGTATATCATGTTGGTTTGAACTAAAGTTAAGAATTAACTAAGCAGCATTTAGGGAGTCATATCGTTGAGATTGTCGCATTTTGTATGAAGGAATCGAATTGATAAAAAGCATCGAGAAAGTTACTATATATGTTTAATGTATGTAATTCATACATTCGTAAATTATGAAGATACAATGTAAAGTTTTAGATAAATCTTTGCGAATGGACAAGAAACACACTGGAAAAAAATAACGTAGCAACAAAGAAAATAATGTAACTAACTATTTATTTGAAGCATCCTAGCAGATATAGAAATCCTTAAAAATTAGTGTTGCTTACTACACACAATACTTTATATAATATTTATACGAAGTGCAAATTTAGATCGGGCAAAATCATCACATAAAGAACAGAACATTCGGCAGAAAGAAAATCATAGAATTAAAGTCAAAAACGCTTTATTTCGTGCTAATCGTTGTAAATTTTAAAAGAATATTCGAGGAACAACGACATCGACGGGACAGCAACGAACAATTGGAAACTTTGAAAACAAAAAAATTGAAACCAGTTTGATTTGCAAATGAAAAAAACAAATAGTTAAAAACTAAAAGATTTCAAACAATAATTAGAAATTATTAAAGTTTTTGTTCGATTTGTTTTTCGTAGAGAACGATATTTACATACCGACAAAACGCAAAGAAAACAAGTTGAATAAACAGACCTACGCTCATGTCAGAAGGGTTTTGTATTCAATTTACAAAATGCAGTCACCAGATCGAATCAAATCAAGAAACATTTCAAGGACGATTTTATTGGAGAAAATATGAAATACGAAGATCATACTATTATTAACAAAGTTGAACGTATTTCGACTTCTGAGGTTTTTTAATTGTTATGCTCATAAATATCTCCCTTGATAATTATTTCAGATATCCATTCGCGAGGGAGGAAACACATTTTTCATGTAGATATTTCCCCCCTGTGCCCCCACTGAAGCAAAAACTGACAGTTTAACAACTGTTTTGAAAAGCTCCCATGAAAACTTTCATTTCATACTCATATCGGCTACGTTTGATGATTTTTTTTTTCAGGGGCCACTCTCCTGTACTGTTATCATCGATTAATGGCCAATCTATTCGAATGGTAGAATGGTTACAAAGCCCTTATTCTAGGAGCTCTCTCCCACCTCCTTGATTTGTTTCATTTATGAGCATTAATTGTAGGTTCTGATCTTCAGTCATTCATTAAATTGAATCAAGTTTTCAAAACATGTACCTTAAACGCTAAAGTTGGGAAGAAATAACTCAAAATTATTCAATCTTCGCATTTAAAACAGCCACTATTTTGTTTTACGATTACTGATACCACTAAGTGAAACGATTATCAAAGATATTTATGATGCCTATCATTCCTGAAATTTTCATGCAAATCCTAGCAAAACTGTAGTGTCTGACTCGGTAAAAAGCGTATGTTGTTCCATAGTCGTATGTTGCCATAGTAATAAATGCAGCGCATATTGTTCCATAGTAATGCAGGAAAATTCAAACCAATCTCAATCTTTATGAAACTTTCAGGATAGATCAACCTTATTAATAGTCATCTGTGTACTGAGTTTCATAGAATTTAAGGGTACTGTTAAGATTTTATTCAAGAAAACATAAAATCGATAAATCATACTATTACTAACAAAGTTTAGTGAATTGCGACTTCTCACGTATTTGCTGTTGTTGTTCTCACGAAGGCCTACATTCTTGATTTTTTTCAGATTTTTCGGATCACAGGTGTCCAATCGCGAGGGGGGGACACCGATTTTTCGTGTATTTCCCCTCCCTGTGTGCCCCTCGAAGCAAGCTTTGCCAAATTAAGGCCTGTTTTGAAAAGTTCTCATCAAGACCTTTCATTTGATACCCATATCGGCTACTTTCAATGAAATTCTTTTTTCGGGGGGTCACTTCCCTATATGGGTGGACCCCCCTTAAATACCTTATAAAATTTTTTTGCAGTTGAAATTTGAAGAGAACACCACTTTTCACCTACATACAAAATTTGATGTTTCTAGCTTAAGTAGTTTCCGAGAAAAACTGCTGTGACACACGAACGGACAGATAGACGGACAGACAGGACGCGATTTTAGTAGGGTTTTGTAAAATTATTTTACAAAACCCTAAAAAAGGGGGGAAAATTCGATAGGTTATGAACGAGAATAGAATTTTCTGTAATTTTCCTTTATTTTTGTTTTGTTTGGCAATAGAATAAAATGAATCATTAACCTTCAAAACCTTGGTCTTGCCATTTTATCAAATCTGACCAGATATAGGATCCGCAAAGAAAGCAGGCTCTTTGTCTAAAATGGGCCAGCCATCGGGTGCGCTCCACCGTTTTGTCGCTTAGCAGGGGCTCTTGCTGGGTAGAGTGGTCGATCGGTATGTTTTACACTTCTTAATTCGTGAATTCGAAATTTTTTTTAGAGTCGGTCCTTGTGCTAGGAGGAAACAACCTGCCCCACGACACCGCCACGCTAGCCTGCCAGCGCATTCAGGTGTCCCTAGACGAGGCCAATCCATACGAAACGCACATTGGCCATGTATTAATTTTTCTGCTGAAGAACATTACTAAACACTTTTGATCGAAGGCGTCATTACCACTTTTTGTGCAACGAGTTTTTAGACTGGGACAACACAATCATGAGCTGTATGAAATTTTTGACGAGTCGGAGGTCTTAATGTTTGTCAGACTGCAGAAGCTGCAATCAGCTAGCCATATAAATCTTATGGACGAACAACGGATACCCAAAAAGGTATTCGTTGGGAGAACTGAAGTCCGAAGACCAGTGGAAAGACCGTGGAGACGATTTTTTGACTCAGTCGACGAAGACAGTTCATCGCTGCTCGAATTTTGAAATCGGAAGACATGGTCAATGGATCGAGACAGTTTGAGTTACTTATTGTAGGAAGAAAGCCCCAAAAGGGGTTGTAGCGCAACGAAGAAGAAGATTATTTCATTTTTAAATTTATATAAAATGTCTAAAAAGCCTAGTGGGCCAATGAAAAACTGAGGAAGTTAACTGAGGACAAAATAAAGAATCACCCTAAAATCAGTTTGATTTTAAGCCTGATCGCTACTCCTGCTGTCATAGAGAGTATATCAGGAGTCATTTTAAATCTGGTTCAAGTGTATCCACCATCGAGTCTGCGGATACATGCACATTTGAAGTCGAATGTCACAATGCAAACATGAGTCTATATGATAAGGTTTATAGCACAGACCAACATTTGATTTACGGGGGAACGCCGGATCAGTTAAGTTCTGCTAGAGTTTTCGAGTTAACTGATTACGATAAGAGGATCCATTGACCTCGATCACTTGAAGTTAAGTGGAGTAAAAACCATGGGAAAAATCTAGAAAACTCATTTATATGTTTTTAAGGTCGCTGAATCCGAATTCGTTGTTTATTTATTTTATTGAATTTATCCTAGAGGTCACCTGATGCCATTTTGAATTGTTTTCGGGATGAAAAATCTGAATGATGATTACTTCCAGTATAGATTCAAAACGTAAATAGACGTAAGATTTGGACTCAGCAACCTCAAGAGCATATGCTTGAATTTTAGGACTGCCCAAACAAAATGTGCCAGATAGTTCCATATGGCAGCTAATCTACCATCACCACCACAATAGTATTCAGGATGACCTCTCACATCTCCCTGTAGAGGTCCCGTCGTAGCCTGATGCTCGAAAAAAATATGGGGCAGGCATCGTCTTTCTGCCCTAAGGAAAATATACAATCAAGGGACCGTGACTTACCAATTTTCTGAATGAAAGGCTGAAAACATCCATGCCCGCTCAAAACCTATGTCAGCTGTAAGTCAGTCTCACTATGCTATCAATCAACCACGGTCTCAGGAGGATTGAGGCGCACAGTTCACCTTCCGTTTGTGCAATTCAACTCACGCCACTGTGTCCAGGATTAAGTGAATACTATGTTATACTCTGCAAAAGATTGCTCATTGTCAACCTGCGTGTTGAAATCATCCAGAATTTTTTTAATGATTTGTGGGCAATGAGTCAAAACGTTTTTCCAGGTAATTGTACAACATTTCCCTCTTTTTTTTCTTCTGTGGGGCTAAGTACGTTTAAAACCGAATCCCGAGGAATACAGTTTTATGCAAAGCGCACCAAATCGTTCATTTACTGCCTTAAAGCGAATTTCATTCAGAATAGTGTAAAATGCATATATCATACTATTACCTATAAAGATAAACGTATTCTCTGAAGTGCTTGTTGTTGTTGCATTCGTAATGACTAACTTTTTTGATTATTTACAGATTTTCCAGATCAGAGAAACACAGAGAAGGAGGGTTATGCGAAAATTTCGTTCATTTCCCACAACTGATCAACTTCACAAAGATTAAGCAATTTTAAATCCTGTCCTGAAAAGATTTTATCAAGACATTTCTAATAATACCTTACTGGATTACCGTTGAAGGCCTCCATTTACGAGGTGGCCCCGTAAGGAACCGAATCATTTTATTCATTCCAAAATTATCAACAAGACATCTTTTAACGTTTCAGAGATAACTGCTCTGATCCGCAGTCTGACGGATGGATGAGCTTAGGTCGTGATTTCAATAGGGGTTTGTGTTTTAGTACAAAACACATTAAAAATTGAAGGATGATCTCTTACCTAGTGGAATGTGCCTTTGCTCCTTAATTTAAATTGCCCTGTGAAATGAAATAAAAGCCAGTCATCTACGTAGCTAAAAATCACAGTTAAGCAACGCAGCAATCAACTTAATTGAATTTTGACGGTTTTCTTTTTCAAAAAACGCCGCCACCATATCTGCATTCAGCCTTGCTTTGATGAGCATATTTTTAAGCTTACCTTATAAATCCATCGGAATGATAGCAAAAGTCTTCTCACATAACGAAGTTACTTTTAAGCCTTATAGTCCTGACATAGTGTTAACACAAGCTCACCAAGCAAAGAGGATTTTTTTCCGGAAGCCTCCAGGCAGAACCAGTGTTAATATACTATACAGTCGCATATCCATCCATGTATAAATGTAGATAGACCATAGTTTCCCATTCGGACTGAGTCTGGTCACCTACGAATCTCACTCATAACTCAACAGCATCTTCCATCCGCCATATGAGAATATTTTTTCGCATTGCATAATAGGATTAAGACAATTACTGCTGAAAACATCATCATCCCCGTTGGACTAATTCCAAAATCAGGTTACCTGAGTTGATTTTCCCCCGTAATCCAGTGTGGCAAGGGAGAGGAGCAGCGCCAGAAAGAGTTCGTTACCCACAAAACGTGTGTTGTCTTATCCTGTTGTGGGATTAGGGGTTTGGTCGAAGCTTTTTCACAAGGTAACGACTGTTTTGGGAGTTTTGCAGACATGTATGAGCACATACATAAATGTATGTATACTTGCTGCCCACATAAATAGTCGTATTAGAAGTTATTAGTCAAGTTGAAGTATGCTCGGCAAGGAAAGCAGCAGGAGTTGGTTAGCTCAGCGCCAGGGAGATGAAATTAAGTCAAAGGAATTATTCCATATTTTATGCTCAAAGCGGAGAGTTATGTACTAATTAAATAAGTACTCGTGACACATTAATTGATTTGGAAGAGCTCTCTCGGACGGTCTTGAATAAATCAAAGTTCCCTTATGTTATTCGAGGATGTGAAGTTAGTATAACAATAATTTATTTAATACTATCGGTATATTCGAGAACAAGATGGGACAACGAGAGAATATTCTGACCAAAAGGAATTCGAAATCATTCTAGGAAATATATTCTTATTCTTAAATATTATTGCACGTAAATGAAGCATAGTATACTGCTTTATCGCTGCAGGCAGTCTTCTAGAGTTTATCTGATCTTAGTATTGGTAATTAAGATATTCTGGTGGATTTCTATCTATCGAATTTTTTTATATTGCCTGATATAAAGCCGGCGTTAACAAAGTACCCCGAATATGTGAATTATTCTTGGTTTTCTCAAGTATATAACAGACGCACTCATTTTTGGGAACAAAACTGGGGATTTACTGTCGCCTATTAACAACAAAAATAATAACAAAAAAATTGTTCCTTTGCTTTCATTCATTATAAGATAGTTTTACTTCATTCAAGAATCTGGAGATTTGTCTACAGCATAATATACAAAGCAATCCCTTTTAAGACAAATTGTCAAATAGTAGGTTGGCGTAGCGGCAGCCATCTTAGACTCATCCCTGGCACTGGCGCAATTAATTGTACATGAACCAATTAGTTACCTTTTTTTTTTTAATTTTTCAGAAACATCACGAATTATAATTAACACCTTGATTATCCGCTTAACTTCGCGTCTTAGATACGACTATTTGTATTTTGTTTACAGTACAATGTAATAAGCTTATATTTGTAATTTTTTCAACAATAAATAAATATGTTTAAACTCGAAGTTTTTTGTCTTGTTTTGGTGCTAGATATTCTAACCAATTAATTGAACTGTTCATTAGGAATTCATATTCGTTACAGTTAATATTTATTAAATTAGTGTTGTTAAATATTTTTTGTCAATTTGAAGTGGAAATAATTGTTATTTTAGTAAACAATTATAATAATTGTTGAAGAAAGTAACTGTTATTTTAGCAAACAATTATTTGACCATACCTTTCTTATCAAAAGCTCCTATAACCATGAAAGCATGTTTATAGGCAAAAAAAACTGTATCATCACCAGTACCAACCGTTTTCATGAACACTATCTAGAAGCTATACACCACTTCTCTGTAGTCCTGGGCAGGCCTATGCCAGGAATTGATGCTTATTGCTGGCGAATGTGATGGTTTGGGCCTAAGGGTTCGGCCACATTGCGATTTTTCTGCCGTAACCAGCGATTTTCAGACGCAAATACGAACACACTGCGACAAGATCTCCGAAGGAACTTCACGCATGCGCAGAACTAATATGCTCATTTGAAAGTATGTCTTTGCCAGGAACACATGCGCTAACTCATTTGCACGCTATGAAAGAAACTTCCGTGCACGTCAGCGTCAAATGTCCAAATGATGTGCGCCTGCGCGAGTATCACAAAAACTACCTGCTAAACTGGTTTTAGGAAAAATCGCGAATTCCTGCGACTGCCGACCTGGAGAAAATTGTCGAAAATCGCAGTGTGCGGGCTTCCATTTAACCATGTGTAACTGGCGACAGAAGTGCGGCTAAATAGTCGTAGTCTGATGCATCCCTAATTGCTTTGCACACTAGCGCCAAGATGACACTCATGCGTAAACGGCTCCGCTTCAACTTTCATACCGTCTCCGTCCCGGTAAAGCGGAGTACGTTTGAAGCTCGTACCATTGGGTTGGCGGTGCAGGTATGGCTGAGACGAAATCTCAATTTGTGCGGGTCTGGTTCTGAGGACTTGGATTGTGTCAACCCTCGCATGGCCTCCCTGCGCAGCAAAGGTAACCATGTGATCAAAGAGGCAATTATACACACTTACGGAGATTGCGGCTTGGATGGTACCCAATCAAACCGGGTCAATTTCAACTAAAAGCTCTGAAAACAGATAAGAACAAATTCAAATACTGGAAGTAAAAATATCAACAAAGATGATGACGACCCTAAAGTCCGCAAAGTGATCACGGCAGGAAAGAAAAGAGTGACTAGAGAAATACAGCACCATTGCGTGAATTTATCGCCACCATCAAAACTGTGGCTAAAGTACTGTACTCGAAAACAGATGCCGACAATCTCTCCCAAGGAAGGAGGTCACAAAATACAATTGCCGTTCAGCGAAATCAAGAATAAAGGCTTATTCGAAAAGATGGACATGTTCTAAAAAGAATAAAATCTGCATGCGACTAGCTAAAAATCAGCTAAAGCGTGAGGGGCATTACCAAAGAGCTGGTTGAAGGCCGAAGAGGAGGAGGAGCTGGTTGAAGGCTAAGGAAGAGCAGAAGGATAAAGCAGCGATAAAGACTAAGATCAAAGAACACGCGTTGATAGTACCACCATCAAACATCAATGAAAGAATGGCATCTAGCATAATTGAAGGAGATTGAAATAAAAGAAGGAAGGAAGATACACATGATAGGCAAAGAATACTAAATCAGGGATTCAAAACAGTGCTGGAAAACGAGTGAAGCTTCAAACCAGTAAATGAAGCTCGCTTGGACGTCCAACAAAAAAAAGGCCTGAAGTGAAATAGGTGAGAAAAAAGCCACAACTAAGACCTCGGCAGCAGGTACTGCTCACAAAACCCCAAGATAGCTCATCCTACGTACAAGTCCTGTGGGACATCAGGGCAAATATAAGGCTCAAAGACACCCACACTGGTATTAAAGTAGAGTGACCAACACTCTCGGGCCACAGACTTGTCAAATTTGGAGCAGAGGCCGACAATAAAGAAGCATTCTGCAACGCAGTAAAGCCCTCAGCAACAGTGCAACTAAAGCCTCGCTTGTGCCGATGGCAACGGCCGAAAAAAGAGATATTCACTGCGTTTAAGACCTGTAGAAGAAAAGGCCATCAAAAAGAAGCTCCTAATCATAAGCAGACTCAAAGCGAGGCTGACACCATGAATCCACAAGGGACAATGCATGGCTATCTTTGACTACACCAAAAACAATTTCTGAATGAGGGCAAATTAAGAATATGGTGGGTTGTCTGCAGGTTACGGCACATAGCGCTACCTCTTCAATCTTTCAAGTGTCTTTGCTATGATTACCCCGCACAAGTATGCAAATGATCCAAAAGGAGCTCCCTATGCTACAAGTTTGGGGAAATGGAACATCAATGAAAAGAGTGCACAAAGAAGACACACTGTATCCTTTGCAAGGATGTTGTTCAAAGACTGGCTCTAAGGAACGTCTTGGATCAGGGAGATATCAAGTTTTCCAGGGAGCCCTAGCCAAGGCCAAATTAGAGCTTCGGTGACCCCTACCCTGCAGGAAAACCTACACCACCATCCAACCGCCCAAAACCTGCTTTAAGCATTTTGCGAGGGACATGAGAGCCGACTTTTAACTGCTGAGTGAACAACACCACAATCAAAGCTCTGCAGCGTGGTGTCCTAATGAAACTGAAACTGTGGCCATCTGTGTACAGATCTATAATTTTCAGGTGAGGGCCCGTGGACGGGGAGGTGGATTCGTGTGGGTTTAATGCTCGGGGACCACCTCCTTTAGTGTGTACGTTACGCTGAACGATCCGATATCATTTTTCCAAGCCAAGGTTAATTTTTTGGATGGCGCGGTCTCAAAGGAAGATGGCAACGTGCTCGTTACACTAAACACCAAAAATACCCGGACTTCCTGCCTTATTGGCTGCAAAACAACCATTTTTTTTTGTGGTAGGGAGGTGAAGGCATTTACGCCCGCCGAGTCTGGCAGTGTGGGACTCCCATGGAGGGTACCCTTGGACTACCCACTAAACACCTCCCCTGTCAATCTGAGAACCTAGCCTGGAACCAACCATACTTGACGTGACATTCGCCTTGGAGTCACTAGTATGGAGGATAAACAATTGGAGAGCATGAGAGGGCCACCAACCAGTAATCATCAGTATATTCTGGTTGAGATCCATGATTTTGTACCCCGACGTCTGTCCTCTTGACGTTCTACAGTTGGGTGGAACATCGGAAGGATTGACGCTGAGTGGTTTGTCGTGCTCATCGTGGCAGGTGCTCCAATGCACGGTGATTCGCAGGGGATAGAAGAACTGGCAAATCAAGACGCAGTGAACTCAATTATGAGCATCATCACGACTGCTTGCAGCATCGAATAGCCCGGCACCGTAAGCCCTCAGTGTACTGGTAGTTAAATTAAATCGCTAAAAACCGAGGGGACTGTCACAAGTTTTAGCGTGAGGCTCAATGGGCACAGAGCCATGATGATGCATGCAACTGGATAACAGCGTATAAGTGAGCAAGGATATGCTTCACAAATTGATTATCAACAGCAAGGCTCACTCCTGGCAAGATCTAGTGGACAAGGTTAACAAAGATTCATGGGGCCTAGGCTACAACCTAGTTACGCAGAACCTTGGTACCCAGCGGATGCCTTACATCCATGAAGTGGAAAGATAGATAACGTAGTGCGGGTGTTCTTCCTCTCCCATCTCGTTTGAGTTTGCGTGGTCCACGATTTAACAGCGATCGAGTGCCAACTCTTCTCACAACCAAAATCGGAAGAGGTAGTCCTATAATTGCAACGATGAAAGGTTCCTGGCCTACACGTTCTTCCAGCTGAGGTGTTGCAATTTGTCTATCACCATTATCCTGACTTGCTGCTCAGCACACTCAACTCTTGCCTGCGCGACGGGGTTATCCGGTTCGATGGAAGATATCGCGGCCCGATCAACAAGGGAAGGAAAATTCTAGACCGGAATCTGCATACCACTCGTCATGTATGCTGGACACTGCTGGAAAAGTGGTAGAGTAACTCATCTAGGGAAGACTCACTGACACGGACCTATCTCTTTGGCAGTATGACTTTATAGCAGGATGTTCCACCATTGATGCGATTGCAGAGGTGGTGAGGCTGGTCCAAAAGGCAGAGGCATATAGCCGCATCAAGTGATGGATCGTTCTGTTGGTGACACTCAATGTTAGGAACGCCTTCAACTCCGCTAGATGGTGGATATTCTTGAGACGCTGGAAACCCTCTTTTCAAGCTTCAAAATATCTGATGCGGTTTCTGGGGAACTATCTGAAGGACTGAGGCCTGCTTTAAGACATGGCACAAGACCAACGAAGGATGGAAGTTATGTCGGGTGTTCCTTGGGAATCTTTCCTTGGCTCAGAACTGTGGAACGTGTTTCGATGAAGAGTCAGGCTTGATTGGCTATGTGGATAATGTTTTAGTTTTAGGCACTGGACGCACTGTCAAACAAGCCCAACTTTGGCTAGGTATGCTTATGTGCCGTATATAAGACTGGATGATTACTCGTGTGTTCAATCTAGAACTGGAGAAAATCGAAGTAGTCATCTTGATAAAGAAGAGAGTCTCTAAAATAGGGATTATCAGGATTGGAGACATACTAATCAAATCTAAGCTAGCAGTGAAGTACCTGGGGCTACTCATTGACTCCAAGATGAGTTTTTCTGAGCAAATCAGGACAATGACTAAGAAGGCTGCTTTGGGAGTATCGGCGCTGAGTCGACTTACGGCCAACGTGGGGGACCAAACACATCGAAAAGATGCCTCTTGTTAAGCACTGTAAGGTCAGTGCTACTGTATAGAGCAGGAATATGGGGTGACGCTCTCAGAAAGAAGCTGCGCCGAAAACGCTTGGCACTCGTACAAAGACGAGGAGCACTGAGAATTTCATCTCCATATCAGACTGTCTCTGATTCAGCGATGAGAGTTATTGCAGGTGTGATAACTGTCACCCTCCTTGCTAAAGAGTGCTGCGCTATTTGCTTGCGTTGAGGCAAGGATCCAAAGGAGACTGTTGCTCACGAGGAGAGACAGCACTCACTTAACGATTGGCAGCAGTTTTGAATGAACTGCATGAAGGGAATTTGCTCTGCGCATCTCATTCGAGATCTGAGAATGTGCCTAAGTCAAAAATATGGTGAGACTGACTTCTATCTGATCCAGCTACAGAGAGGGCATGGATATTTTTCAGCCTTACTTGCACAAGATAAATAAGTCATGATCCTCAAATTGTCGGTTTTTCCCAGGACCGGTAAACTATGTCTGCCACACATTTTTGCATGCAAAAAATGGGACAGGCTACAACAGAATCTCAAAAGAGAGACGTAAGAGCTCACTCCGGACAGTGTTGTCGCGATGATGCTTTAACCGGTTGGCAAATGGAACCATGTGGGACATTATGTTTGGGAGCCTTGAATGATGAAAGGGGCTCACAACAGCCGGAGACGTAGCGGCTGGTGATTGCTTGCCTAGCGATTCCTCTTGCTATCTCCTCTACCGCTAGAGGAGAGATCCGCCCGCTTGAAAGGACCTCAAGGCTGAGCAAAGCAAGACACGACTCAAAATAATGTTTCAGACGGTTCCAGACTGGGTTTTTAGGTCGACGGGGGATATTTAGTAGTTAGTCAAATCACTCTTGAACATGGAAATCTCTGCATTCTGTGCTTAAATGGCATGTACGTCCCACCCACAAGAAAAAATGTACTTTACCAAATAATTCTTTGCATTTGACTTTGAATGTCAATGATGTCAACAACCTTCTTATTCCGCATCAAAAGCCACTTAATTAATGTCATTGCTTTTTGATTTGGCTGAGGAATGCGTCATAAGAAAGCTACGTATTGATGAAAAGGGTACGTTGTTATGCAATTCGAGCTATGTTGTAGCAAATGCGGAAAACATAAACTTTTTGTCACGGTCGTTAATAACTAGCAGGGAACTTTTCCTGAACTCGATAGTGATGCAAATCTTGTAGGGCCACTCATCAATGAAAATACAACACCCATGTCGCAATCGGGGAAAAATTCCTCAAATACTCAAAATATCACACTTGGTGGATAAACTTTCAAAAATATGAGTTAACTGGTGTATTACTCGCGTTATGTGATCTTGATATCGGGGGCATCTTCGATATGATGCTGGATGTTTTTCTTTTGGATCCATCTGAACCAATTTACACTCGTCAAGGGTATGGACATCTTTACGCTTTACACATCTGTATTTCATGGCACAATCGGTATGACCAAATCTTTGGTACCTGTAGCACTGGTTGACATGGCTCTTCTGGAGCTGTTTCCACCTCACCACTTGGAAGTACAAGCACCTTATTTTTTGAAGGACACTTGGGTTGCTTTTGCTCAAAATGTGGACTAAGTAAAAAGGAAAATTTTTGAATTCAACAATCCAATTTCCTTATTGCGAAGTCGTTAACTGCAATAAATTCTATTTCTGGTGCAACTTGTTGAAGCAACTGAAGAAGGTTTACTGTGTTTACGTTAAATGCGGAACCTCCCCGAAATTCAACGCGCTGTTTGCCGTCTGAAAGTTAATCCATAACTTCGTTTTGATCGCCATGTCAGTATTCACTCTTTTGATTTCGAAATTTTTTAATTTATTTTCGGCTGCCAAATGCCAAACCATGTCTTCGTCAGTTTACCCAAATACATTGATTGGCGGGACTTTTTCTTTCGTTTGATTAATATTGACAGACAGACCAACAGACAAAACTTTTGTTTTTTCTCCTTTTAAGTATTCGATTTATGTATTATCAGGTTTAGTAAAGCAATTTTTTTAGGAATTTTTGCTATCTTCGTCCCTTTTAATGTTCATTGAATCGTCTAGCCCAGCTAGTCCTACATAATAATTTGTACTGACGTTTTGCTCTGCCTGCGCAGTATATCTTCTCGATTAAGTTCCTGTTGTGGTTTCTTTGGCTTTTTGTCTGTAAAGCTCGACGTTGGATTTTTCTGAAATATGTATGTTCCCCTATTAATTACAAATGCATTTGTTTACTAGTAAAAATTGCAAAATGAAGAAAATGATCGCCACTTGTTTTGACCAAATTGAAATTTTCCCTTAATAAGGGAACATTAGATGTTATTCTACTTTGAGGTAAATTTCTCGAGAGAAATTTACCTATTGCGGAGAGTATCCTGCATAATAATTTGTACTGACGTTTTGCTCTGCCTGCGCAGTATATCTTCTCGATTGTTCCTGTTGTGTTTTCCTTGGTTTTTTGTCTTTGGTTGCTTTTGACTTTATTTCATTTTCATTCTTGGTCATCTGCTTTTTTGTTGAAATTTAATTTGCCAACTAGTTATTTTATCGAATGGATCCTAAGTCTAAGTTTCTCATTTTCTCTCTCATACTTCTCCACTTTGCCATTAGCTTAGACTAGTTTCAACGACAGATAAAATTTTCGATTTGTTTTTAGGTCTTTGTAAATTTTTTTTTTACAAAGACCTACTAGTTTCGTGACCTGTCTGTCCATCTGTCCGTGCGTCAAAGCTAGTTTCCTCAGAAACTATAGAAGTTAGAATGCTCAATCGTTGTAAAAAGGTCAGAAGTGATTGTCTCTCAAAAGTTGAGGTATTACCAAAAAATTAAAAATTTTTTAAGAGAGTTCCCCCCCTTAAAACGAATTAGCCCTTAAAAATTTTTTTTAAATCAAAGGTAGTCGAGTGGGGTATCAAATGGAAGGTCTTGATTGGTACTATTAGAATCTGAAATAAAAAAATCATTTTGTGAATTAGAGGGTCCAGAGGAAGGCAAAATGTTTTGTTTTTGCTTTAGCACTAAAGCTCCATCGAGCCTTTGCTTAGAAATAGTTAGAGTATCTCAGTATCTTAATCAGCACTAGAGAAGATGATATGGTCAGTATCATATTTTGGCCTTATTTTGATTTTAAAGTGGTGCGTATCATAACTGAATGGGCCTATAGTCTGTCCGAAAAATTACTCGAAACAAATCTTGTTGCCACCGAGGAGACTTAAATCAGGGACCTTCGGATTATGGATGTGCGGAGTACCTAATTGACATGCAGAAAACCATTAGTAAAATTTGGCTAGATGGACTAATTTTTAAGCTCCAGACAAGTTCTCCTTAAGGAGTTGAATGGTATGCATAAAAAAACAGTTACTGCGCTTCTACTTTTCTCTATATTCCTTTGTAACGCATTGAACGGCTTTGATTTCAACGTATTGCCATCGCGATCAGTAATAGCGTTTACTTATGACGTGCTTATACGGCAGACCGAAAGGAATCAGTCATTCAAAGGAACCATCAGAAAATGTTTAACAACTTTCAGGCCTATATGGAGAAGTGGCGAATAAAAGTGAACGCGTAACAATGTGAAAATTTTTTTTTCAGACAACGCTTTGATTGGCCAATCAAGGCCTGAAATGTAATTAGAAAAATTTCCGCTTTTATATATATATATATATATATATATATATATATATATATATATATATATATATATATATATATATATATATATATATCTTTATTAGAATGTATGCGGTACAGAGGCTTTATAATATAGTAGGTGTTCTGACAAAGTCATTTCACCATCGTTTGAACATTACTTAAAACTATGCATATTATCATATTTCTATGAGATTATTACAATTAGCTAAAGGAAAATTTACGCAAAAACCTCTACTGAACTTATACTAGCTTAACATAACTTAACTATCTACTTATTTCCGCTTTATGGCTGGTGAGGGTAGTTCAGAATGGATTCCGCATAAATCCTATGTTTGGTACCTCGGTTTCTATCTTGATCAGTATCTGTCCTGTAATGGATATGTCAAAATCATGCTCAGTATTACGTTTAAGATATTCATCTCCCTTCGATGACTCTTCCATTCCAGATACACTGCTGAAAAGGTCAAAATTATCTATTACAAGGCTCAGTTTAAACTAGTTTGGACATATGGGTATCAGACCTGGTACAACTAGAGAGCTAGTACAATGGAAATGTTATGAGCTTTCCAATGGAAATGTTTTTGATATATAGAAAACCTAAGGCGGATTGCTAACACTTTAAATCAAATTGAAAATTTATCAAATTGCAAAAGAGTCGATACATATCTCTCCCTGTAAGCCGAAGATCCCTGGTTCGAATCCAGTTGTCGACAATGGGATTTGTTTCGAGTGAGCCTTCGGAATGACTATAAGCCCATCCAATTATGATATGCACTGGTTTAAAATCAGAACAAATCGAAGCTGGGTGGGCGGACATACGGCCAAAGCGTTGTACTGACTATATCATCTTCCTCAGTGTGGATATATTAGATCTAGATAATGAGATACTCTAATAATCTCCAAGCGAAGGCCCGAGAGGGACTTTTGTGCTGAAGCATGTGGGCCATTTCGTTTTTGAGTACTATTGTAAAACTTGCTTTATTTTTTAGGGTTTCGTAAAATAACTTTACAAAACCCTACCAAAATCGCGCCTGTCTGTCCGTCCGTCCGTATGTCACAGCACTTTTTCTCGCCAACCGTATAAGCTACAAACCTAAGATTTTGTATACAGGTGTAAAGTGATGCCCTCTTCATCAAAAGTAGTTGATATGGGTATCAAATGAAAGGTCTCAACGAGAACTTTTGAAAACAGGACTTAAACTGGTATTTTTTACTACAGGAAGATGAAATACACGAAAAATTTGTGTGCCCCCCACCCCTCACGATTGGACACCTATGATCCGAAAAATCTGAAAAAATTATGTAGATAGGTGTTTATGAGTACAACAACAACAAATACCTTAGAAGTCGAAATTCAGAAAACTTTGTTAATAATAGTATGATATTTGAATTTCATATTTTCCCCAATAAAATCGTATAGATACTCTTAAACTCAATGAAAAAAGATATTTTAGTAGTTTTACATAAGGTCCTAATACTCTGCAAGTTTGATGAAAATTCATTCATATTCACGGAAGTTATAGCCATTTGAAATTTCTCCAAATACAACAACAATAACACACGATTTCGGTATTTTACGGACTTTCCATTGAATCTGACACTGCAGTTTTGATTTGATCTTCTTGAAATTTTTAAATAAGATCAATAATATACATTTTTTGGGAATTCATGATTTGAATGATTTTTGTTAGTTTGCAAAAAAATGACGACCATTGAAAGTACTGAAGCAATGGATTTTCTTATAAACGAGCACATCTCTCCGACAAGTTTCTTGCCTTTATTCTTTGCTGGTGACTGCACTTTGGAGAAGTTGGATAGAAAACCCTTCTGACATGACCGTAGGTCTGTTAACCCAACTTGGTCTTTATAAAATTTATAACGATGAATCAATTAAACGTATTTGATTTTGAAATGTATTTTTAATTCTTGTCGTTGATGTATGTCATTAGAAAACTTGTTTTGAACCATAGCAAGGTTCATAGTAGTACTCCCTGTCTACTTAATTTGTTTCTATATTCAAAATGGAATATTCTAAAGATTTCTTTTTAATTTGATTGTCAATAAAAAACACCACGAACTTTAATTCAATTTTTAACGGATAAGAGAATTGCAGAAAGAGTAAAGATTAATTCACAATGCTGTTGGTTTGAAAGCAAACTATAAGTCAGATTATTGAATAACGTTGTCTCCGCCGTATTTCGAAGAAAGAACTCACAATGCGATTAAACATACACAAAACTTTCACAAACACAACATAGAATGTTTTCTTGAAAAGCATCCCAACAAAGGAACAAGTGTTCTTCCTTGAATAAAAACTCTTGATTTTATTTCTATCCCTGAATTTCATACGCTCAAAATAGCTCTTTTTGAATGCACTTTAAGCCACCTAAGCAAGAGTCTGATACTCACACTTTTCTCATCTTTGGTTTGCTTCTCAATTCGTACCTGGTCGTTGTAAATAATTCAAAAACGATGCAATAAAATAACAAAAGCTCCAAAGAAGAAAGGAAAACGTGCTCTCAAGCTGGGTATGTTCTGGGATGAATTTAGGATACACTCAGCTACGAATCAGACACCTTCGTTTCTTTATGGTTAAGGTGGTGACTGGTGACGATTTCGGTGGCAGTGCTAGGAATCGTCTTTGCAGCATTGATAGTGATGTGTGTTGAACAATGGATGAGGAGTGTACCATTAGGGAGTGTACACCTTGAAGCAAGCTCAGGAGCTTGATAGGATACATTAACGTAGCGCACTGCAGTTTTTTTCTCCATTATTCCAGGATGCACAAGCATAATGCAAAGGTGGGAGTTTGAGTACGATCCTGTTCTCGAATTGGATAATTGGAGAGCCTTTGAAGCTTCGTGGTGGCTTTGGTAATGATTACAGTGCAAGTTAAAAGCTTATTGATGTGATTTAGTTGCAATGTTTTCTAAAGACATTTATTACTTTTTTGATTTTCTAATAATAAAAGCTCGACGTTGGATTTTTCTGAAATATGTTTGTTCCCCTATTAATTACAAATGCTTTTGTTTACTAGTAAAAATTGCAAAATGACTTATATACGAGTATATATATATATATATATATATATATATATATATATATATATATATATATATATATATATATACATATATATATACATACATACATATATATATATATATATATATATATATATATATATATATATATATATATATATATATATATATATATAAATATATATATGGGATATAACGAAATTTATGACCACGCTAGAGGTTGCACTTTTGCTCCGATTTGCACCAAATTTTCAAAGGTGTATTAATTAAATATCTCGGTTAAATTCGTGAACCAGAAATGCCGGCCATTTTAAGACGAAAAATCGTGATTTCTGTTCTGACCAAAGTATAGCTCCGATTTGGATGAGATTAAAAAACGTACAAAATTTTGTTGTTGTAGTTTAGACCAAAGCTTTCACCCAATGTCAATGAAATTCGGTACTTTGATAGAAACTGTAAGTATTTAAAGAATTGTGTAAAAAACTGGAGGTCAGATCGCAAAAAACAAAATGGCGGCCAGGTGAAAGTCAAAACTTCAAAGTCCTCTAAAAGTCGCGAGATAGAAATCAATTAGATCTAGAACTTTTGGCATTTTGGTGAATATGTATTTTCAGTTTTCAAAATGGCGGCGGTTTAAATATGCGACTTTTTCAGGTTTTCGTGGCCCTCTAGCGGTCACATTTTCCAAAAGATTTTGATGAAACTTAAGATTATGGATCTTTGTGCTAAGTTCTTGTATTATGCAAAAATATTTTTAAACTGAATGAAAAATAAAAAAGTCGAATTTTTAAAACCCAATGTTTTTAGCTGCCATTTTCACTAAAATTTGAATTATTTTGCCCGGTCTAGAGTGAAACTCTGATTTGAACGAGATTTGCCGCATTGATTGATGAGGTCCTAGCATACAAAGAATTAAAATAATCCAAAATCAAACGCATGCATTTTAAATGGCGGCCCCCAAAGGTAAGAAGGCAAGCGCAATTCACTATTTTAACAGCAACTGAAATAAAGAATAATTTTCATGGAAACGTTTTAAACCACTTAACTTGGAAGTATTTATAAAGCAGATCATTTTTAAGGATATTTTTAAAATATTTTTACAATACCCTAAAAAATTATAAAATCGTGACTTGCCTGTCTGTCTGTCCATCCGTCCGTTTGTTCGCCTTTTTTCTGTAGCCCTCTAGCAGCCAAGATACCAATGAAATTTGAAACTATAAGTTATTAAAGGCTGAGCTACAATCAACATAACCAGACATAAAGCAAATGTCAAAAAAGTTGAACCCGAACATTTTATAGGGCATTGAGTACATTTGACATAAGGATGACATACGCAACATGAAAAGTTGAAATCGAACGAACTTTTTATGTCAGTATGACAAATACATTGTTTACTTTAAGTGACAATGATACATTGTTGTTCGCCATTTGAAAGGGTGTGTAAAATTTTATCCAGCTGTGAGGAATTATGCAGACAACAAGTGTTCTCACCTGTTAAGCACAATTCCACTCTGGTATTGAAATTTAATTTAATATTTCTTCTATGCCGTTGAAGACTTTCATCAAACAAAATTATAACGCATTGTCAAAAACATAAAAATTCAAAATTAATTCGAAGTCATCCATTTTCTTCAATTACTTTTGCCGCAATTACACTTTTTCGTATCTGTCAAGATCACATAAGCGTGAATCGTATGTAGGCGAATTATGTGCGCGCTACGTTACTTGACGTTTCTTATTTTGTGTTATGTTGATTGTAGCGCAGCGGTAAAGCAAGTTAATTTAACCTGCAAAAAATTATGCAAATCGGATGACAAATGAAAAAGTCGAAAATTTATAACTTAATATTTTTAGGAGCCGTTTTCAATAAAAATTCAAAATGGTGGCCCCTGATGGTTCAGAAAAGAATTGAAAATATTTATATTAATTGCAACACAAGTGCTGTTTAAACTTTTATGGAAATCTTTAAAAATTATCTATTTGAGCTATTAAAGCCGACAAGTTATCACCTTTGTGTGGTAACCACCGTGAAATGTATAAAAGGCAAATGTGAGAAGGACAACACCTGTATTTATATGTTTATAACAATTTTTTATCTGCCGATTTCAATATATGATCCATAAATGTGCAACTCAATTGAATTAGCAAAATATTTGCGCCTCTATAAAGGGTCTTTAGATACAAACGTCGGCAGACTCTTTTCATGTCAATAAGTATCCATGTCGTGTTACAAAAATTGTAGTAAGAAGTTTAGTAGTAAGCAAGCTAAAATGTTTTCCGAAATCTTACGCTACATACGAGGAATGGAACTTTGCAGCTAGTGCTGCCAACGGGGATTTTTTAATTGATAAGTGGCCTCAAGTTTGTAATATCTGTACAATAATTTTATTTTCACAACATATGTATTTTTTTATTGTGTTTGCACTACAGCCATTATCTTGATCGTATATGTATATCAGCACTTGAGAGGGTAATATGATCAGCAATTATGCTTCGGCCATGTACCAGCAGCAATATGTTTTAATTTTAAAATAGTACGTATTATAACTGAATATGCTTATGGTTCGTCCGAAGAATCACTTGAAGCAAATATAGTTGTCACCACCGGGAATAAAACCAGTGACCTTTGGCTTATGCAGCGAGCACTCTTACCACTACACTACGTAGACAACGTCAATGACTGCAACAACATATATTCAATGTTCACCATTGTACAATAGAAACGATATATAGGGTGATTCATTATAAGGTTTGGCTTTTAATCTCAAATAACAGGCATAAAATCGAATTTTAAAGTAAAAAATTTATTTTGAGTGAAAAGAACAATCTATAACATTCACTTTTTAAAGATTATCTTGTTTACATGTTGACCGCGACTATGCCGTAAATGGTCCATCCTAAGGGCCTGATTGTGGACGACGCGTTCCAGCACAGTGACCGGTATCTCGCGAATGACACGAGTAATGTTGCCTTCCAAAACGCGGATTGAAGCAGGTTATCCTTGAAGACCAGAGGATTTATGTAACCCCAAAGAAAATAATCTCAAGGTGTGATATTGCACAATCTAGGTGGCCAATTTACTGGTCCGAAACGTGAAAACAGGTTCGGTAGGTTGACGATGTACACCATGAGTTTTCCTGAGAGCACGAAAAACATTTCTCATAGAACGCTGACTTTTGTAATACAGCTGAACAATTTGGATATGTTGTTGCAGTTTATGTCTTTCCATGATGATTTGTCAAACAATACTGAATAAAATTGCATTACCACTTGACAGTAGTCATGCGTGATCTGTCAAAAAAGCCTATTGAAAATCCTCATAATGATTTACCCTCTACAAAACAGCAACGCCTATAGTAATGAATAAATTAACCTATCGATGTCGTACATATGTTAAAGGCACATTCAGAAAGACCAGCCCACTAAAATAGTTCCATATCAAATGGCTCCAAGCAGCGTGTGTGGCCGGAAATTTCACGGAGACGCTCGGCGACCAGCGGGCTCTCATCTTATCAGACGCATCGTTAAAGACGAGCAACGAGCTCTGGATGGATGTGAAAGCGGCTATTAAGACCGTGGCAGCAGAGACGACTGGAGGATATTAAGCCCGGCGCAAGAGGAATGATTGGTTCAATGATGAACGCCAGAATGCGTTAGATAAAAAGAATTAGGCTTACAAAAAAAACGTAGGTAGGAAAACCAGGACGAAGAGAGAGCACTATGAAAATCTCAGAAGAGTAGCGAATAAGATAATTAGGATTAAAAAAAGAAAATACTATGACAACCAATTGAGAAGTATAGATGTAAATCTAGCGAGCAACAACACAAGAAAAGCACACAAGGTAGTGAAAGCCTGAAACGTGGTTATCAGCCCAAAAACACGCTCTGTCGGCAATATCATCGCTGATGAAACCAAGCCTAATTAAATATGGGCATCATATTTCAAGAACCTTCTTAATCCTCCGCACAGCTCCAGAGTATCGGAGCCTATAGATGTCTGCGAAGAACTTTCATTGGCCCCATCAACTCTGGAACCGGGTATCGCTGAGATTCCATAGCAGCTCATCAAATATGGTCTCAGTAGTGTTCATCAAGCTATTCATGAAGTCATCCAGCACATTTAGCAACAAAAACATGTGCTGAAAGAGTGGAGCCAATCAATTATACTTTCTATCCACAAAAAAAAGGTGATAAGCTACAGTGCGAAAATTATAGAGGCATATCACTACTATGTACGGCGTACAAAATATTTTCAAAGATCTTAGAAAATAAAATCAGATCATACACCAACAGTATTATTGGGGAGCATCAAGGTGGTTTTAGAGCAGGCAGATCGACAAAAGACCAATTGTTTACAGTCAAGCAGGTACTTGAAAAGTGCTGGGAGTTCAACATAGACGTTCACCAAATTTTTGTTGACTTTAAGCAAGCATACGACAGTATTGACCGTAACTTACTGTACCAAATAATGCTTTCCTTTGGTATCCCAGCCAAATGAGTCCATCTTACCAACATGACAATGACATCGACGACCTCCCAAGTCCGCATCACTAACCAACTCACCGATGCCTTTGACACAAATATCGGACTAAAGCAGGGAGATGGGCTGGCCCCACTGCTTTTCAATTTGGCTCTGGAGTATGTCATACGGGAGTTACTTGTTGATACGCGAGGTATATTACTATAGAAGTCGAGCCAAGTAGTAGCCTATGCGGATGACATCAACATTTTGTTAAAGTCGTTGACAACTGCCAAAGAACTCTTTCTGAAACTCGACAGCGAAACAAAACTAGTAGGACTACAAAACAACGAAAATAAAACAAAGCTCATGAAGCAATTGACGAAAAATACCTCAAGTACATAAAGGACTTGGCGAATATAGTATCGAAAATGTTAGCAAATTTGTGTATTTAGGCGCCAAAATAACGAAAATGGGCAATGAAAGAGACGAAATACGCGAAGTATAGAGCTCGCGAATAAAGTTTTTTTTCAGTTTTGACAATCTTGGCAGCAGCTGCATACACAGGTAAACAAAGCTCCAAGTATACAAATCTGTGATAAGACCTGTGCTTTGCCATGGGTGTGGAACATGGACCCTAACCCAAGCATCCGCAAATATATTGAACGCTTTTGATCGACGGGCCCTGAGGCGACTTATCGGAGTGAAGCTATACGGGGACCAATGGCGAATTTGATGCAACCATAAGCTGTATGAAATTCTTGACGAGCCGGATGTCTCAACGATTATAAGACTGTGGAAGCCGCAATGGGCTGGCCAAATGACTCGTATGGACGAACAACGGATACCCAAAAAGAACTGAAGGCCGGAGACCAGTGGGAAAACCGAAGAAATGCTGGTCTGACTCGGTCGACGAAGACAGTTCATCGCTGCTCGGATTTCGAAACTGGAGAACGCGGTCAGCGGACCGAGACAGTTGGAGGCACTATTTGCAGGAAGCGAGGGGCCGAGAGGGGCTGTAGAAGAAGAAAAAAAAGTACACTACACACTCTAGATATGTCGGCTCCGAGGTGTTTTATACCTCAAATGGAAAAGGGCCTAAAAAAACCACCAAATCTACCCAAGTGTGGGGTTAAGTTCTTGAATAACAACCGGGCTTGATAACTACCTTCCTGGAGAGGATATCGATGCTCCAACTAGTGAAGGGTGTGTTAGAGCCTCAACTTATACGTGTGGGTGTGGAGTAATTTGAGGTGAAGGCCTTGGTTTGGTTCTGCTCTGTTCGGTCTCCACCTGGTTGGACCATTGTCGGGAGCTGCGGATCGAGTTTTATCCGGGAGGAACCCGGTATCCCACGCAAGGCCAGGAAGAGTGCATTAAGGTTTATGTAGCTGCAATGGATGAACTTTTTTGGAGACTGGGAAAACCGTGCAGCCAGGCGGAAAAGATGAGGATACTTTGTCGTAATAATAGTCCATTTTATCAGACTCACTTGTCCCTAAGGAACATCTCGACATTGGTGCCGCTGGTATCCCTTGGTAGAGAATTGGAGCAAATTTGGACTACCGTTAAGTCATTTGTGCCTCTTTCTATCCGTAGGTCATGCCATCTACTAAAATAAGATCTGGCCTATTTAGAAATGGCTCCAGGGGCCTGCCAGCCATGGTCGCTACCGGGCGTGTGGAAGCGTGTCTAACTTTGCCAATAGGTGCATCGAATGTGGGCGTTTGAGGATGGCTTGGGCCAGATGCTCCACTTGTTCCCTGAAGTACATGCAGCCCTCTTAAAAACTAGTAGAACAAGCGATGACCTGTGAGTCGGGAAATAGACGCGATGCCCGGTAGGTGATCGGCAGGATACCGTGTTAGCAGCCACCGCAACACTGATGGAAAGTCTTTAATTGTTGCATGGGCTGAGGATAATTGTCCTCATCTCAACGCTCGTATTTGTTGAATGAGTTCTCAGACTAGTGGACTCCGGCACCTCTACGTCTATCATGGGACGAGAAGTATAGACGCAGCTTGAGGCAATGGAGGTGGAGTTGAACCTGGTGGTCGAGAAGGCGTTGTGGATGGCAGGTGATAGGTGATGCATCGTACGGGAGAGGGTATTGTACCATAGTTGGGAAACAAGACGGGATGTTTTGGAATGCTAGTTGTTCCATCGCTGGCCCAGGGACTGATCTTAGGTGTTGATTTTCAGTGCGAGTTTATGGTGATACTGTATCTGGCACGTAGACAGTGGGATCTTCAAGGTAGTGGTGGTGGCTTCTGTGCATTTACATGGACGTTCAGTGTTGACCTCAGGAGAGGAGCCGCAGCTGGACTTGACCATCTCGGGTGAATTCCTGCAGAAAGGAGATGATTTGGGGTAACCTTCAAGGGTAGAGCACTTCATCTCGATGGATTTGGCTCCCATCAAAAAAAGGTACTATCACATTTCACTCCCCCTACAAGAAACCAATTGACGCTGAGTTGGATGAGATGCTAATAATGGGTGTGGTGAAACTATTGGCTAACGCTTCAGCAGATGATTCAAAAGAAGGATGGATTGTACTGGTCTTGCATTGGCTATCATAAATTCAACAGCATCACCATGATGGACACGTACTCACTGTTCAACATCTCAGCTACTTTGGAGAAGCTAGGCGATGCAAAATATTTGTCCGCTCTGGACATTACATCCACATACTCCCAGGTACCAATAGTGGAGGAGTCGTAGCCATACACTGCCTTCACTATTCCAGGGAGGGGATTATTCCAGTTCCAGCGCATACTTTATGGATTTTTAAACACTCCGGCAACCTGGCAGCATTTGATCAAGTGGATCATTGGTTCAGTGCTCGAGCCATATGTATTAACCTACTTGACGATATGATTGTTATCATGTCGACATTTCAAAATCACCTCACCACGTTGAAAAACTTATTCAGATGGATCAGAGAGGCCGGTTTAAAGCTCTTTCTAAACAGAAGTGCTTCTTTTGCTGATCTTAGTTGCAATGTCTGGGATACGTAGTGGATGAATATGGCTTGAGCTTTGATCCAGAAAAAGTTGCAAGTGTTATCAATATCCTAAGATCGCAGATGGTAAAACAGGTGCGACAGTTTTTGGGCATGGTCTCATGGTACCGGAAATTCATTCCTGATCACGCCTCTCTTGTAGCACCCTTGACGGGCCTGCTCCGTAAAAATTGGTATTTTTCTTGGACTGATGAGTGTGAGCTGGCACTCGAGTCGTGTAAGTTGAAGTTGTCGTCGGCACAAACCTTAACTTGACTTAGCTCTGAACTTACTCTCAATTTCCAAACAGATGCCTTAAACGTAGGCCTAGGGACAGTTCTAATCCAAACCATTCTGAAAGGACAGAAAGTAGTGTGTTACCTGAGCTGGTCCTTGCCTAAAGTGGAGTGGAAATATTGGCGTACGGAAAAATAATGCTTGATGGTCCTCTGAGCAATGGAAAAGCTTCAAGCATACATTGAAGGATCCTTCTTCAAAGCTATCACCATTCTCTAGTATGGCTGCACTGTTTCCCATCGGCTAGGCTGTCCGACCCCAGTGGTTTGATTTTGAGGTTATGCACCGGAAAGGTCAAGAGCATCTGCTGCTCGATTCACTCTCTAGATCCATTTCCATATTGGAGGCCATTGAGGAGTTAGCCGGTAAGGAGAATGTCTGGGTAGAACGTATGAAGCGGGACGCTGCTTGGGAGCCCGAAAAGTACCTGGTGTGGCTGTCCAAGGGGGACAACTTTGGAAGAGCGTGCCCAATAAATACCATAAATCACAGAAGCAGTCTTGAAATTTGGTAGAGCGAGGGAGTGGAGCGTTAGGGCAGTGCTGTGAAGACACATGGGAGTTAGTCGAACTTATGACCAAATCGCACAAAAATGTTTGAGGCGGAAGATGAGGGCTAATGTGCAGCGCCAGATCAATCTTTGTAAGGTGTGTCAGGCTATCAAAGTCAAACAGAGGCCTTTTTATGGGTCGATGCATATAAGGAGCGGCCAGGTGAAGGTACCCTGGGAGATAGTTTGCTTGGAATTGGTGGGCGCCATACCACGTTAACTGCAGAAAATACGTATATACTTAGTGTGGTCGACCACTTTATTGAATTCTTGCTGCTTTTCCCACATAGGCAATCAACTGCGTAGAAGGCAGCCATCTTACTCGAGGAGCAAGTGTTTATGGTCTTCAGAATACTGACTTAGTTACTTTGTGATAATGGCGTGCAGTTTCGATTGGAAAAAGTCCTGGAGATGCCAGTGAACTGCAAAAGCCAAGTTCAATATACAGCTTTTTATCACCCTCAGGCGAATCCGACGGAGCGGGTGAATAAAAACACAACAGGAACGTTAAGGGCCGACGTTGTAGATAATCACCGTAGTTGGGACGTGGATTTGCCTAAAATTTAATGCACTTTTTGGACTTACACGCATGAAAGCATGAGAGTTATGCCCTATTTCTGCAACTTCGGGCGAGAAATAGTCATGTCTTGGAAAGAACCAAGGACTCATTTGTATGAGGATGGTTTTATCAAAGGCTGCGTGAGGAGAGCAGAAGTTTTGGCGTGAGTGCGGGGGAACATAATAGTGCAACTCAAGATGGTGACCACGTGAGGCATCTGAAGAAAGAACGATCATCAGCAGGTGCCACCCTTTAGCGGGAAGGATTTACTTTAGCGGCAAAATTACCCCTTGTCATTGAAAAAGTGACCCCGTTCATATTCTGCCTGGAGGATTCAAACAGGCAAAGGTTATGACTTTGGAACCCAAAAGATCTCAAGCTGTATATGTAACAGGAGAAAGAAGGCAGCAAGTATTGCTTAAGGGAGGAGGGGAGAGAGAGATATATATAAATGACACAAGCAAATAATTTAGTCATTGAGTGAAAGCATCACTTTGATGTTGGATTTGCCATCTTTGCCGCGTCCGTAGAAATTCTGGCCTCCTTAAGTAGTAGTAATTTCCTGTATCTTAACTCTTCTATCTCAGATCGGCTCTGTTTTCTTTTTAGGGTTTTGTAAAATAATTTTACAAAACCCTTCTAAAATCGCGTCCTGTCTGTCCGTCTGTCCGTCTGTCTGTCCGTCCGTCCTTCCGTCCGTCCGTGTGTCACAGCAGTTTTTCTCGGAAACTACTTAAGCTAGAAACATCAAATTTTGTATGTAGGTGTAAAGTGGTGTTCTCTTCAAAGTTCGAATACAAAAAAAATTTTAAAAGGTATTTAAGGGGGGTCTCCCCATATAGGGGAGTGACCCCCGAAAAAAAAATTGCATTGAAGGTGGCCGATATGGGTATCAAATGAAAGGTCTTGATGAGAACTTTTCAAAACAGGTCTTTGTTTGGCAAAGTTTGCTTCGAGGGGCGCACAGGGAGGGGAAATACACGAAAAATTTGTGTCCTCCCCCCTCGCGAATGGACACCTGTGATCCGAAAAATCTGAAAAAAATCAGGAATGTAGGCCTTGGTGAGTACAACAACAACAAATACGTTAGAAGTCGCAATTCACTCAACTTTGTTAGTAATAGTATGATTTATCGATTTTATGTTTTCTTGAATAAAATCTTAACGGTACCCTTAAATTCTATGAAATTCAGTACATAGATGACTATTCATAAGGTTGATCTATCCTGAAAGTTTCATAAAGATTGAATCATATTTAGCGAAGTTATAGCGGTTTGAATTTTCTTGTATTACTATGGAACAATATGCGCTGCATTTATTACTATGGCAACATATGGCTATGGAACAACATGCGCTTTTTACCGACTCAGACACTACAGTTTTGCTAGGATTTGCATGAAAATTTCAGGAATGATAGGTGTCATGAATATCTTTGCGAATCGGGTCAGCTAGTAGTATCAGTAATCGTAAAACAAAATGGTGGCTGTTTTAAATGCGAAGATTGAATAATTTTGAGTTATTTTTTCCCAACTTCAACGTTTAAGGTGCATGCTTTGAACACTTGATTCAATTTAATGAATGACTGAAGATGAGTACCTACAATTAATACTCATAAGCGAAGCAAGTCAAGGAGGCGGGAGAGAGCTCCTAGCAAAAGGGCTTTGTAACCATTCTAGGATTCGAAAAAATTGGCCATTAATCGATGATAACAGTACAGGAAAGTGGCTCCTGAAAATAAAAATTCATCAAACGTAGCCGGTATGAGTATGAAATGAAAGTTTTCATGGGAGCTTTTCAAAACAGTTGTTAAACTGTCAGTTTTTGCTTCAGTGGGGGCGCAGGGGGGAAATACATGAAAAATGTGTTTCCTCCCTAGCGAATGGATATCTGAAATAATTATCAAGGGAGATATTTATGAGTATAACAACAACAAAAATCTCAGAACACGAAATTCGTTCAACTTTGTTAATAATAGTATGATCTTCGAATTTCATATTTTCTCCAATAAAATCGTTTCTTGATTTTATTCGATCTGGTGACTGCATTTTGTAAATTGAATACAAAACCCTTCTGACATGACCGTAGGTCTGTTTACCCAACTTGTTTTAATTACTTTCTTTTAAAAACTTGTCCTTTTCCTAGCATTTTGGCCTCAGCCGTTTTTGGTAGCTATAAGACAAAGAAGGAGAGAAAGTTAGATTATTCAGCGTTGCGAAATTGATTTGCTTTATATTTGAATTACTCGTAGGATCGGAAAATTTTGGGGTACTCGGGAGCTGATTCATGCAGCTGGGATCAAGAGGAGTGGCATTCGAGTCTGGAAGAGGAAGCTTAGCTCAGTTGGTTTAAATTAGTAAGGTTTGGGTAGTTTAGCTCAATAACATTGGTTGGTTTAGCTAAGATTAGTTTAGTTTGGTAAAGTTAGTGAAGCTGTGAAGAGTTGGCCTTATAGTTTGGACGAGTTAACTTAGTTTTTGAGAATGGTTAGTATAAACTACAAAATTTATTTTTCTTTTAAATTCGCCATAGTGAACAGTGTGTTTGAGTTATGGCTGTGGAGAGCGGACACAGTGATGAAGACCTTATAGTCAAAGACGTGTGTAGTGAGTGTATTTCGATGAAACGCACTTGAAGCGAGGGGAGATGATGCCACAATGAGAGCGGATGACAAATATCAATAACATTGAGACAAGTGAAAACGCTACCGATTACAACCATGATATAATGCACGGTTTGGAGTACTACGTAGGTTTCACGACCTTTCCATCTTGTCGGGCGTTTACTGCGTTTTGTCTTCGCTATGTTTTCTTTGCCTTCTGCCATTGCTTTTATATTTTTATGTTTGCTTTTGCATCTGACAGGCTAAAACAAAACAAAAATCAGACAATTATTGGATCATTCCAGTCCAAAGACTGGAAATGATTAGTATGTGCTACAATCACCTGGAAAGACCAATGAACCCATTGCCTACAAATGACACAAAAATAGCTCTGTGTAATTTCAGCGCTAAGGTTGGCAATGAGCTGGAGTATGTAGCCTCCATGATGAAACAAATGACAACGGCTAGTGCCTGATTGACTTTACATGTAGCAAAGTCATATGTTTGACTTTCCTTCCACATCGACGCATGTATAAAATAACCAGTGTACCACCAAATGGTAACACACTAAATCAAATCGACCATGCTCTTCACGCCCGGTCATACTAGGAAACCACTTGTAAAATGGAACATTACTTGATCAAATTAGCTTTCGGTGTCGGATTTAAAGATCAACCCTCTTGAAAAATTCAACATCAAAAGGTTCCTAACGACGTTAATGGCAATAAAGTTCGAGGAGACCTTCGACAACTAGCTGGCCCTCATCTTATCGGACACATAGCTGAAAACAAGCAACGAGCTATAGGTGGAAGTGAAAGTGGCGGCTCAAGCCGTGGCGAAAAAGATTCTTGGATATGAAGCCCAGTACAAAAGAAATTCTTGGCTTGGTGATGAGTGCAAGAATGCGTTAGACAAAAAGAATCAGGCCTACAAATAAAAACTAAGAGGACTAGAGGATATCATGAAAATCAAAGAACCGTAGCAAATAAGATCATTAGAATCAAGGAATGAAAATACAAGGTGGCGCAGAATACACATCTAACTTTGTTTTTGTATAACGTTTTTACTAACTTATCAAAATGATTCTGAGTGAAAATAGAAAAAGGCAGCTTCCTTTTAATTTTATGTATTTTATTTATTTTTATTCTCGAAATCGATTTTCGACCGTAATCGATCGGTCTTCGCTGAAGAAGACCGAACGATTACGGTCGAAAATCGATTTCGAGAATAAAAATAAATAAAATACACAAAATTAAAAGGAAGCTGTCTTTTTCTATTTTCAGTTGGAGTATTTTGTGAAGGCGAAAATGAATTCGATTACAAATATTGATTCTGAGTGTTGGAAATTTTATTTGGACCTTTATAATTTTTTTTTCATTAATGGAAACGATTATATCCATCAGGGGCTGCTGCAAGTTTTGATACACATTTATGGCCATTTATCGTATTTTTCATGACTTGCCGCAAGATTTCCGTTGATAAATGTTCAAATTTTTGACGAATATTCTCGTCAAAGTCTGCAATTTTCTGAGGCTTTTTGGCATAAGCCCGCGATGTGAAGTAGCCTTTAAAATAAATCTGGGATGGTTAAATCGGGCGATTTCGCTGGCCATGACAAATCACCAAAGCAGGAGATAACGCGACCAGGGAACGCTTCTTTCACAATATCCATTCTGGCTCATGCTGTGTCTGTAGTTGCACCACCTCGTTGAAACCAGATGTTCACCAAGCCCGCATTCATACAATTCCGGCAGTAAGAAGTTATTTATCATTGGCTTGTAGCATTCGCCAGTAACAGTTACCATATTGCTGATAGCGTCCTCAAAAAATACGACCCGATCATTCCTCCCTCGTGAACGCCGTACGACACAGTGGCACCGCAAGACAAGCATACAAAGTAGTGAAAAGTTTGAAACGAGGTTATAAGCCCAAGACCATGCTCTGCCGTGACGACATCAGAATCATCATCACAAATCAAAACAAGATTGAGAAAAGCTGGACATCATATTTCAAGAACCTCTTTAATCCTCCACACAGCTCCAGAGCCTATAGATATTTCTGGAGAGCTTTCATTGACTTCATCAACTCTGTTTGAAGTTTATCACATCATCAAGTCCAAAAAGAATAATAAAGTGCCGAGCATCATTGAGATTCCAGTGGGCCTCATTAAGTATAGTGGCAACGGTGTTCAGAAAGACATACATAAAGTTATTAAACTCATTTGGTAACAATAACATTTGCCGATGGAGTGAAGCCAATCAATTATACTCATTAACCACAAAAAAGGTGACAAGCTTTAGTACGAAAATCATAGAGCCATATCACTACTTTGTGCAGCATAGAAAATATTTTCAAAGTTGTTAAAAAATAAAATCAGATCATACGTTAACAGTATTATTGTGGAGTATCAAGGTGGCTTTAGAGCAGGTAGATAAACCAGAGGCCAATTAGTAGATACTTGAAAAATGCAGGGAATTTAAAATTAACATGTAACAAATTTACGTTGACTTTAAGCTAGCATACGACAGTGTTGATCGTTGCATACTGTGCTAAATAAAGCTTTGCCTTGGTACCCCCAGTTAAATCAGTCCATCTTACCAAAATAACAGCGACATCGACAATCACCCAAAACTGCATTAATAACCAATTCACCTAGACCTCTGACACAAAAATCGGACTAAATCAAGGCAATGAGCTGGCTTCATTGCTACTCAATTTGGCACTGAAACATGTCATAAGGAAGCTACCTATTAATACAAGAGGATAATATAGTCATGGTGATGCTTGAACCAGTTGACAAATGGAACGAAGTGATACATTGTGTTCGAGCAGTCCTAAAAGATAAAAGGGACTCACAGCATCCGGCAATTTTGGGGCCGGGGATCGCTTGTCTGGCACTTTCTCTTCCCCTCTCCCCTCCTGCTAGAAGAGGGATCCTCCAGCTTGAAGGTACCTCATGGCGTAACAAAACGAGACCTGGCCCGAAGTAATGTGTCAAACGGTTACAGGCTAGGCTCTAAGGTTGGCAGGGGAGATGTTTAGTGGGTAGTCCAGTAGCCTAATTGCAAGCATGAGAATCCCACACTCTGTGCTTAAATGGGCATTCACCTCCCTACCGCAAAAAATTAATACAAGAGGTACGTTACTATACAAGACGAGCCAAATTTGTAGCCTATGCGGATGGCCTTAACATTTCGTCACAGTCATTAGCAACCACAAAAGAATTGTTTTCTGAAACTCGACCACGAAGCAAGACTAGTAGGGATACAATTCAAACAGAATAAAACAAAGCTTATGACGCAGTTGAGGGAAATATCTCAAATACACAAAATATCACACTTGGCGAATACAATACCAAAAATATGAGCAAATTTGTGTATTTAGGCACCAAAATAATGAGAGCCAGTAATGAAAGAAACAAAGTACGCAGAAAAAAACAACTACCAAATAAAATACTTTATTCAGTGTTGACGATCTTTAATGCCAGTTTCATACACTGAAAAACAAAGCTCTAAGTATACAACCTGCTTTGCTGTTGGTGTGAACAAAAGAGGTCCATACAAGAGACGGCGAGCTTTCAATCCCTATGGGAAGCGTTGAAGTCGCTTAATACAATCAAACCTTCCGTATACGCACATATTTATTTTCGAAAGCTTTTGCAATTTTCAGCTGATGCTATTTTGAGGGATGCACAAAATTTTTCAATTCTTCTTCTTTGTAGCGCTACAGCTCCTCTCGGGCCTTCGCTTAGAGATAGTTAGAGTATCTCATTTTCATGGCCGTATTGATTTTTTTGGAAGTTGGTTTGGTCAGTACCATGCTCCCACGTGCCCACTCAGCTATGATATAATCTGAATAAATCAGTACATATCACTACTGAGTGAACACTCATAGTCTGTCCGAAAAATCCCTAGAGATTTGAACCTAGGACCTTCGGTTATACAGAAATGAAATTGATTTCATTTGTCGAAATCAATTTCCAACTGTAAACTCAAGCCATTTATTAGCATGTTCAAATGTCATAGTTAGTTATTACTTCTTATTTGATATCTAAGGTATCGTTATATGTCCGCAAACCTCCACCCCTTTCAACAAATGTCAACAAAATTATTTTTTGCGTCATATTTCAAAAGTATTTTATCCATTAAAATTGCGTGGACACTCCTGTTTTCGAAGCGATAGTATCAGCTGGCGTGGAGCTGTCAGTTGCTACATCCTTCGTAAAATATGGATTTCGCGTTAAAAAAATTGAAAAATTTTGAATGAAAAACTTATTATACGAAAGTAAACGCGATTGAATTACAAAGTGAA